>NCVS01001054.1:0-19008 GCA_003055095.1 Goniozus legneri | reverse complement strand
TCTCCTCCTCCTCCCTTATCGCGTGTTCTATCGTCGAGAGCAGGTGTTCGAGAGCATATATCGCTCCTCGAATCATTTTCGCACCGTTCATGTATTTTAATGACTTGCGAATAACATTAGCTCGGAAACTTCTTTCACTTTTGAGCGAAAAATCACTTCGCTCTCTTCGAGGTGTAGCGAGTTGTTCTCGGGGCGAGTAAAATTTATCTGGCGAGAGCGAGCCGATACTATTGGGAGCGAGGAAAAAATTCCCCGCGTCATATTTATATCCTGTAAATGGGCTCTCGTTACGGTCTCCTCGAGCTCGCTCGTTTTACGACTGCGTCGTGATGGCCTCGCCGCGGTTATTTCACCTGCGCGAGCTCGACGTGCCCTACGACCGGACCGATACCCCTCTCGATGTATATACGCGCGCTCTCGCGCTCGTTGAAGGTTACGCACGCGATGAAAACGGTCGCGCGGAATGCACCGAGGGTACGCTTTATATATACCGGCGGGGCTGGAGGAGAAGCGCAACCGCTTCTCCGTAGCTTCTCCCAAGACAAACCGTCGAATAAATTACAACGGTCGTTTTATCGCGCCGTAAACCGTCGAGTAAACGACGCAGCCTGTTACGATTACGCGGTTCCCGACATCGTCTTTTGTTCCGCTATCGATATTCATCGATTAACGAAAATCTGAACGAGAAGGGAGAAGTTTGAGGCGGATTAGAAGGCGCTCGCGACAAATCGCAAGAACCGCGCGGGAAGACTCGACTCGGCTTAGATATTTTCGGTTCGCCGCGGTGCTAAAAACGCATAGCGATTTCGCCTTCGTCGGGCAGCGAACGCGACGCGGGAGCGAGCGAGAAAGGGAGAGAGAAAGCGATGCGTTTCGGTTGCCGGTTCAACAAGGGTCATTCCTGAGTCATAGACCGGACGGCTCACCTCTCTCTCTCTCCTCCCCTCTGTTTTGCTCTCCCGCTCCCATTCTGCTTTTCCCCTCTCTCGGCGCTCGACTTCCAGAAATTTCGATGACGAATTCACGACCGCATCGGCTCGCCTCTCTCCGGAGGAAGATCCGCGGATTCCAGGCGAGTCTCTCTCTCTCTCTCTCGCACTCGGTTTGCTGACTCCTCTCACCAACACGAGATACACTCGACCCACGCTCGTGAGCGTGAATGATTAGGGTACCTCTCCCGGGCCGAGCGTCGAGGAAAAAATCAATTTACATTGCGCCGCGCTTCGCCGAAAAACCGACCGATTTTGACACCAATTCCATTTTATTATAGATAATGGGCGTGAGAACAGTCGGCCAGGCCTTCGCATCGAATTCCACAATTCTGGTCTCACGAGTAGAGAAAAATAATCGATATTTTCAACTCGAGAAAAATCACGCGAAATTTTGAAGAATGCTGTGAACTGTCGAATACAACTTTTAAATATCCAGTCAAGTTTCGAGAAAACCCTGTACCGGTACAATTTCGAATAATATTTATAATATTTGTGAAACTTGCAATATCTAATACCATTTGTAAAATTTTCTGACCTTGTTTTAGAGTTAAATAAACTATTAAAAAAAATCACGTGGTAAAAATGTAGGAGTGGGAAAGAAGCTCAAAAATCATTAACCTCGGATGAAAAACCGATCAAATTTTTTGACGCCGTTTACGTAACGATTTTTCACGCCGACAGTCGACGATCCCGCTTCGGAACGTTTCGCCACAGAACCGGGAGCCTCTCGTTTGCGCGAAAATTGCAAAACTCGTGCACGTAATAGTTGGATGCAGCAAAAAGGGAGTAAAGGAGCGGCGTAGGTGATAAGTAAGTAAAAGGGAGGAAAAAGCGAGCGCTCCGTATAAAAAGAGAGAATAATTGGCGATACGCGCATGGGCGAGCAAACATCGCGTGATGCAATCGCGAGCGCGTATTCCGCTCGCGTATGCGCTCCGTGCGCGGTGCGGAGGGGGAGAGAGGTGGGCGCATCCTCGATGAGAGCCGGAAACAGAGAAATTGCAGTACGGCCGGACGGTAGGGATTCGTTCCACCGAATTTCACGAAAAAGGCTGAAACGAGCGGAAACGAGAGCGCCAATGCACCCATAAGAATAAAGAGTTAAGTTTAGACTGGCTCACCAGGGGCAACGGACCCGCGGGGGTAGCGCAGTCCTGCTGCGTGCACTGAAATTTCACGCGGCTCCCGTTAAACGTCCAGAATGGAGCGTTCCTTCGCGAGAACTCCGACTCGCGCGACTTCTAATTATAATCGACGGCATCATACGCCGTCCGAAGGATTCTCTCGGAGCGGAGAGTAGCGAGGATGACGATCCACGATTATACAACCGCGTGAGAACGCGATTATTGGTCGATAAATAAAACGAGAGGATAATTTTCTTGTTTGGCGGGCATTTACGATGCGTGAAATTCCTCTCTGATTGTTTTATGAAATTTTTCTTTTATTCTCACAGATTTTGTTTGCAAAAAAATTCAAAAACGAGCGAGGCACTCCCGCTTGTGTGGTATTAATAACTTTATTCAGCTCGGAAGAGGGACGATTATCTTCGTCCTACGACGCGTGTGAAAGAACGTCTCGAGTCCGTCGTCGTGCATAATACGTTACGCGAATCGCAATTATGTCGCATATAAGACTCGATCGTGGCCGCGTAAGGACGCGAATCGGCACGTCTGCTATTTACACCGGCGTCTCGGTGCGCTCGCTCCTCCTCGCAAACTGGACACGTACGTGCATAGAAAGGACTCGGAAATTTCTCAAAACGCCCGTACGCTCGCGACGAATCGCATACGAATTGCATGGGTGATTTTAATTCGAGTAAACAAAACATCTAGAATAGAAGTTTCGTTCTTCTCCAAAGTCCAAAGTTATGTGGCTTGTAAAATCGAATTTATATTCTTGAAAATTGCGAATAAAACTGCTCATTTGTGCAGATTTTCGGGACCTATCACCCTGAAAGTCAACTGCGCAGTTGACCCATCCGCGAAATTTCGGTTTATCGTCTGGAGAGTTTCGACTTTCCTGTTAGCGTTTCACCGTCCGCGTTTTTATTGCATCTATTTTGCAATGCGGCGCACAACTCACCGATTAATTAAACGCTCGATAATCGCGATTGGCCGATCGATCGTTAATCGATCGGTAATAATACGCACCCGATGAAATTCATCAAGGTCGATGGCCCACCGCTCATTGTTTCCTCGCGATGAAAACAAACCGAAATAAAATGTGGATCGCGTTAATGAGCAATTGAGTAATAAAACGAGAAATTATTATTAACCGACTCGTTCGATTTTACAACGAGAATAAATCGAGGAGCCTCCTTGCCGGATGTTCATGTTATCGGACGCGTTGAAATATCGATTATTAACGAAAAAAGGTAAGAAAGCGTCAGCGTTCGAAGGAAACTGGGCTCGTAATTAACGCGCACCGACGAGAAAGCACCGCTTTCGTATTCGCAAATCAAAGCGCACACGCGACCGCGAAACTATCGCACAATGGGTTTTAAATGGCACCGTGAGAACGACATCGTAAATCGCGCGTGGTCGTTCGCGAGAATAAACGCATCAGCTATACGCTCGACGTTTCTAATCGTCGCGAGAAATCCCAATTCTCACATGCGCGCGTTCTCGTCACGCTCCACTAAATCTCATGGCATTGTCGCGCGAGCTTTCTACAGCCGATATATACATCGATTTCCCATTAAAGCCAAACGCGGCCGAAAATTTCACCTCTCCCTTCAAGAAATACCCCGAATATCCGAGACGTAAATATTTTCATTCCCGATAAGTTCGAGACGCGGGAATAAAGAACGCTGCGGAGTTCGCTCACTCCGGTCGTCCTCACTGCCCACTCACCGGGTAAGGAAATAAACTCTCGTCTCGTAAAAAAAAAAAAAAAAAAAAATTACGCGCCTCGAGATCAAAGACGAGAGCAGACCGATCTTTCAAATCGGATTACAAGTTTAAATTGTATTTTGGTGCGAGAAATTGGCTCGTCTCTCATACGCTAAGCCGGAATGCAAAAGAAAAAAATGCAACAGAATATCGGGAAAGGAGTAACGCGCGCGAGCGAGCGAGAGATATGGGAAAAACAAAGGAGGAACGGGAGGCATAAAGAAGAGAAATAAGCCGCGCGGGCAGATGCAAGTGAGCTTTATTGGGAGCGTCTGGCGGGAGTTCGGTTGTCCGTGACGACGAGTCGCCGAAGGTCCCCGGAACGTTGACCATTCCGTTCTTAAAAGGACTCTCCGTTTTTCAAGGTCGCCTTTATCGAATCTCCACCTTCTCTCCCTCTTTCGTTTCGCGCGATCTCTTTCTCATTTCACCCAGCTCCCTCCCTTCATTGAGATAAATCCGCGTGACCACGCTGGTCGTATGTTTCAGTCGAAATTAGAAAAACATCTCCACCAATGAATCGTAATAATGCGCGTTTTATTCTTGTCGCATCGACAATGCTCATCGATTTTTCCTGGATGAAATAAATCTTACCGCGAATAAAATTTTTCCAAGTTTCTCTCGACTTTCGCTTTTTCAATAATGCGTGGGATTTATTCATCGCTGTATCGCAACTATGCGAGATAAGATCGCTCGCTACGTCATTCGCGCCGTGTTCCTCCAATTACGTATCTTCACCTTCGCGTCCTTATTGAAGATCCTTGAGGGTGGCTTGTTTTTTTCATTTCTCTTCCAAGCTCATAGTATAACGAAACAGCGAGTGCCATTATCCTCGAAAAGATGTAATAAACATAATTGCGTCTCGATCGAGAAAATGACGTCACGAGCGGTTCGAGCGTAATTATTTTTACCCGTATTTCTGCATACCCGTATCATCTTCGTTTTTCCCACGATTCCGAAGCTCGATTCTTCATCGATCTACCGAACGGTAACTCGCGGCCTTCGCGCGTTCGTCGAAACGAGTGAATAATGCTCGCGCGAATTTTACATACTAAAAAACAAAGGCCTTGCACGGAGATAATGAAAAAATTTTCGTACAAATCGAGCCGAGAATTTCTCTAGTCGTGTTCGCGTGTGCCCGCGCGGTAACCGATACTAAATAAAGGCGTGGACGGATTGAGCGGCGCGATAAATAACGAAAATAATTTCTCCGGTATAGCCGGACGGTGAATGACAGTTCGTTAATGACGGGGATAAAAGTATTTTCGCGGGATGTTAATGACTCTTGCGATCGGTTAGCGAGATCTCGCGCCTCTCGCGCCAATTAAAAATCGCCGTAGGACGAGAGCAACGCGCGTTATAATTCATCCCCGCGTTCGTACAGCGACATCTCGTCGCGCACCCACGCGAGTTCGTTAAAATACCAATTAAGCCTCGCGCGCCCGAAGTCGCGTTCGATTCGCTCGAGATTATCGATTCTTTCGCCAAACCCGAAAATGAGGTTTCTCGGTCAATTATTCGCTTTTTTTTTCTTTTACGTAATCGTCCCCGCGGAATCCGCAAATTGCGATCGGCGCGAGAGACACGGGCGAGGCGCGGTTTAATTTAAAATAAGGCGAACTCTCGCATACGGGGGACACCACGAGACGAGATTGCAACGACAACGGGTATTAAATTTTCGCGATTCTTATCTCGCGTATAAATATCAGCGAATTATCAGGGAACACGGACGACGCGAGGACACGCGATAAAGAAGTCGTGGAAAAAAAAGACTATTTTTGCCTTTTCCTTCCGCGAGTGGAAAAAGGAAGAAGAGCCTCGAGGACGGTTACCTTTTTATTCACGACGCGCTAGATGCAGTCGGCGCGCGCGAATACTAAAATCGCTCGTGCACACTTGCGTATTTGTTTGTCGAATAAATGTCAAAGCAATTTTTTTCAGCGCGATTTGTTTATTCTCACTGCTTGCGTTGCACCCTCGCTCTTTCTTTCGGGTTTCATAAATAACTTTTTTAATATTCAGAAATTACTTTGTTTGCGAAGAAAGCGAAAGGGAGAAGAAGAGCGAGGGAGGGAGAAGGGTATACTTTGTTCGCCCGAGATCGTTTCGCTAATAGTCGAAGGCCAAATCAAACGCGAGTCGATGACTTCTTTCTTCGGATTCCAGCTGCGCCGGCGCGAGCCCGTCGCGTCAATTCAGGGACGTAACGTTGCGGCACCACGGTTCTCGATTTTTTTTCTCTTCTTACTCCCCGACTCTCCTTCCACTCTCCCTATCCCTTTCTCCAATAAGCCTCGTATTTCTCAGAAACAGGAAAAGGTCAGTGAAAATTATCGCGAGTCAGGAAATGGCGCACGGATTTTCCATTTTTCCCCTATCCGACTCTTTCCTTCGAACGAATGCAAACGATGAGTGTCTTGATTCAAAAAAAGATTTCAATTCGCATACATTCAAATAAATATTTAATTCGATAAAATGAATTATTGTTCATCGTCAGTTTAATTGGTATTGCAATTCAACAATTTGTCTAGCAAATTAAATATTTATTAAAACGAATGTAGACTAATATTCAGTACATTTTACAAAAATTTGTTCGTTTGGGAGTCTTCCATGGTGTAATTTTTCATAGAAGAGATTCGAGCGATATAACGTCATTACTCTTGGTAGAGAGAGTTTAATTTCTTCCGTCGGTGGGACGCGTCCTATCGTCCTCGGACGACATACTAATTGCGTAATGCGTCCATAATTGGACGCGATACGACACACAACGTGAGAATTTCGCTGCACACGGCACGGCCGGTCCTTTGAAAACGTGCCGCGTCCATCATCCATTTACGAGCGATCTCCGCTCGATTCTCCTTCCCTCGCCCTTTCGCGCTCTAGTCTGGCATTGCGCGTATTTCGAGGGAAAAAAAAGAGAGCGAGAGGGCCGAAGCACGTGTACGGGCACGAGGCGTGCGCGAATCGGTACTTACGCAAATTGAATAGCGAGAAGAAAAGAACGGTACCGAGAGAATCGTCAGTACGCGAGAATCGACGAACAAGAATAGTTGGGCACGAGACGTGCCTCTTCGGCACCGAGTTCGGTTATTTTAGCGTGCGTGCGAGACCCGCCAACGTCGACTTACGTCACCCTCAACGAAATTGTCCCATCGTTCACTCACGCGGACTCGCACACGTGAAAAAAATACAATCGCGAGGGACAGGAAGGGAGAGAATTGAATAACCGAAATATAGCGAAGAGAACTCTTCCTTTCTTTTTCTTCCGTTTCTGAAACAACGCCGAGATGAATTTTTGGGCTCCTCGCCCGGCCAATCTGTGCGCCCGATAAAATGCATCGTCTATAGGCATCGTTATTTTAATCGTTCTCGAAACGAGTTTTTCCCCTTCTGTTTCGGCCGATGTTTTTTAATTGAGACGCGTGCGAGAGCTACGTAACCCGGCGAAATAAACGCGAAACTGGGAGAGGCAGGTGAGGGAGCGAGAGAGCGCGAGAGAGGGAAAAGGAAAGAACGAGAGGGAGGCAGACGAGGAGGGCTGCTAGCCGGAGTACACGGTTGGCGAAGAGAGGAGAGGAGAGTCGAAAACGTCGGAGGTGCATGTTCGGTTCCCAGCGACGGGGACGGAGGGAGCGAAGCCGGCGGCTAGCGGGGTGGGGATAGTCGGGGAGTGTGCAACGATGCAATTAGGCGAGTTATGCAGAATGACGTCACACACAGCTCGCAGCTCGGGGTAACTGTGCTGAGTCAAGGACAGCCTGTCCAAGGCCCTCTGGCTTCTCCCACTACGGCCGCAACGAGCGCTCCCCTCCACTCGCGTCCAAAACCAGCTCCTCGCGTGAATTCGCCACCCCGAGAGAGCGAGAGAGGAAAAGAGAGAAATCCTCTCCCTCTCGCTCGCTTTTCTTTGTAGCTCGTTTCCTATGACGTCACGTGGCGCAGGTGCACCGTATGAAAAAGACCAGCTCGCATATTTGCGAGCACTCCAATCTACGTTTTTTTTTTCTCTTTTCATCTCTGACTCGTCTCGCCATTTCGCGAGCTAGGCTCGTTTCCGATCACGCGATCGCTAGCGGCGTCTCGCGATTACTCTTAATCCCTCTTTGTGTCATACTTCGCTGCTCCTATCTTATCGGCGAATTAAGTCACGCCGAGACAGTCGGATGAAAGAGCATTGTCGCACAAAAGAAATCGAGAACTTCCTCCTGACGCGATCGTTTACATTCCGCTAAATCGGCCAATCGACGGTATCGATCTCTCATCCATATTGTCACGGCTCTCGTTTCATTTAATCAACTCGATTTCGTAATGGCGATATAATGAAATCGCAATTAAGAACGCAATTGCTCGATTGGATTTCCGTAACTGGAATGTTATCGTTATTGTTATTAGTCATGAGTCGCTAATACATTACCGAGCTTGTAATATAATGGCGCGCGCTATTTTACGTAAATTGCGAAATATTACTCATCCGCGGACTATCGTTTCTGCGTCAGTGTTGTAAAAAAAGAAAAAAAAAACACAGTCGTCGCGCGATTTGTCGTCTTTGTTTCCGTCGCCACGAACGCGGATAAGAAGGACAAAGGAGCGAGAGACATCCCTGCCTGGTCGATAGCATTGTTTTCGATGACACGGAGATGGATAAAAAAAGCCGTGACTCGCCCATCCGTCTTCTCGAATTTGCATTTGGATTTTGGCTGTCGCAACTCTTGGATAATCAATTTTTTATACAGATTTTTTCCCCGCGCCAGCTTATTTTCGTAGTCGATTCGGGCTAATCGGTTTTATCGAATTAGAAAATACTGTACTTAAAAAAGGGGACAGTTATCATTTAAAAAGAAAAAATGGTCGTCTGTTCAATTCGATTCGATAATTTTCAGACGAATTATAATTGCACGAAAGTGTCCCCGTAACTGTTTCGAGTACATAGTATATAAAATTTGTGTTGCTATTATTTTTCTCATTGGTAACCCAAGGAATGGGTAATTAAGAGATATCTAATGCCAAAAGCATTTTTCCTTCGTCATCGCGGCAAGTACGTCCCGGCAAGGATTTTCATTGAAACGATCGCGATTCCGGTAATACATCAGCCGGGGACGCCAATCGCAATTTCCGTGCCTACGGTAGACAACCGCCAGCGGATTCGATTAGCTCGAATGGCAGCAATTTTTCTTTCGTCCGTGTAACTTTACAAACAAGCGTATACAGTCACGAGTACGCGTGACCTTTATCGTATAAAGTGCAATCCATCGCAAAATACGAGGTTTGCTCTGATAATAACGTTTGATAATATTGATTTATTGTCGAATGGAGAAAGAGAAGCTTTTCACAGAAAATCGTCTTTCGAAAATAAATCCTGGAAATTCCGTTTCGCAATCGAAAAAAATGCTCCTTTTTTTTACGCGGAAACTGAAACTCGGTGCAACCGCGCTCGCTCATCGATAGGGGTTATCGAAGACGATTAAGCGACGATACAGCAAATCGCTGGGTCGATCGCGATGCGACGAGAGAACGCTGGGCTAAACGGCCGTTCAACTTGTTATTCCGTTTGCGTTATTGTTCCTTATTATCAGTTTGTTGTCTCAACATTGCGTATACGCCAATAGCTTTTACGCAAGCGAGATAAAAACGGGATTTTCGTTGAGGAACGCGATCGAAATCGATATCTCACCGATAACAATTTCGAATGCATTAGCGAGGAAAAAAATTTTTCTTTTACCGAATTCCGGAATCGAGCGGACAAACATCTTGCGATTTTTCTTTGGGGGAAAAAAATTGCACATCTGCAGACGAGCGCGTAAATATTTACCGGGTCATTGTACGTCACGTGTATTACAAGCTCGAGGCGCGTTATATAACGCCTACAACAACAGATAATGGATTTTAAACAAACACGGAGCGGCTGTTTATTTTGATATATCATTTCGCGATTCGATTCGGTCGAATATCGTTCTCGGCTGCGAACCGAGCGCGGAAATGCAATTACGCCGCAAGAGAACCGCTTCTCGTTCCCGTGCTCTCTAGGGACATGCAGATCTCTTGAAAAATAGCCGTGACGCAACTAATTTTATTTCTAATGTCTCCGTAACCGTAATTCTCTCTCGTAATCTTCATAATACGGACGATAATTTCTTCCGTCCGCGGCAACGTTCGCGGGAGATTTATCATCCCCCTCGAATTTCCCTGTTACGTGTCGAGTTTTCGTACGGTTAATAACGCGACTCGAGCGGTCTAATAGCGTTCCGTTACCCGAGTGGATAAGGAGAGCTATGCCTGTTTTTCTCGAGAGATCGTTCCCGGTCAATTTGCCCGTGCGATTCGCGTCGTTACGCCGTAACGGTGAATCCCGATCGCCGGAGTCGTTATCGCGTTTAGTCAAAACGACGAAGACAATTGCGCGATCGAGTCGTTCTCGGTATACGCGAGCGCGTCTATATGGATAAATTCTATGTCATGGGTCCAGCCTTGGCGAGATAGAGGCTCGAGCGCAATCCCGCCAACCCAATTATATATTTATTCGCTACGTAATATCGCCGGCCCTGATCCGACCGCAAAACACGCGACTCTTTTATAATCGTCTCGTTACGTAATCGCGCGTCGGTGTATCGCGACGATTAGCGTGAAAAGAGAGAGAGAGAGAGAGAGAGAGAGAGAGAGAAACATTCAGCGGCTGCATTAACGCCTATGAGATTCCCGCCTCGATAGGACGGCGTGTATCGTTTTCACGACGGGACGCGATTCGATCGGAAGTAGAAAGCAACGCGCGATTGTAACGAACGTTATGGCAAAACGCCGAGAGACGCGGAAGGATCGATTAGCTCGCGGAAGCCAGGAGGGCCGATCGATCCACGTCACGAGCCTCGGCACGATCGATTAGCGCGCACGTGCGCTCATTTCGATGTCTAATATCGCACCGCTCGCTTCTTAACGGTACCGAGGCCGCCGCTGAGAGAGAAACAACAAAGAGGCTCTGATAACAAAAGGAGACGCCGAGAAACGAATTGGCCGAAATAAATAGATTGTCAAGTTAGCTCTGCATGTAGTATTACTGCAATCCTAAAATTACAATTTTTACAGCAATTTTTTTTTAATTCAATAATTTTGTTCATCTCAATCTGAGACTGTTAGTGCTGCCTTGTGCTGCACTTTAATCTATTATAATTTAATTATTTTTATTCTGAACAGAAAATTAATAAACGCCTCATTCATTTCATGATAAAAATAACAATCATCAGTAGAACAGTCAGAAAACTCTACGACACTTGCAGCCCAAAAATTTTGTTAACAATCTTATTTAGTGAGGCCAACTCGATAGACGTGAATCGGTCGAAATAAATAGACGGGTATCGTTGGATGGCAACTCCGAGCGGGGAGCTCTGTAAGGAATAACAAGGCGCGAGGCTGACCGACGACGCGACGTGTAAGCGAGGTCAGTATCGTGACATAATCGACTCCCGGTGACTGTAAAGCGAAACAAACGAGCGATCGCTAAATTGCGATTTATGTAATTGGTATCCTACGGTATGTATGCATACCGCTCGCCACTTTTTCCGACGATTCTATCGCCGAGCGAGCGAGCGCGATGCCGTCGGATTGTCTTTTTGCCGACGTTAATTAAACCCGCCGAGTTTTCTAGAGAATGTGGCTCACCGGGAATATATCAAATTGATTTAATTGTAGACCCGAGCGAATCGTTAAAAATAGATTCGCCTCGGGAATCGACTGATACCGAAGCTCGCGCCGTTTCCGCGTTTCGAGCCTCTCGCAGGCTCTTCCTGCAACCGATATTGCTCAAGAACGGATAAACAGGACAGGTGTTCCCGTCATGCCGATTCTTTTTTCTCTAGAACGCGATATGACGCCGATCGAAGAAAATCCCTATCTCGTTCACGGACGGCGGCGCGAAGGCCGTTTAGCGCTCGATTCCAGAAAACGGTAAATGACGAATGAACATATAGGTGCACGCGAGCGATTACGTGGATGCCGGCTTATCGTGATTTTCCGTTTTTTTCTCTCTTCTATTTATTCCATTACGATAATACAGTGGCGAGTTTGCGTTTTGTACTATTTTCGCCCTTTACACGGGAAATGCATTAAACCGTATCGAAATTTATTCCTCTCGAGTGAACGATTTGACGTTTCATTCAAATAAATATCTAACAGTTCATTTTTTTTCTCGGATTTTGGACAGAACCTACGATTATCGAATCGCCTTACATGTCGGAATTATAGTTCCGTGATAAATCGTGTTGAACCGTGCGACCTTTAAAAAGAAGTTTATACATATTCGATTGTATGGTGCAGTACGGAAAAACAATGTCCGCATACGCTCGAACACGTAAGGCTCGTTCTTGTATGTTGCACGGTACTTATCGGCGTTGTGAGTCAACCGGAAACGACGGCGCGTACAAAATGAAATCGTGACGATTGAGTCGAGGACCACACAAGACGCCAAATGACGCGAGATATCTCGTATAATACGCCACATTGATGCTCCTTCGCTCGTAGTTCGTCTATATATTTAGTATAACTCCTGAAACTACACTCTAAAAACACCAATGCGTTGATTTCTTACCGCACGTGCGCGCAACAAAAAGCCCCCAATCGTTGCGTAATCGATACGCGTAAACATTTCGACCTCGAGAGGAAAAAATCAGACGATGTTTAGTAAGCATCGACCTACCTTCCGTATTTGCATGCACATAATAGGCTGTGTGGTCGATTATAAAGTCGTCTATGCAAGAATCGGTATCTCGCGGGATCTGACTTCTCTCGAATGGACTGTTATTCCATTAATTATAATAAACTCAAAGAAACAAACGGGAATATTTTATTTTACGTAATAACGCTGCTTTCCCCTCGTTCGAAATTGCATGTTTATTAGCGATTAACAGTTGAAATTTTATAGTAAACAGTTCAAAGTACTGTTCTCAAATTCAAATAGCACTTTTCAGAGATGTCATAATTGCTGGTGCTCGGGCGAGTTGACCGAGTGAGGCTCGTGACGTCTAAAACTCTCGGCATCGTTAGCTTAACGAGCAAGCCGTGAATCGTCTGGCCGTTTTCCTAGCCGGAAATTCGCGAAAACATCGTTTAGAGATATAGAGAAACGCTCGTTGCAGGAAATTCGCGGAGAATTATCGTCCATAGTGAATTTCATCCGAACAATTTTATTTTTCAGCAATTTCAATTTTAACAATTTTGTCGTTACTCGATTATGTACCGAATATTGAATCGTTTAACGAGAATGGGCAACTCTATTTAACTCGTCCTACCCAATTTCACTTCGAAATTATTAACCAATTACCATTATTTTTAGATAGAATCGATGAAGCGATAATTGACCGAGTGATTGGCTCGTGTGGATAAAATCCAAGCACAGTTTTAGATTACGCGCGTTGCTCGATCCGTCGTACTCGACTTGCTCGATTTTCAGATTCCTCCGTTTGTGCCCCACTGGTCCACTCATCGTCTAAATCGATTGTTACATAAATACGCCGATGGCACGGAACGACATAAAAGGAGGTGCAATCTGACGTCTATTTCGGGAACGCGCGTTAATTATCCTCGCTATCTCGATCTCTCGTTTTACCTCTTACCTGCCTATCGTTCGCACTTTTTGTCGGGCGCGTGCCGCGTCATGCGACAATTATTCCACCGGGGAACAACCAATTTGCTCGATCTGACTCATCGAATAATATTTATTTTTCGAGCAACAATCTTTTTTACTCCGCCGCCTTCCCTTCCCAAAAGCGATTCATCATTCTTTCCACGAGCCTAGAAGAAAATTGAGCTTTTTTTTTCGCCATAGAAACCGAATTCTGTGTAAAAAATGTTATTGAATTTTTTCCCCGTTGACACAGAATAACATTGTTTATTGCGAAACAATTAATAATTCAGGAACGGTGTAATATCGTTGTCAGTTACTGTCGCCATCAATTATTTATTATCGCCGAACCGAAGATCTTATCGAGGCGCTCGTCTAGGTGAGCCGACGAATCGAAGATGAAATTGACTTAATCGTGGCTCCTTGCATTTGTTATTTCACAATGCATCACGTATCGTGATAAAATACTTCGTTATCGAGCGATATCGATATTGTTGTAACGGAAGTTATTGGTTGCGTGATAACTCCGCCGAGATTTATAAATATCCATATCAAACTGAATGAAATCGTTCGGCATTTTTAACCAAAAACAACACGAAACGACTCGAGATGTGTTATGAAATTCGATTTTCGCAACAAACATCGCGCAGCTGTCAATTATTATCGCGCATCGGCGATGATTAAGCGTACGAGTAATTTCAATAATAGAAAACATTTCGACGTCGCGGTAACGATTCGATGACGAAACGCTCGGATACTATTCTCGCGGCTAACGAACAACAAGACGATGATTGGATTTAGCGCGCGTATTCTCGCCGAGAAACGAGGGTTCCTTTATCGCTCTCGTGCCACCTGAATCATCTCGGTTTCGTGTAATCCGTTTGGTATGCGAACGCAGAGAGAAAACTCAACCGAAAAGCACAAAATATTCCAAAAATATTCGATCACAAATCTCTAGACTCCTTATACAGGGCGACAAAAAAATAATTTGCGAGATACACCCGAGCGCGCAACGGTACGTGACGTTCCTCGGATAATTATTTAATTGCCGTCCTCAGGGTCTAATTGAAAAACCCCGCTCGTTTTTCCCATTAATCTATCGCCTTCGCTAATGAACCGACTCCGCGAGTCTCGCGTAAAAATCGGGGACTCTCGTGACGCTCGCAACGACCGCTTAGAGTAATTACATCCGCGTCAAATGTGACTGATTTAAGAGGTCGCGCTTTTACGCGGACGAAGCACCGAAGACCTTGCAATTACGTTACCTGAGAGCACGAGCACGATGGAGTACACACGACCGCCCTCGCAGCGCGCGAGTTACGCAATTACGGGAACGGAATAAAAATGCGACGTGTGTGTTCGCAAAGTCGGACCCGCTCGATGTGTGTTTTTTTTTACGCGAGCGCGCGTTTCGAGCCGATCAACGTCGCGCCGTAATTGTTATCATCGTATCGGACGACCTATTTTGCCAAGGCCGTGCGTACCGTACTACGTGTACGAGAACATGCACGATTCGCTAATTATACTCCGTTGCAAAAGTATCGTCTCTTTCTCTGTGCTTCGAGAATCGAAGAAGGACGATAAAATTTGTTACATGAGTCGAAAAATTTGATAAGTTCTTAGTCGTATTTTGTATGTTTCTGTTGCCGTTCAACCACAAAACAAAACACTGAACACGAGAATTTTGTCGACCCGAGGACAGTTTCGCTCGACGACAGTTCGTCGATCATCCGTCAACCCGACGCGAACATCGGAACCGTCCTTAACGAAGGCTTGTCCTCGATTCGACGCTAGAAATTCGCGTTCTGAATGGCGCAAATTAATAGACGACGCAAGAAACCGTCGAGAAAGAATTATCGCGGCGGGATAAAAATTCAGCGGCGTAATTCGAGTCATCGACGTCGGCTCGCCGATGATAGATGACTCTATCGGTGAATCAGCTTCGCCCGCGCGCGCTCGCTCGCGAGAGAGAAAACGGTCCCGTAATCGACGCGAGGAGCGAACAATGGATCGGTGGCATCCTCCGCTGCCGGCGACTTCCGGCCACGGGGCTTTTTAGTGTGTCACGTGAAAGCTCGCGGGCGATATCGATTCGGTGCACTCGATTCGCGGCGTGGGCACGCCGGCACGCCGGGCTCGAAACGAGGTTTCCCCCCCCCCGCGAGGGGCACGGAAAAATCGCGAGGGACGCGACCGGTAGAAAGTCGAGCGAGAGAGCTCGAGGATCGGGTTCTAGCGACGTTTTCTCTCGGCCGCACGAGAATTGCGTAAACCGCGGCCGCCTACCGAGAAAGTTGTTCGCACATTGGAAAATAGCCGAAGAAATTTTCTGCACTTTCGAGTGCAGCGTTATCGAGAGATAGCGTCGCGTACTCGTTACGTTGTCCGCGCGATTAGCGAATCTCTGCTTTTTATTCGAGTGTCTGTCTCTAATGATCTGAAAAAAATTTCTCGAACCTACGAAAAATGGATGTAAAAGTTCTGCGAATGGAAAATATATCCGATTTTTTATGGTTTTTGGAGTCGCTGTAACAGATTCAATGGGATTCTCTTCGAAGCTCTCGTTTCCAGATGATCGCTTTGCTTTCTGCAAATATAATTAGCCTAGTTTTCGAATCATTAGCTGCATTTCGTAGCGAGAATTATACGCCCGCCGGCGTTGTATAATTTCGCGGGCGCGTGCGTTCCTCCTAATGGGGTCGCGTGCCGTTAGAAAAGAGGCCCAGTTGGTGCGGCGAGAGTAACTCCAGCTCTCTCGCTGCGCGCGTTTAGTGCACTTTCTTCCTCGGTTAAGCGACCCAGCGCAGCAGCCACCGAGACGCTCGTTTCGTTTTCCCATGGGCTCGTTAATTCGCCCAGGAATGCACGCCGTGTCTAATCTCGGCTTGTCCGACACGACGATACAGGAGCTTTTTTATTCGCTTCTGGTTTCTCTTTTCCATCCTACTCGGTATATTATATCCCTCAATTTCTAAATCGCACTTCTTTGGTAATTCGAATTCGCGCAAACAAACCAAACCGAGAGCCACTCTGGAATCGAAACGGGAGAAATTAGAGATATGATTATGGAAATTTTCCGTTGTGTAAGGGAGGGAGATCGACGTTTCGAAAATCCAACTATTTTCGATCGTAAGATCGTTTTTCTCATGTGTATTAGAGTGCTATTTTAGGTTCGATAGGCGTAGAAAAATGCAAGTATCGTAGGTTCTGGAACATTGAGGTAGGTCTACTAGCAGCGAGAAAGGAGGAAGGCGCCTTCCCCGAGCGAGAAGAGGGGGAGGGAGAGTGGTGTAAGCGGTTGCGTGAGGGGGAAGGGTACCGCAGCGAGGAGGAAGCGGAGGTCGAGAAGGCGGGACGGGACGTCATCGTCGATGCACTTTCTTCTCCGGTTGGTGGTGCAGCGTGTGCGTGCACTTCACCTTTCTCTTTCTTCGAGGCCGAAGATCGAGCACGCGCGCCTCTAAGTGCCTATCTACCCGCAATTTCAAATCGGCGCACCTTCTTTTCTCTTCGATTTTTTTTTCTCCAACCGTTTGACCATTTTCCTATCGCTTCCTCTCGACAAGGTTGTAGCGTGGGAAGAGAAAATTCGATTAGCCGTCATCTGGAAATTAGCAACAACATTTTTCGTAGTATTTTTACGAAATTGATAATTCTGCTTCGATCGGACGCTTATATGGACACCGAGAGCTCGATAAATCCACTTTTGCGGAATCGTAAAGGAAAAGTCTCCAGTTTTTTCCGTATCGTCCGTGGCCTAGAAAATATTCGCGTAATTTCAACACCATACGCGATATACGTTTCTTAACGCAGTTACAATATAATGTTACGAGCGTGCACTCGCGAGAGATCTACCAATTTCTATAAATGGTTCGCGTACGTGAATCAGCGAGAGAGAGAGAGAGAGAGAGACAGAAATAGATGATATCTCGAGTCGCGCGACGGAGATCTACGAATATATTATTGCGAATGAGCGCAATCTCGCGAGAGAATTCCCTCTGCAATATCGATTTTCCGATACGGCGGAGTCTACCGAGAAGTACATTTAGAAAAAAATGTTATTGGACCAACTAAATATGCAATTCTATACTGTCAAAAGTAAATTTTGTCAAATGAAATGGGAAATCTTTTAAGTGAAAAATTTATTGGTTGTTGTAATAAATGTTTTATTAGACTGAACGGTTATTTTATTGAACTGACAAAATATCCTCTTGGCAGTATAATGCATATTTAATTTGTTCAATATTTTTTCCCAGTATAGAAAAAGTCAGAAGTTTGGTCAGTCGTAAACTGAACCTGGTAGATACGCAGTAGAGAGATTCGCGACTCGGAGATAAAACCCGAACAAAAGACCTTCGCACGTTGGTTGATTAGTCGCGAGGATAATAAGGAGAAAGATTTGGAAAAGAGCGGCAGTTCCTCATTAAAAAAATTAAGAACACAAAACAAGGAACAGATCGGTTCAATAGACAGAGGATCTAGCGATAAAAGAGTGGAAAATTTCGCACGAGGGGAGCGGCTTTTGTTTTTTCAGCGCTGTGCGCGCGCACGCATTGCGAAAAAAAAGCGTACCAGCGTGCGTCGGTCTCGATTAGGATCCTCTAGGCGCGACCTCGTTACTCGCGCTCGCGGTGTTAATTTCCAGCGACGGGGTAGAGGAAAAAAGAGACACGAGTGCTAGAAGAAGAGAGAGAGGGAGGAGTGGGAGAGATAGATGCCGTTTCTTTACATCCCCGGCGTATCGCGGCCGATGAAAAGCTGAAAGTTTTATGAAAGTGCATCGCGTGCCGGTAGTTACGCATTCGCGATATTCAGCGGCGGAGGAAGACGGAGGGGGGAGAAACAGAACGCGAGAGAAACGGGATGAAGCGCGAACCGAAGGAGAAAATGAACGAGTGGAAGGGCGAAAGTGGCGTTCGAGAATCGGCGGGAGCATAAACAGCGAGGAAACAGCGAATTTTCGTCAAATATGCATTCGCATACTGCCAAGGTATTTTGACAGTTCGATGAAACTGTTCAGTCTGACAACATTTTCACTCTGATTTTTATTCCACTGCATATTTAATTGGTTCAACATTTTTTTCACGGTGCAACGAAGCGGATACAGGAAAAAGCGCCGACCTTGATCGAGCCCCGTAATGTTTCTCCCGTAATTTCGAAACGAGCGTCGATTCGACGTAGGAAAGTGCAGCGTGTAATCGTCATCGGGTAATCGAGCAGCGAGACAATCGCGGGACCGACAGAGAAAATTCTCCCGCCACGGTCAATAAGAATCACGCTACCGTGCGTTTCTTCGTAATCTCGCGAGGCTTCCTTTCTCCTGATTTACGTATTTTCTAACGGCGCGATCGGATCGCGTCTCATTCCCGAGTCGAAAAATTTGTACGCCTTTTCGGAAATTTCTCGAAGAGAGAAGAACGCTCGGGTCTATCGAGCGCAATGGGAGACGAACAGCGGTGTAGATCATCCGGATAATTTTTTTTTTTTTTTAAATATTTATTTAAGGTCACTTTAACAT
>NCVS01001048.1:111616-140848 GCA_003055095.1 Goniozus legneri | reverse complement strand
TATTCTGTATTCTGAGTAGAAAAATACTTTTTTTTCAGTGCATATTATATCGTTATAACGGTATATTCAAATTGCGAGGCATTCGAACAGATTGGAACGAGAAAACTATAGATTAGCGCAAGACAGTTTCGGTTATCGATCGTTAGCGGCTACAGAGGTAATTTTCGATCGCCCTGTGCTGTCCCATTAAATCGGAATCGGGTGGATCCGGCGAGTCGCGAGATTATACAAAAAGTTTTTCGGTTAGCGAGGTAAAATCGCGAGCCCGGCCGGCTACAACGACACGACTAGTTATTCGTAACTGGTTGGGTACACGGTGGTGGTCGCGCGAGCGCGGCGCGCGCACCCGATGATTGGAAACGTCGTCGCACGAAACGGGCACGGGATTATTCCCGGGTCTAACTTTTCCCGATAATGGGACGATCGTACCCTCCTTGTTTTGCCGGCCGATTTTGCTCCCCTATATCTACTCGGCACATCCATTGACGAATGTCGACGTCCGCGCGCAGTTTTGCGATTCTAACGATTTCCAACTGGCGTTTCCAGCACTCTCCGACGGGTACCCGGTAAATAAAATCGCGGCCGGAAGCCCGATTGACTTTTAAATCGGGAACTCGAAAACCATTAGATCATCGATATTCCGTAGCAATTAAAGTTTTCGTATCTTCGATGTTTGTTTACCGTATTCGCGCGCGCCGGTCCTTTCGCCATCTCCAAGAGTGGCCGGAGTCGTCCTCTCGGCCCCAACTGCTCGCCCGAAGGTTAATTTGAACAGCCATTATCGCGAGAAAGGGTAATTTAATTACACGATCGTTTACGCAGCCGGGTAACTCGTTGCTCGTCCTTTTTGTAATTACAAATTGTTCAATTCCGTTGATGCCATTAGTCCTTACAAATTATACCGCTATGTAATATAATGCTGCAAATGTAGCGTTATGAAAAAAATGGAATTCTCGATGAGTCCACTTCGCGGTAAAGTTTCATGAAATTCGGACGTTTTTATTCGTACTTTCCTCTTAATTATCAATACCGGGAAATTTTCTTCAATAATATAAATTACTCGAATGTAACCTAATTCCACACATCCGTTATCAATTTTGTTATCTTTTTATCATTTTATTAAATTATCGATACCGAGAGGAATATCTGCGATAATAAAAACGATACGAATGTAACTTAATTCCACACATCCGTAGTATTAGGCAATGGCACACCTCGCGCGATAATATACAAGTCGTTTCGCGTCGAGATTTGCGATCGAAATAAGCCGCATCCTTAAATTATATGGTTATTCCGCAGGATCAGCGTAATCCCTGCTTCGTTGCGGGGAAAGCGAGAGTGGTGTATTTCGCATACACCGTGTATAGCCGAATGGCCTGAGCATGCGGCGAAATCATCCCCCAGCCCGCAACCTCCCCACGTGCTTCTATGCCGTTTCATACGACACGCTACTTGGCATAATCGCGTATAAATGCGGCTCGAACTATAAGTCGTATGTATAAATGTATGTATACGCAGTGGCCTTAATGCATCCGGCTAAGTTTGAAAAGTTTCGCTGCGGGCCAGTTCCGAGTTTCCCTTTCCCCGTTCCCTCCTCCCAATCCCGATGTATCCTCGATACCACCAGTGGTCCCGATCAACATTGTTTAAAATTACATTCGCTCCTGTGCGCGACTTTCGGATCGTTTCGAGAAACTTTTATAAAGTCGGCAGGAAAAAATATGAAATTCATATCGGGACCTCGGTATCGTGCGCGCGTTTTCATACACTCCTCAAAATAAGACGAACGTCAGTCGATATTTTTCGCTTTGCAAATCAAAGTGTCGTTTATTAAGTTCTTCGACATTATGAAGCTTTTTCGGGTTCGCGTGCTTTATGAGATTTTTTTTGAGCTTTTTTTGGGGGTTTCGAGCGTATGGACATTCACGAGTAGAGTATGTAGATCGAAATTCGAAATGTCACTCTCTCGAGTACACTGACATTACCTCGGTGTACCTGGGCCAATGCAAATACGTTGTTATCCATTATGTAGTTCGTCCTGCGTTCGAGAAGTAAGGTCCCGATCGTACGATGAAGTCTTCCGCTCAGTTAGCGCAACGGATCCCACGCGTGTGAAGTTGGCAGAACCGAACCAATATACCCGCACACGTACGTGAGCTATAGGTATATACGTAGGCCAGAACTTCTACATACAGTCGACGTTTTCTAACGTTCACGGCAAATGCTGACCCAGTTCAAGGTTCTTGTCGGACGTTACACTACCCCCCCTTTCCCCTTTGCACCCCTCGCGCTTCGTCGCTCCGAGGGAGTACCGCAAACTGCTGACCGGAATACGCGATGAACGCTCGGTGTAGCAAGAATCAGCGATAGCAAACAGTACTACCGTCGCACTCCTCCTCTCCCTTTTCCACCCTTCTCTCTCTTTTCTCAATTTCTTCCTACCCTCCCGTCATTCCCGTTCCAGCAAAACGGAAGATTCGAATACTGACGGAATTTCGAGGTGAAAACCATCGCTCCCCATTGTTCCGTGGAACGTTGAAACCGAGTTACTTTTAATTGTCAGCGAATGCCGCTGGCCCCATGTCTGGAACATCAAACTTCATCAGCGATAATTTCCCGCTCCGGTATGATATCCGTAATTAAATTTTTAGAGCGAAATTTTAATTTTAATCTTGAAATTGGCGCCGATTGTATTTCGCTATTTATTCGGGATGAGAATATTCGATAGTTGCCATTTAGCGTTTAATTGTTACGAAAGATTTTTCGCCTTCGACAATATTTATATAAATATTGACCTCTAATACGATTCAGTGGATCGATCGAATCGGATACCGAATAATATGTTAAAAAAACATTTTTCAACTTGAATATAGTTTTTTCAACTATTGGTATTTGATGTACTGAAAAATAGTCGGGTAATTGTCGAAAATTCAAAAATTTGATGCTTAATTTTTTTTCAGCCGTATCTCTAACCCAACTCGTTTTAAAATTTAATTATTATTCATATTTTTAAGTATTTATTCAAATTTAACGCCGTACGCTCTCTCGACATTTCTCCCGCGATTTAGCGAGACGGCTTACTCCGCCGGGTTCTGATAGCCTATGTACCATTTTGAAGACCACGCGAATTAAGGTTCCAAAAGCTACACTTTCAGCTCCGCCGATTCGCGGCGCTGAGTATTCGTTAGAGTGAATCCATTGCGTTTCACTCTTTTAGTGAGTTCTCCTCGACTCTCTCTTCTATTATTACGCGGTGCCGGGACGACGGCGACGGCTGCTACTCCTTCAGAAATGCATCGAGGAAATAGAGAGAAAGAGAGATAGACGGAAAAAGAGAAAGAGCGAGAGAGAGAGAGAGAGAGAGAGAGAGGAACAGAACAAACACGGGGGTATAGTAGGGTACGTCTTTAATGCGAGCGCAACGGCCCGAATAAAGTCGTTGCCAAGTAAAATATAACAAGGCACTTTACCTGTTCTCATAAAGATCCTCTCCCTCGCTGTCCCTCTCACGGCGCAAACCACGCGCGGCTCCTCCCACAAAAGATGAATACCCACCCCTTAAAAGCACTGGACGTATTCTCGCGCATTCCGCGTCTTTACGAGTTGCTTTGGATTTCATCCCCTGCGTCGTTCCTAGGCGAGGTGGGACTGGGAGGCGAATGAAAGGCGTCAGGTGTACGACAGAAAAGAAGAGAGGAGAGAGAAAAAATGAGAGGGAAACCAGCCTCGTCTATACGTGAATATATTTTAATCGCGTTTCACGCTCGAGGAGTCTACCGAGCGCAGCCCGAACGACGAGTCATCGTGTTGTCGAAAAAACCGCCGAGGAAAATTACGCGGGCTGAGTCTGTTGCGGTGTCGATTAAATATATTTTAAAAACTATTTATGCGAAATACTCGGGTAAATTCTTCATCGTTCTAAAAAATAAGAGGAATAATCATTCTTTAAATCTAATTTTCTGGAATGATATTTCATTTTTTCGTCGAAAGAGTATTTAAACTCTTTTTCGAGAAGGAAGAAATATTCCTCGAGTTTTTTTCATTACTCGTACATTTGAAACGAACGAGAGAATTCGTTTGAATGATAACTGGCTCATATCCTATTTGTAGGAAATGAGTAAAAAAAAAAAGAGAGATAGCGAATTGCCTCGCGGTGAAGAACTGAACAGAAGCGATCTGTGTTTTTGCCCACAGCGCTCCGTATTTCTGTTCGGTTTTTTCCAATGGCTTCCTCATTCTCGAACGCGAATATACTGCTCTCTTCTTCTTCTTACGATTTGGAGCTTCGAGAATACAGTCACCTGCTCGCGATTGCATCTCACCACTCACGCAAACGACTATCGAACTCGCAACTGCCACTCAATTCGCTACGTAACGTTGTAAGAAAAATAACGCCGAAAAAACCCGCGGCCTTCACACGCGAGTTGGTTAAATACAGTTCTGCCATTAATTAAATCCAATTATCTTTTATGCAACTTTTTTAGATAAAAAAAAAATAATTTTTACAAGTTTACATTATGTATGTAAGTTTTTGTACCTGTTCACTTTTTTACTCTGTGAACTATCAAGGTTGAAGTTTTATGTTTTATAACTTTTAATTCGAGTTACGAACATGTGCGCATATAAAAATTGAAAATAGAATCAGTTTGGTTCAAGGGTTTAAACCAATACTGAATACGAAGATCGCTCCACAAACAGTTTATTTTACCCTATAACCTCCGAATCGAAAACTATCGATCTATGATCCAATCGCGATTGGTGTGTATGCTTTCATTCGATTGAAATGTGGATTTCGCGAATTTTAGTAATTCAGTTATGCATCTTCGAATTGGCGAATACTGTACGCGCAACTACAACAACCGCTGCTTCGACAGACTCGACTGAGAAACTAGTCGGCGAAGATGAAAACGCGTTAGTGGAGAATGCGGAAATGATAGAGGAGGTTATGAAAATTTTTACAAATATCCGATTCATTTTTGGGTTGCTGGCTCGAGATGAAATAAAATCATGAATTATTATATTTCTTGCCATAATAATTTTTATTATTATTATAATTTACAAGCTTCACTATTTTTTTTTTCTCAAGTTTTTTTTTAGCAGCTTTCAGCGTAAAAATCATCCTCGATATTTTTTATTTTAAAAAAAGATTATGAACGCGAACATAACGACTTCCAACACAGCCGACGTGGAGGCCGACGAGGATAGCAGCGAGCCCGAGTCCCTCTGGGACGCTAACCGTGTCGTGAGAGACGTAGCCTATTTCATACGAGCTCACAAGTTTCACGATTACGACCGCCGGTACTACGCGAGCGCCGACGATGCGCCGAACAGACTGTACGAGATGTTCCCGAGGCCTACGCTTCGCGCGCTGCACTGGGACGTGCGTCGTCACTGCGAAGTCAGCTTCGAAGAGTGCCTCAAATATCTGGACAGGATCGTTAAACTGACGGCCCTGAGGCGCGAGGACGACACCGTCACGGTCATGAGGGAACGAAAATGGAGCCGGGAGAACAATGCCGAGCAGATAGAGGCTGCTCAAAGGGATTGCCTTATGGCCCAGAGGCGAGACAACCTAACCATGACCCCTTTTCAAGGTCCAATCGGCGAGTTTGTCTACTAGCATATCGATATTCGTCCTCCTCGCGACTCCGGTACAACCAAGAATATTAAACTTTTCGGTCCAAACTAACATTTACCCAGAATTGGTCCCGAAATCGCCGATTCCATCGATATTACTTTTGTTTGCCAGAGAGATTTAATCAAATTTCGAATAGGAAAAGTTAATTTTATATTTTTCGGTTATATCTACTCGCGGAGTCGGGATTTCTGATGGCGAATTTTAGTTTCGATCCCTTGAAGATTTAATTTGGAATGAAAACTGTGCGAGTTTTAGCTACGCAAAAAATTGACGCAAGATCGGTTTCATTCTCTAATCAATAGGCTCCTCTTATCTTCTAATGATTACAAATTGGGCGCAAATAATGGCCAAGGGAGATTCCTCTCTTGATTCGGGTTTCCTCTCTAGAATGGCGGGATCAATTTTGGGTCCACGCATCGATGAAACACGAAACCGAAACGGGAGAGGAATGCATCGAGAAACGTGTATTCTCTTCGGACGCGAACGGAATCACGTGTTTCACTCGTCTCACCTATTCTACGAAAATAATAGTCTAGCAAATGTACAGTGTGTCTCAGAAGTCCACGTAATACGTATTCAAAATGAACGTATTTTCGCGTATATTCGGTCGATAAAAGAAGTGTACTATACGAGGGACGAAAATCTATTGGACGTTACAATTTAACGTCCAATCGGCGATGTCGATATCTAAGATCGAAATGGGCGAAATTGTGGATGGCTATATTTGAAACACCTTGTACGAAGCCTAACCTTTCCCGTTCCCGGGCAATTAAAGTCGAACGTTCGGGAATTACGGTGCGCAGAGCGATTTCAATGGCGCACCACCGTCAGCTACTACATGTGCTGGTACACGATGCTCGGCGAGCCGGAACTGGCGATTTTCGGTGAGCCGTGCGACAATCAGGCGAACTGCCTCGAGTCGGTGGACGAGGATGGCGAGGCCCGTAATCGGGACCCGCGTGCTAACGACGACGTGCCGTACGCCTGCGCTCTTTACAGCTTCTGTCCGGATCACTGCTGCCCCGTGAAACACGTACGCGATGCTAGATACTGTCACCAGTCTCCGACGAATCCCTGTCACGCTGGGAATCCGCCAGGTGCGTACGAGAATCGTCTCCTCTAAGAGGATTATTTTATATATACCTATATACTTTTCTACCCTATATGTACACGGTGGACAACTCATAATATTTAATCAAAAGTATCTCGAGAATGCTCCGCGACGAAACACCTCTTTTACCCAGATTTGCGTCATCGCCTGTACAGCTCCACTATTTCATGGATATGCTACTCTGCTGATATTTTAGTTGATTTTTCAACTCTCGGAAACGTAAAATGTTGATTTCTAAATAACTTGGGAAAATCAAATAGTTTCTTAAATTCCAAAAAATGATTCTTTTCCATTCAAAAATGTTCAGTCGTTTATATGACTTTTCCAACATTATTCTATTAATAACATTTTATAAAATTGATAATTCAATATCCCTTCGTTACTTTTGATTAACACTTCAACTAGTCTATCCAGTATGCGTATACAGGGTGTCTAAAAGAAACCATTCAGGATTCATATGGTAGGTAGTACTAACTGAGCTGAGTCGGAAAGGTCCTATGAAGATGGGTCCTAATCTCAACGGATTAGGAGTTATGAACATTTTTGTTTACCGAAAGAAAAATCCACAATCCAATCTCGCAATCCCACATTTCTGTCGGATCGTTTGAAAGTATGGTAAATAAAAATGTTCATAACTCCTAAACCGTTGAGATTAGGACCCATGTTCATAGGACCTTTTCGACTCAGCTCAGTGAGTACTACCTACCATATGAATCCTGAATGGTTTTTTTTAGACACCCTGTATACACTCATATTAACGTGCAGGAGGAACCGAGTTAATTTTATCAGAGTTCATACGCTCGTCTGAGAACGTCGAAAATGTGTTCTATATACGCGTTTCCAAGTGAGCGTCTTTTGCCAGTCTCTCGCTCTTCTCTCTCTCTCTCTCTCTCTCTCTCTCTCTCTCTCTCTCTCTCTCTCCTTATTCATCGTATTTAATAAACTCGGCCCGGTTTCGCGCTGGTAACTTCGTAACGGGATGTACGTGCCCTGGCGTTATATTGATATTCACGGAAGCGTTAAAAGAGTCCATCCCTCGATAACCCGAGAGAACTCGATATCGACTGATTAACACGTTCTACGGTAGCTCCCGGATACCGAATCAACAGATTAAACGAATCATTCTTTTTTAATTCAGTCGCGTTGGCGGAATTCCCAGGAGCGCGTTGCAGATTTATATAGAATTCAATATCAGAGGAGTTTTGATTGAGGAATATATTTTCGAGAAGTAAGAATCGATAAAGCTCTCTAAAGCAGAGGAAAAATTCAACAATCTTGTTTTCAAATATATCGAATTTTTGTAAACGAAAATAAACATAAATTTTTTTCCTGTTGATATTTGTTATTTTTCCCCGTAGCATCCTCAAATCCCATTTTCTGGAAAAAATTATACCATAAATAACTAATTATTAACGAGTCAAGAGTATCGTGCGTGTGTGCGTATGTGTGGGAATAAACAAACGGAATTGCGAAACGAGTTTCATCACACGTACTGTTTCGCGATTGTACAGAGAGCCGTGAGTGCAGGCTGAACCGTGAGGAAAATCGAGACTTTCACGCGCTGATAACGAATCGCATAAACGTGAGCTGCGAGTGCCAGGAGCCTGGCTACGAGTGGTCCTCTGCGTACGGTCTCTGCGTCGACGTGAACGAGTGCACGCGCGGGCTGAACGACTGCGCCGGCCCGGATCGCACTTGCGTCAATTTGCCGGGTTACTTCGACTGCGCCTGTCGCCACGGTCTCATCTACGATCCGGAAATGAAGAGCTGCCAACCAGATCGATCGCTCGACGTCGCGCTCCGGATGGCGAACGCGCCGCGTTTCAACTCGACGAAACCGGATGGCCTCTTCGGATCGATCGCAATAGCGTTCGGCAAATCGACCGGATGCCCTGTCACTGCTAACATCCTCGTCCTGATGCCGATTTTCCTGTTGGTTAAATCTCCATGAACGAAAAATTTAATAAAAGCCCTCTCGAAATCTCGGAAGACCATTTTGTCCCTGTATATTATTTTTATTCTTAAATGTAAGTTATGTATTAATAATTTGTAAACTAACGAGAATATAACACATTCATAGGAGTAACCGAGAGAAGAGAACTGTCAATTGTACTGCGCGCCTCCTCCTCGTGATAAACATGGTAGTGCTCATCCTAGTGCCTTTCATGCCACATATTTAAAGTAAAAAATTCCTAGGGGGGGCGCCCCCTAGTCCATCTCGTCTCGCTCGATCGTCATTCCTTTTCTTTGTGCCGGACAAGCCACATCAAGCAAAAATGGATAACGACGAAGGAAAAGACAGAAGACTGGAGAGTATGATTCGTGACTTGATAAATAAAGAATTTAAAAGAAATTCAAGAAGACATTCACGGAAAAAATACAAACGCAGTAAGTATGGGTATACATTAGTATGTTACGATTAACCTCAAAGTTGCAGTGTCTACTGCACGGATTCACCTATTCACTGCTGGAGGGATATTCCGACGTTATTACGTCGATGCCAATTAAAGAAGTTATTACTTCTCACATTCCGCCTAAAGTTATTACTTGTGGTGAAGATATGGTTATTACTATATATATATTAATACTTCGGAAGATCGAAGTTGGGCCCCAACTCAGACAAAGGTTATTACTTTTGCACGCTGACGGAAACGAACGAGTTCTTTCCCTTCCAGAAGCCTATGGAATGCCGAGGAAAGTGTTCAGTACAGAGGTTATGACTTCTTGGACATACACAGGGCAGTGTATGCGTTACATCGAGCGATTTCGAACTGAGGGCGCGACGCCGCACATTGAGGTTATGTCAACGCTCGCGCGCCTAAATAGCTGGCGATTTTTGTTTTCTAGGACGACGCGATTCATCGGAGTCGGACAGATCTAGGGACAGGTCGCGGATAAGACATCGTGGTAAATCTAGACGTTCGAGAAAATCGAGGTCGGTTTCGGTCTCGTCAAGAGCCGGTTCCTCGGAGGCTTCAGCAAACGCGAGCGATTTGGAAAACAAAGACGACGATGCAGCAACAAATCAGGTTTCAAATGCGACGTCCGTTGGCCCAACAGCGAATGAAGCCCAATTAGCGAATCCTTCACCAGAAAATGACGGATCTGAAAGGCCTCAACGCACGCAGGCGGTTTTACCCACGGCGTCAATAGATGGCGCCCAGGGCGCATCAACGAGCCAATCGAGAAGCAGCTCGATTCCAGTAGAAGTAAATTCAGCGCCCGATGTTAATCAAGGAGAGAAGGCGCAACTCGACCTGGAGGTCTTAAAAGCAATTGGCGATAGGTACCTCGCAGAACGTCAGCTGGCAGACCCAGTTCTCGAACAGATTTCTTTGCGTTGGGCGGACATAACGAAACAAGGCCTCCCGAAGGAGGATAGAGAGACGATTCTCAAAAAGTATTCACCGCCGGCGAATTGCATCTTCGTTGATCCACCGGAGCTAAATTTAGATGTCAAAAATTCTCTCCAGACAACCGTCCTCGAAAGAGATAAGAGAATTGTGGAACGTCAACGGAAAATTGCGGCGGGCATAAGCGCGGTGGCATTATCCCTAAACACATTATTAGAAGAAAAACCCGTAAACCTGAAATTGGTGGAGACTATGAGCGACGTTGCCAGTATTCTCACGGATTTACAATTCGACGAGAACACAATTAGGGAAAATTTAATTCTTTCGAATTTAAATCCAAATTTTAAGGAAACCTTAAAAAATACAACCCCGGACGGTTTGCTGTTTGGGAAAGACCTAGAGGAAAGGGTCAAAGCTCGAGAGCTAGTAGAGCGCAACAGTAAAAAACTGAAACCAGCACAGAGGTCAAACTCTTATAAAACATCTTCGTTGGCAAAAAACTCGAAGACCCCGTCTCATCAGAAAAAGGACAAACAGGTGTCGATGAGCGGGCACAACAGGACACCGTACGCAAAGGGCTACCCGAGATCGCAAACCAGCAGGAGACAGTTATCAACCTCTCATCATCAGAAGCATCAATCGAGACGTTAAAACCGGTAAGTGTTATAGGAGGAAGGCTTAGCAATTTTATTGAAGTCTGGACTACGATTACGTCGGATCAGAGAATTCAGTCGTGGATAAAAGGGTTGAAGATACAATTCAGTACGAAAGTTCTTCAGCAAGAACTCCTCAAGCCCAGAGCCTGGTCGGCAGAGGATCGTATAATTGTTTCAGAAATAATTTCGAAATTACAACAAATAGGCGTAATATCAGGGTGTAATTATTCGGTCGGTCAGTTTGTCTCCGACATATTTCTCGCACCGAAACCAAACGGAAGTTTCCGTTTGATTCTGAATCTCAAGAAATTAAACCGGTTTATAGAGACAAGGCATTTCAAGTTAGAGGACTGGCGCACTGCGGCCAAACTAATGAGTCCAGAATGTTTCATGTGTACCATAGATTTGAGGGACGCCTATTATCTTATCCCAATACACTCCTCAAGTAGGAAATATCTAAGATTCCTTTTTGACGGTTTATTGTACGAATTCAATTGTTTGCCGTTTGGATTAAATATTGCGCCATACATCTTTACAAAGATCATGAGACCGGTATGTACCACGCTCAGAGAGAACGGGGTTCAATGTGTAGTCTACCTGGACGATTTTTTAATCTTGGCAAACAATTATGTTGCCTGCGAAATGGCCGCTGAATTTACCTGTAAATTGTTGACGGATTTAGGTTTTATTATTAACAAAAACAAGAGTAGGCTAGTTCCCACACAGCAATGTACCTTTTTGGGTTTCGTTTTCGATTCTATCTCCATGAGAATGAGTCTTCCCTTGTTAAAAGTAAAGAAAGCAATAGATTTGGCGGAAAGGTATTGCAAGGATAAGTCGTGCAAAATTCGCGTTTTTGCAGAATTAGTCGGATATCTGGCGTCTTGCTGTCCCGCTATTGAGTATAGCTGGGTTTACATGAAAAAGTTAGAAAGAGTAAAATTCTTAGCCTTGCAAGAATCCAAGGGAAATTATGACTCAGTGATGGAAATCCCCGAAAGTATTAAACCGGATTTACATTGGTGGATAAACCACGCATCCTGTTCGGGAGTTTCAGTGGATAGCAGGGAATTTTCACTCGAAATATTTACAGACGCTTCCTTGTCGGGATGGGGAGTTTCTTGCGGCGATGACAGAGCTCATGGGTTTTGGTCGAGAGAAGAAAAAGAGGAACACATAAATGTGTTGGAATTAAAAGCCGTTTTTTTCGGGCTTAAATGTTTTTGTCGGCATATCAGTTCCGCTAATATTCTCCTCAGGATTGATAATACGGTTGCGATTTCATACATAAATCGTATGGGAGGTGTAAAGTATGAAAATCTTAACACCGTAACCCATGATATCTGGAACTGGTGTGAGAAACGATCTCTATGGATTTACGCGTCTTATATCAGTTCAGCCGAAAACATTGTGGCCGATGAAGAGTCGAGACGTTTAGAGCCCGAAACGGAGTACGCACTCTGTGAGAAGGCTTTCCGAACCATAACAGCAAGCCTCGGATACCCCGAAATCGATTTGTTCGCTAGCCGGACAAATGCTAAATGCCCTAAATATGTGTCCTGGTTAAAGGATCCAGGAAGTGTGGCGGTGGACGCCTTCACGATTTCGTGGAACGGGGTTTTCTTTTACGCTTTTCCACCGTTCGCAATTATCTTACGAGTGCTTCAAAAAATTAGAAAGGGTAGAGCAACGGGGATTGTAGTTGTACCAAAATGGCCTTCTCAGGCTTGGTATCCGTTGTTCTGTTCAATGGCCAAGTCAGACTTAATTTATTTAGAACCTAATAGAAATTTATTAATTTCAATTAATAGGGAACCTCACCCCTTGTGGAGGAAACTTACCCTGGTTTCCGCTCTGTTATCTGGAGTGCGCTAGATTATAAGAATATTCCGGAGGAATCAAGAGAAATTATGATCGCGTCTCTAACGAAATCATCGATAAAACAATATAACGGACCATTAAAAAAGTGGTGGTCCTTCTGCAAGGAAAAACTGATCAATCCTTTTCGAGCTTCGGTCCCGGAGATACTGGCGTTCTTAACTCTGGAGTTTCGCAAGGGGGCAAGATATGGAACGCTGAATTGCCAAAGATCGGCCATTGCTCTTTTAACGGGGCCTCACATTGGGCAAGATGCGGAAATGAAACGGTTTTTCAAGGGAGTATATAATGAGAGGCCGGCTCTTCCTAAATACCAGGAAACCTGGAACCCAAAGTTGGTGTTAGATTATTTTACTACATTAGGCAAGAGCGAGGAGATTTCCCTTGAACTCCTCTCTTTAAAAACGGTAGCATTATTAGCTCTGCTAACGGGTCATCGTCTACAGACCTTGTCGCTAATAAAACTTTCGAATATAGAGGAATTTCCGGATGTTATCAAAATTAAAATTCCGGATCGAGTGAAAACATCGGGACTCAATAGAAAACAGCCTCTATTAGTGTTACCGCGATTCAAAGAGGACAGTACAATTTGTCCAATGGAAACTCTGAGGCAATATATAGCCAGAACATCGGAGCTAAGAGGACAAGTGGACAACTTATTCATTTCATTTAAAAAACCGTTCAAAGCAGTGTCATCTCAGACACTCAGTCGATGGTTAAAGAACGCCTTGGAGAAAAGTGGTGTTGATGTTAAGCGTTTTTCGGGTTATAGCACACGACATGCGGCCACGTCGATGGCGAAGAGATCAGGTGTCAACATTGACACTATAAGAGCCACAGCAGGCTGGACCAAAGATTCCCAAACGTTCGCGAGATTTTACGATCTGAAAATTGTAGACGATTCGGAGACTTTTGCGAGGGCAATTTTAAATTTATAAATGTTTATAAGTATTTTCTTTCTTCGTTTCTTCCTAACTGCTGGAAGACTGAACGATTATTCTATCTATTAGTTGGTTGAGATTTTACTTAATTTGTTGGGTTACCACGTTTAAAAATAAACACGTTTATTTTGTACCTGACATATCGCCGTTAGAGCTTTAAACATCTACCATGTTTATCACGAGGAGGAGGCGCGCAGTACAATTATGAAATTGAACGAACTTACCTGTAAGTGAAGTTCTATTATAATTGTACAAGCGCCTCCTCCGAAGTGATCAACATCCCACCCTTTTTTTTTCTTTTTCTCCCTCTATATCGTAATATAGATACCCAATTTGTCTAACGGCGATGCTTTGAAATAATGACGATCGAGCGAGACGAGATGGACTAGGGGGCGCCCCCCCTAGGAATTTTTTACTTTAAATATGTGGCATGAAAGGCACTAGGATGAGCACTACCATGTTGATCACTTCGGAGGAGGCGCTTGTACAATTATAATAGAACTTCACTTACAGGTAAGTTCGTTCAATTTCATAATATTGCTTCGAATATATAAATTTTAGTAAAAATTTATTTATATTGATTCATGGATTGTCGGTACCCGTTGTTTAATATAATAAACAAATATGTTCGTATTCGATTATTCTTCTGCCTCGTATTTGCGTGTATACCACATGACATGTGTGTTGTACGCGAAAGAGAATACACTGTTCTACCGATGCGTTACGTTGTATATGACGCATAACAAATCGCAACGATGAGATAATAAATGGACATTTGGTTGATTCGATCAACTATCCCCTCAGGTTGCAAATGAGCTTTTATTGAATTTTTCGTTCGTGAATATTTAATCAACAGAAAATTGAATCTCGTTTACATCATAACACAGAGACTTTCATCAAACTTCGGAATTATTTCAGAGGCCTATAGGTTGATTTATATATGTATATCCACGCGTAGCATGGGCGTATGTTATATATATTATAAATGTTAATACTTATACGAATGCTAGAGGCAATAATGTGAGTTATGACGGTAAAAGGGAAAGCGATGCGTTAAACTCTACCTGTTTATACCCATTATACGAGCAGCCTTTTCGAAAATGAATAAAATAGGAGCCAAAATTCGAGCAGCGTTGTGTAACCGATTGTCAAGCGGCCATACTTAATAATTCGATGAAGCATTATTACATCGTATTTTATTAATCTATAAGTCTTTATCAGATATGTCGATAAGAAATAATATTCTATAGCGACCAAACTACAGGATTACATATAGCATAGTAACGAGTCGTCCATTTGTAATGAGGCTGAAAGTATTAAAACAAAAAAATGTGGTATATTTGTTAGATATTTACTACTTTATGATTTGTTCATAACCATCGCCATGAAGAATTTTTTACAATCGGAGTTACAATCACCTTCGCATGCTTATATTTGTAAAAAGAGCGACTTGGTTTGTTTATTCTAAATTTGTATTAGTTTGCAAATGTCGTGAGAACGTACAATGGAGATTTTGCGCATCGTTGGGTTTCTCGTGCTTCTCGAGAGGATGAAAAATGCGCATATTCAATCTATTCAAGGTATGGAATTATATCAGTGCATTAAAAATTCATGATTTTGAATAACGAATATGAAAATTCTTCAGGAGGAAATAAAGAGTTACCAGTTCTCGTGCTAATTCCTAAGATCGACCCACTAAAATTATGCACGCGGTTTACTTTCCTGGTAGTGTAAGTTTGGGTTTATTAAGAGTACTGGATCGATTTACCTCGCTACACGCGACGATGAAGAGCAGCGAAAGTGAATGGTCAGTGTCACTGGGATTCAAAACCGGTTAAACCGATATGCTTTCATATAATGCACTGGGTGCCTAAAGAGTATTGAGTGATTCGATTTAATTAGGTGAACGAAACATCGAAGATAAAACTTTTTTTTTTTGTATTTCATTTTTAAAAATATAAAAGTGAAATCTTCTTAAGTATAGGAAGAAAAAATACCATGTTCAAATTTATTCCATGTAATTTTAAAAATCGAGCGTACCATAAGTTTATATTGATAACTTTTTTATATGTTCGTAAATAAATCAATAAATTTCAAAATGAAATCTTTGAAAAAGTATTTCGCGGTTGAAAACTTTCTTCTCGAATATTTGATTCCTCCGAAACTTTGATCACACCGTATATATCTCGCGCAGGCTCAGGAGTAGCGGTGAATTACGTAATGGCGAACACTCCACTTACTTGTGGAAAATTACGGGAGATCCGAGAGAGCCCCGAACCCGCATCGGCTTGAGCGTAAACTAACGTGCACCAGACTGTTGGGGGTATAAGCGAGTTCGTACGATTAGATATACGAGCCGATATGCGCTCAGTCAGCTGACCTGATGCAATCGCGGGAATGTCGAAATCGACAAGTTTCACTTGGTACCAGCCATCGCAGTCAATCCTTGTGGCAAGCTCCGCGAAATCTCTGTCACAATAGTTTCGTGGTTTCGCACTTTTTACGGACATTTATATAAACTCATTAATTTTAGCTTTTTTATTATCTGATTTATCATTCACTGGTATTTGAATGTAGTACATAGAAAATAAAGCGAACGAATTTGAACAAACTTTAGGAATCTTGTACGTTTTCTATAACGAAATGTATGCAATGTTCAGAACGGCTTCGGCATGATAAGAAGTAAATAATAACGAGCGTCACAATTTTGTTAGTATAACTTATAGGAAAGAGTAATAACAAATGCTCTAACCCATCCCTTTCGGATGTATTTAATATTTTTCCATCGAACGAATACATTCATTATTGGATCTTGCGTCCTTCGTCAACAATCTGGGGTATTATTATTTATGAAACATCGAATAACGCCGACAATTGGCAATTGCCCACGACTCGGAAGTATATTTGCGTTCCATCGTGAGATGTAAGCGCGCATAACCATGCGCTGGGAGACAGGTAAATAAGCCCAGTCTATGTGGCACGTAAAGCCCAGAACGTAAACGTTGTATATATACAGGGTGATCCAAAATCAACTCATTTTTCTTCGTATAAAAGGAAGATTGAAAAATCGCGAGCCGAAGGTTTTCAACACTTTGAAATTCATTCAAATTTTTCCGTATGCTAACAGAATCTTGTTGGTGCGATTTTACTATTATAGAAGTATAAGTAATGACAAATTATTTATATTAACCGATTTTTATTAAAAAATTATTATTATTTTACGTTAGAAATAGTAAATTAAATAAAATCTTATTCTTACTATATTTTACGTTCATTTGTTTACTGTCGATCGTATGCTAGACACAACACCAAAAAGCTGCATCGAATAACGACACGAAAGAAAGTTAATGTATGTCGCGTTCGAGGTAGCTATGCGATAATTCTGGGACACCCTGTACCTATATGCTTACAATATATGTATATATACATATATATATATATACACGTAGACGGCGATAGGAGATTCCATGCAAATTCGAAGCCCGCGTAACCGGCAATCCCGGTTAGTGTAGCGCTCCTCTTCCCATTTACATGAAGATGTCTCGCAGTTCTACGGATATGTCTGTGCATCGACTCCTGGTCTCCTATATTCATCCCTGCCCCCCCCCCCCCCTCGCCTTAACGGGTTATCTACCGAGCTCGCATCTGACCGTGAGCTATCGATTCGCCACGAGAGTACCGAGCGTGATGAGTTCGAAGGTCCATTCCTAATTGCACGCTTTAGAAATCAAGTTAATTGAGAGAAATCGTAATGACGCAAATGAGTTTCTTCCTTTTTTCAGTCATTGTTGGCTCGCGAGAAAAAAACTAGTTTACGATTATTGGCTCGTTAAAGTATTCCCTACGTAACCCCTTTTTTCTCATGATATTTATAAAATGATAAATTATTTATCAGACCACAAGTGCAAATCCACAGTACGATCGAGATGATTATTGAGAAGAATTAGCTCATGAAATTGTAAAAACACTCGAGATTCTTTATAGTTGATGGAAGAGAATTCTTTTTCTCTCTCTCCCTCTCTCTTTCGTAATCCATACTGCATATACATATATCTTCAGCGAAGAAAAATGAAGTTATCGAGATCACGGTTTGTATCGATTCTCGGGGCACTACGGGACGATTATACGTCTCTGGTAAAAAACAAATCTCGAAGGGGGCAGCTCGGCTCGCGTTCGGCTTTCTTTCTCATTGCGGGCCCAGTCAACGGACATGTCTCTGTGCGAGTGGTACGCGAAACGCGAGGTCCTCCTAACCGGAGTGACGAGTGAATTGGGTCGTGCTCTTTTGGAAAAGTTGCTGCGCTCCTTTCCCGATATCATTGTTTACGTTGTTTTACGCTCTCGTGGTGGCCTCAGCAAGGATGACCGCGTTAGAAAAATTTTCGCTACTCCTGGGTACGATGATTTTTCGATACAGTGAATTATAAACAGCGAACTGTTTAGACGAGAGTGAGGGATTTATACTAATGACAGACAGAGGTTGTTCGCAAAAGTACATTTTAGGACACCTCTGTCATCTTTTTTTTTTCAAATTTGAAAGTATCTGCACGAAACTCAATTTTTAATATATAATCCTTTACATCGATATTCTGGTTGTTCGGATGGTACCGTATTAGTTATAACAAAATCTAAATTTTTCTTTTAATAAAATGAAAAGTTTGAACATGTAAATTTATTATTTTAATTTAAATGTTATTTGTGAACATTTGAGAAACATTAATTTGTTTATTTATTTATACACAATAGTGAAAAGCTATCTTTTGACTCGTTTATTCTTCCGTAAGTTGAGATTTTCGTGGATTTTCTGTGCTTTTTATTGAAATATCTCTAAAAGCCTACGTCAGAATGCTTTTTTATTATTTTTTACGTATTCTACAATAGTTAATTTATTGAGATAACAGTTTTCTGTTTTTGTATCTTTTTACAAAGCAATTATATAACTCAAAGTATAAGAATTTAATTGACGTTTCCTATGCTCTGCATGTTAAATGATGAAATTTTAATTATTAATTATACAAAAACTGTACGTCAGATGTTCTTAAGAATTACAATTTACACGTATTTGATATCAATTAATAACATACTAAAAATTCAGACTTCTATCTAAATCCGAACAACCTTAAGTTGAAAAAAAAAAAACGTAAAAAATAGTGAACCAACGAACCAGCTAGATTTTCCGAATCAATATTCCGGTGCACTCGAAGATTATACCGCGTGGAATGATTTTAATTGCATAAAGGATAGAGAGTGAAGGAGGAAATTTGTTGCAGGTACGAGAGGCTACGGACCGAGCAGCCGAACGCAATATCTCGCGTTAAAGCTTTGGAGGGCAATCTGCTTTACGAGGGTCTCGGCATGAGCGCAGAGGACCGTGCGCTCTTGCGCGAGGTCAGCGTGGTGTTTCACGCGGGTGGCCCGCATGACGACGTCTTCGACTTTTGTCAGGATCTGACCAATTTGCGCGTACTCGCTTCCGCCTCGAACGTCTTTTGCCACAAAGGTCAAATAGCGGAGACACTGCTGAACGAGAAGGTACCGAACTTGCCGCTCGCCATGGTACGTATTTCAATGCTGGGGCCGGCTTATCAGGAGCCCATGCCAGGATTTGTCGAGATTCTCAAAGGACCCACCGCGCTTATGGTCGGCGCTGGCTTGGCTCTCGGTTCGCCGGAATTTCCCGCCGAGGTCATACCTGTCGATATCGCGGCCAATACGTTAATCGCAGCCGCGTGGGAGAAGGGATCGGGGTACGTACGTCATTCCATTTTCTTATTTTCCCTCGCGAAAAATATCATTCGAAATTTCCTCGTCGGACCGAATTAACGTCGTACGGCGTCTCGCGTCAGTCAGGCTATCACGAGCCAACAGACTGCCACTGATTTCGACTAAAAGTAGCGTAGCAGTATACGAGTTTACACGAAATTCTAGCATATACAAATTCCTGTAAAGTGAAATTGATTTTCTCGTGGAAAAAAATGTATAAAAATTCAATCGACTATTTTATTTTGATGTAGCGATAGCGCTGTAAAATCTCTTGGGCGGAATTTCGAAAGTCGAATTGCGCAATTTGAGCGTATAATGTTGTGCAATCTGTTCGAGAATCTTTTATTGTGATCCAGAAGAACATGTTAATTTCATGAATATTCGATGAAGCCAGTTTAAGCGATGGTCACCGTTTAAAAACGAAAATCTCGGTTTTCTTAAAGAGAGGGACCGTTGGACGTCGAGGTCACGGATTATCGGCTCCCAGTTCCAGTATCGGCTGGGCTACCTATCTTTGGTTCTCGCCCCCCCCCCCACCTCCCCGGAAATTGAATTACGAGATTGGTTGTATCGTTTTTTTTTTCGGGAACGCCGCCATGAGAATTGCTTTTTTTCGTAGATTAAGCGAAGATAACGAAAGAACGGTCCCGAAAGTAGATCGCAGAGTGTAATGATAGTAACGTCATTAGCTCGCGTTCGAAACGAATTATTATCTCTTGATCGCTGCGTAAAACGCGTGAACTCGTTCGCTGTTAACAACGGCCCATATCCAGTTTTATCCTACCAACGCTGAAAGTGGTGCTCTAATGGGAGAGGTATATACTTTTCCGACCCTCGAAAAATCAATTTCTCCTCTCGCACGTTTTTGCCGGATTTACTTTAATGATGAAATTCAAAAAATCCACCGAAATACGTCACCCGATTTGACTGGATTTTCGTTAAAATTATCTCATGTATTTTTTTATCTTGTTATTCTCCATTTTCGAAAAACAAATTAACAGAAATAATGGTTTAATAGGAATCAAAGTTGAATTTTTTCTTTAAAATCTTCATTCTGCGTTATCCCCTTTAAGAATAACCTTTTTTTGAGCAAGGAATACTGGCAAATTGAACGGAATGTATGGCGAGTTTTGCCGTTCTTAAACAGAAAGTTATATATATATATATGTACCGCGCCAGTTTTAACTCTGGGGTATGTAGTACTCTTCTCTGAAATGTTTCCGAATGACTGGACTGTGACTAAGTTGATTGCATTCGTTTGAACGAAAAGGCATGGCGCGACCTTTTCTATTCCTTACCGGTCTATTTTGCAGTTGAATTTTGTATACAAGCCGCTTGAAAAGGAATAAAATAATAGCGAGCGCTGACGAACGCTCCGGTATATAAATAAACGATTATCACGGTAGAGATTCATTCTTATGAATACAAACAGGAGTTTTTTCGAATATTCCTCGATCGAACAAAATTCTTTATGAGCCGTAACATCAAAAATACCAATGAATAAATTTGAAAGACGAATGCGATATCGTGTATTCGTCCCATAAAATAATAATGATAATAATCGCGACAACTAAAAATAACTTATGTAATAGGAATAACTTTTTTGATTTATTTTCTCTCATATTCTTAAATTTTTCCGAACAGAAATGCAGAAGCGGGTCGAGTTGTATATAATGCTCCAACTATTGGTTGTACATGGGACGATCTAATTAAAAAAGGACGAAAAGGTCACAAGAAGTTTGCATATCCAAGCTTCGGTGTTCCTGGGATGATATCGAATGTCTACTTGTATCGGTTGATCGTTTTCCTATTCGAATGGCTTCCTTCTTTTCTCTGCGATTCAATAATTGGAATTTTCGGTGCCAAGCAAAGGTGAGTTATAAATAAATTTTACGGAAAAGTCAAACAATTGCTAATTCCGTCGATAATATATAAAACAGTACGATTATAGAATATTAGATTTCAAAAGCAACTATGAAATTCGTAATATTCGCATTTTTTCTCTCTACGCTTAATATCTTGTATAAGTATTATTGTAACGTATTATATCACCAGATCAGTTAAGAAGGTGAATGCAATCGCGATGTACAAACACTCGTATACATGTAGCTGTTCGTTACTAGGAGGCATAAATCGTGCCGCTTAGCGAAATCGCGCTCACTCTCCCTGCACTTTCCACATGAGTATCTTGATGTAATTGTGAAAGTAATCAAGTGCGGTGTGCGGTTTCGAACCTGCCTCCGAAAAACGGGTCTTTCCGCGAGTGTCTGTAGAGCGAGCGAGAACCGCAACTCATTTTTCAAAAATTAGTGCCATCGTGCAATTCTCAATTTTTTTTTTTCTCTTTCCGATTGCGTTCATAGTTTCGCAGAGTAGTTTATACATACAAACTCTCGGCTCGTTGTAGCTAACCAAGTTCGCCTCGCGCGCCGTGCGGGAAAACTGATAAGGCTCGTAAAGAGATGAGCTTGCGAACGACGAGTGATAGATAAGAGTCGAGGATTGAGTGTACATCGCAAGAAGTTTATTACCGTGGTAAAACATTTACTGTTCTTTTTCTGTACGGTGCGTAGGACTTTGGCGGAGCACGAGAGAGTTCGGAACGCTCTGAAATCTGTGGAATCGATCTCCTCGAGGTCCTGGCCAGCCGAAAGGAATCGGGTGAAACGTCTTCACGATAAATTCACGCCCGAGGAGCGAATCGCGTTCGCCGTTTCACCGGAAATCGACATCGAGAGTTACGTTTTGTGCGCCGCTGCAGCCACCAAAAAGTACTGCGTCAACGAGGACAATTTGAAGATCATCGGAACTTTTCGCTATCTGTTTTTCATGGCTGGTATCCTGGGACTGATGTACGCGATCTTTTTCAATATGCCGCTGCTGGTAAATTGAACGGGATCGAGTGATAAATATCTTATATATTAACGAAAATGTCTCGTTTTTTGCGCGAAGAATTATCGACAGAAAACCTTTTGTTGTTCGAAAATTATGCTTGTAATCACTTTGTAAACTAAACTTTTTTGGGTCGAATCTTGATTGTTATTTTCAGTATTTACTTGATCTACGAATACATATGTAGATATTCTTTACAGAGTGAGACTTTGAAGTAGCGTCGTTAGTTTAATATATTAAGAACTGATATTGTAAGTTTTTACGTATAGGAATAAGTTATCGCGGATAAAATTTGATTTTATGAGATTAAATAATTGATGTATGTATGTTATTTACAATGCTGAAGGGAAATGTTAAATTGATTAGTTTAATTATGTTGAAATAAATTTTTTATAGAAATGGTTAATAGATTCGTAAATTATGTATCACATAAGAAGTATTTGGTATCCCTGTACGTTATTAATTAATTTACTGGTTTCACAAATGAATAATTTAAGCGTACGTAATTACATAAATGTTCCAATCGGACATCTCTCCAATATTTCTATAATATATGTTCTGTTTCCTTTGCAGCAGAAAACAATATCCTTCGTCCGCGATTGTAATGAAATTCAAGCGAATAAACAATTTTTAGATGAGAAATGAAGTTGTTCCTGGATATTATTTCCGGTAAAGCGACTCTGACTTATTACACGCGTGGTACCAAATATCCAGCGTCTTTATTGCCTCTTATATTGCCTCGGTCGTAATTTTATACTGCGATTATTGTGAAACAACATTATCCACTCTTCGTTCATCCTCTCTTCCCTATCTCAACGCCAAGTTCCTTTTCCTTCCTGAGCCTGCGGGGGTTGCAACACGAGCCCTCGTGGTGCTTTTAGTGCGTTCGTATATCAGCGTATACATTGGCAATATGCCATGATACATCAAGTGTCTATACACATTCTCGCGAGTTTAAGCAATATGCTCGCGAGGAAATGCTATAAGGATATCGAGGAATTCGACAACCAGCTAATCCGGCAAGAATAATTGCAACGAGGCGTACATTCCTCTTTCGAGAAATCTCACGAGATATCGAACGATTCGCGTTTCCCGAAAATCCTACCTATTTACGATAACAATAACCGGAAAATGAATGTTCGTGGTTCTCTTTTTTGGCGCGCGTTATTAATCACCCAAATAATTGGTTTCGTGTATCGCGCGAGAGATTTTTTTTTTTTTTTTCAATTACTTTCGGATTAAAATTTTTTCGCTACTTTTGCGAACGTTCCTTTTTTTCTGTTCAAACCGGTCTTATAATTAAAGTGAAGGCAGGCGTAAGCCGAAACCCGTCTCGTGACGCGAGTGAGCTAACACGGGCAAGAAATATGCGTTACAACGATGGCGAACGACGATGGAGAGTAGATGCTGTATTATCCTCTACCGTGAGCCCGACGAAACTTTCACGCGAACGTGTGCTCGTACGTATAGATGTGTTGGCGCTCCTCGGCCACCTTGGCCGGGCTCTCTTGCGAATATTCCCGCGGCTTCCTTCTCTACGGTAAAGACGTTCCCGCTTCGTCGTCGATATTCTGCAAACACGCGACTCAAGTGAGCTGCGGGCGATCGTTTCGTTTCCTTTTTACCGTTTCGCTCCGGAGGGGTAATATATTACGAATGTGTGTGTGTGTTCCGAAAAGTCCATCTCTTGCGTTTTTCTCGAAGATTTTACCGAAAATGCAGCGAAAATTAAATATCGCATTTTATTATACTATTTGTCGTATGGGATAGTTGAAAGAGTACAGAACGTCAACAGCAGTCCCTGTGCTTATTTTTGGGGGTTTTCGTCGAAATCGGACGATTTAGATGCTCTCAACTTTTGATTAAAAGAGACATTCTAGTAGTATATAGTTTAAAAAACAACTTTATTTATTCTCGAGGAGAATAACTCATTTACGCGCTCGATTTTTTGCACTCTTAGACGTTGTCTTTAGTTCGAAATCCAGTTTCCGTAACTGTTGCTCTTTCTCCATCGGTAAATGAAGAAAAAAGGAAGAAAGAGCGAAAGAGAGAAATTGAAACGAAGTTACGTCTGTAAAATCACATTAAGTGCGCGAACACTGCGTGAAATTTAACGAAAAGAAAAAAAAGTTTCTCAGATCAGTTTGCGAAAGGATAATTGAAGCAGAAAGTTCTGGTATACGCGATATCACATCCAGGAGGATGCGGGGAGGTAGTTTGCCATTGGATTAATACCGAAATTAAGTTTCGCGCGAGATAAATTATTTCATGCGAGAGATCGTCTTTTTCTTTCTTCGCGATAAAATCGAATTTTCATAAAATATCCAGAAAATCGGTAGCAACGAGAAGGATGTTCGAATCTCTGGCTTATAAAAAAAAAAACGCCAAGTACGAGAAAAGCATCTAGCGCATCCAGCGAGAGAGACACGAAATCAATAAACGGATCGCGAACGAGGCACGAGTAAAGGTAAAAATGGCGAGACGTGCGAGAAACATGGAAATGTCTGTACATAGACACTGGGTGCTTTTAAAACGACTAACAAATGCGCTCAATTTAATTTCGATGCTGAGCAAACAGCATCGTGCATATATCGTAAGGTCTGTGCACACACACGTACCTACGGTACGTATAATATTGGCTTTTCGCGAAAGTGGCTTACCGGTTGCGTTCGACTTGCGAAGACTGCGCGGTAGAAACGTGAGTACCGGAGTAGTAGACGAAGCCAAAAGAACATCAAAGCACATGTACGTAATCCTCCCCATCGTGTCTTATCCTTGCCATAGATGTGTGCTACGACTGCTTCTGCAAATATGCGCAACACGTTCCGGCTCTGACAAGGAAAAAGCCTTGAAACGTCTTATCGTCGATTTTTATGAAAATTTCGATATCTCGATTAATTTCATACGAATGAATGCGCGTCCAGATTTATTCGCATGAGGACGTTTCGAAAGTTTTGTATTTTCGATGGAACGAAAACTCATTTTAAGGTCGCTCGAGTGCTTCGCGGATTTTAATCGCGTGCTCTTCGATCGATCGATAAAATGCAAAATATTTCTTCGATTCAGAAATCGCATAAATGGAAAATTTAATGTTTCCCCCGCTTTATACATGGATACCGTGAGAATGAGCTTACCGAGACTTTTACGTGACTGTTTCTTTCGCGATAGCGAGAGGCGAGAATGCGATATTCGTATGGATTATATGGCGAGAGCAATTCTACTCGAGTATCGATGATATAAATTTTACGCGTCGGAATTACAAAGCGCGGATCGTTTCGCGGCGAGGGGTGGGGTAGAAATACAGAATTGAAGTAAAAGAAGCGAGAAGAGGAGAGTAATAAAGTAGAAGGAGCAGAAGATGCAATAATTTCTTTTGAAATCTCGACGAGCGTGTACTCGCGGTACTGTACTCGAGCAGACGGTATAAAAATTACCATAACCCGTGAAAACACTTACGCGATGAGGTACGCGAATGCTCTAGGTGCACGATTCGTTGCACGAATTAAGCTTTTTACAACGGTGCCGTCGTATCCGTGAAATTTCCCGAGCGTGAAATCGCTGTTCGAAAATTGCTTCGAAAATGGTGTGCTCAGAACTGCGCGACGTTTGCTTAAAATTTGGCTAGTGGATATACAGGAGAGAACTGAAAATTGGTATGCGATATACGATAGCGAAACGCCGATTACTTTCATCGGTTGTACCAGATTTTGTTATTACCGTTACAAGGGAATAAATATTCGAAATTGCGATCGTTATTATCATAGCGATTCGACGATTCGTCTATATATCTGTATTAGATAGAAAAAAAAACGTAATAACTCATTTCGTTCGTTACATTGTTCAACCGAGATAAGCATTTACACCTCTCTATCAACTCGTTTAACGACGTTCGTTACTCTTGCTCGCGCACGGCAGGTACGTTTGTTCTTATATCTCGCGATTTCGAAAATTCTCGAGCTCTCAGCACCGCTGCAAGACACCTGCCGTTCTTCAACGAGCTCGTAATCTTTATCGCGGCCATACAGGGCGTTATAAACGTAAAATTGAGTACGGTACTCGTCCCGTAAGCTCGAGCAAATTAATAGCAGCGGCGCGTAACGATTTCGTTTTACGTAGAGCGCGAGTTGGTATCCGTAGGCGAGCCGCTGCCGCTGTTTTCTCGGGGATCAACTGGAAACGGCGTCCCCCTTATGGATATTCATAGCCCAGCCTCGTTCAATTGTTACCGCTATGCTCATGGCACACGTGGACGATGTACGTACACAAGCGTTGGATCTCCGAATGGCGAGTTCCCATTTCGTTGCTTTCAGAATCGAGCTTCCCAAAAATAAGATACACTTGGAAAATAAACAACTCCTATAAATTTTTCATGTATCTATTCGTATAAATGTTTATAATTATTATACGCTAACGATTATGAGAATATTTTCATTGTTCAATTTTTTGATAAAAATATATTCAACAGCCGAAAATCGAGGAACGTTTTTCGTTTCAATTTTGAATAATTTTCCCCATTGCGTTATATCGAAACGCTGCGCAATAAGCGCGCATACAAATTCATTAGCAGGATTTTTAATTCTCTCGGTACAATTAGGAAAGTTTCAATTGACGTATTACGTACGAGAGTCGCGGGTTGGAAAATTGATTGGTAACGCACCTAGCGCGCACATTTCGCCGCATTAACGAGTTAACCGAGGCGTACAACTTGGCACCACGGTTCAACTTTTGCCAAGAGTTGAGTTAAGAACAAAGGGAAAACTCGAGCAAAAAATGCATAACAGAGAACAAAATGAGAACGCAGTTGGAGCGATGATTAATCCAGATCCTTTATTCCAACATGGTATCGACTTTTGGCACTATTCCTATTCTCAACCTGATTTTCGACCTCGTACTTCTCAAACTCTTTCGAAATAACGCAATACCTCGCTGGTGCGCCATGTTTGAAGAATTGTTACAAAGTATCTGTTCGAATAATTTTGTGAATGTAATAAAAATGATTTGTCATCGTATACAGATTTTACTACGAAATTTTTTATTACTAGCATCGTATTTGTTATTTTTCTAATTCTGTCTAGTACAGAATTTTGTAAAATCAATCGAAAGTATTAATTCAGTTCATATATGTTATTTTGCTCGAATATTCTCTACATATGAAGTCAAACGTGGAAGTTCCCATTCAAAACTCTTGAAAATACAAAGAACGAAGGCGGGCGAGGCGAACTCGAGCAATAAAGCATAAAGTCAATTCGGGGTTTTCGAACTCTTGGGAGAAAGAAGTAGACGACTATTGCGTAAATTCGCGGTCTCGCGGGTGAATGAAACAAGTCGAGACGCTTAATTCCTAACTATAGCAATCGCGTTTGCGCCATGAGTCGAACGGTTGTAAATTTCATAAATCTCGTATAAAGAGCACGCGAGTGAAATGGAACAATACGGCGTGGGTTGGAGCGAGTTATATCTGTTAACACCTTTCGCTTATCACGGTTCTGCCCATTAGCTCTATCTATACGTATATCCGTTGTACCACCACCTTCCGATTAAACACGCGCGCACATCCTCGCGCGAGAAAATCTGCTTTACGATCCACCCGATATATTTAGAGTGGCTGGATTTTCCAACGAAGGGAGATCCCCAGGCGATTTTGTTTAATTAAGCCGGTAAGCCGTTGGAAGGACGACGAGCACGACAACCGAGAGGGTCCAGGAAAACGCGGTGAAAGTCGATGACAGCTCTTGTGTGCCACCGAAACGTCTATATATGTGCCCATTTGCTAGATAGAACTAGGTGAAGAACGAAATTGGAGTTCCGAGTGAGGTAGAACCCCGCTTGAAAAATAAATACCGACTCGGACCTTTTACGTAATTTCAATTCTTGCTGTGATTCAGTCCTTCCTGTTTCGAAAATTAGTACTACGCGAATCTCGGTTAATCAGCTGTCGTGTTGTATTATTATCTCTATTATTTTGTTTTTATTGAAAATTTGTAAGGAGTAAAAACAATAGGAAGAAACAAGAGAAATAGATTTTTTTAGACGAAATTTATTTACCATAAAAGAGTAATTAGGATAATTGAGACAAAGTATACTATAACGAGGTGCAATATAATCGTAATATATACAATTTAGAGAAAACCTCCATTGATGTAGTAGCTGCTTAAAATGTAAGGAAAGAGAACGCGAGAGGGAGGGAGAGAGACCGAAGACAAACGAGCGAAGGAGAAATGGAGCGAGAAAAGGTATCGGAGAAGAAATCGATTTTAGAATACGTAACGAAGTGAGTGGGATAATTGAGAGGAGTAAAAGTGAAGTGGACCGGGCCCGGAAATTGAAGTAATGTCGACATAATAAAAGGCGCAAAGGAACGAGAAAAAGGTAAAAATGACGTTGGAACGTCGAAGCGGAGGTGAGTGAGGGTAGAATCGGGTCACCGTAATGCACCAAAGTATACTATATCCGACGACGACAAAACGCACACGAGTAGCCTCGGCCCGTGAATGAAAAGCCGCGGACAGAATTGAAAATACGATAACGGAAAAGGGAGAGAAAAAAAATCCCCCGAGAACGGTCGGTTAATTAAAGAAAATATATCCACGGAAGCGTGTGTAACTTACCCGAAAGGCTGGAAATTTCGCTGAAAAATACGACGGAAAAATCCGACGTCGCTCTCTCGGAGGTACGTAAAAAATGATATTGATAACCGAGAAGAGGCAAAATTCGAAAATTGCGGCGAGAGGAGGAAACGGGAAAGGGTGAAAGTTAGGATTTGAGTAAAGAGATGCGACGAAAAGTGAATTACGGGTTGACTGAGAGAGCAGCCTGTAGGTATCCGTGTATGCATGCGCGAAAGGCGAGAGAGGGAAGAGAATGCAGAGGCCGTATAAGACGCGCATAAGTTACAGTTTGCATTGTGCATGACCCTCGGGCGAATTTCCGCCAGGAGAATCCTAAGGGAGTCCTCCATTGCCTTTACGCGGTCTAAGCAGCTTCTCTTAGCCCACCCCCT
>NCVS01001048.1:76656-111574 GCA_003055095.1 Goniozus legneri | reverse complement strand
CGCACCTCCTTGCCATCGTCCTCTCGCGTTACTCCTCGAGTACAGTAAGTTTTAGACGCGAGCGTTAATCTGATCTGCTCCGAGTCTAACAATATTCCTTGTATCTCCCGTTCTTTATGCATCTATGAGTATGCAGCAGACACACTTCTGGAAAAAATCAGTCGATTACAGAGTTTGCTTCAAAAATTGAAGAGCTTTTTTCGTAAAAATTTTACAATTTCGATTATTAGGATATGAATCACGTTTGTATCTTTTTTCGTGCGAAGTGGATGAACTTGGTCGTAGCACTTCTTTTGGTTTATCCCGTCGATGTGGTGTAACGATTCTCGCCGCTAAGCTCTCACCTCGAATAGAGCTCAGTACCACAGGTGATACTCAAGGCGAGTCGAACGAATTCGATCTGAAGATATCAGGAAAAGAGAGAGGAAGAGAGAGCGTTTAAACTGAGAACCACTGTGAATGGATATACCGTTATTTATATTTTCGGAAACGAAATAAACTTCCGTATCGACGCAGTGATAGCTATTTCACAAATTCCCGTTGTATGAAAATGTTACGCGCGCGTGCAAGACGAGAAAATGATGTAATACGCACCGTAATCTACTTTGCGCTGTTTGATTCACGAACGAGATGTAATCGTATTACCTTGAATACATTCCGTTTTGCGTATAAAAAAGGACGCCTGAAATAACGAGATACCCGACGAGAATATCTTGTGGATGTCAAATTCAATTTCAGAGTGTAGAATATACTGTGTACACGAAAAATATGAGCTGGAATATATCAATCGTCAGTTGACGGGAACGCGTCACATTTGAATTTGGTAATCAATGCATACGAATAATGTGCCGTGTCCTGACGTAAATAGAGTTTCTCACAATCAACTGATTCATTTTAATATAAACGCGTTAGAAGATTCAAATCTGGCGCGAAGTAATAAGGTAATATGAGATCATAAATTAAAAATAATAAATAATCGTGAAAGAGGTTGAACAACAAGTAGGCAATTTAAACGAAGCTGAAATAATTTAGTTTGATGTTGAATGAAAAATGGTATTATCTGTAGTCTCGATATATAGGAGAGACAATAAAACTCATAAATGGCGCTTCAAAGGCAACGAATCGAATGTTCTCGATACCGCGGTCACGTTGGCAATCTCTCAATGAATAAATCGTTTGGTTTTTGCCGTGCCAATTAAAAAGTGTCAAGAGCGGAAATCGAATCGACGAGGTGAATTTGACTCATTTCGTGCCGAAGAACTTATTTTTTCCTTCTTGCCAAGTAATTTCGAAGCAGCTGCACAAAGTTGCGGAATATCGAGTTGCGAGGAAGTGAAAAAAAAGAGAGTAGTGTAAGAAAGCAGAAGTTCCGAAAGACGGGAGATGAGAGGGGAGAGGGGAGGGGTTGTAGAGAATACGCGAGCTGGAATGGAAAGCTAGCAGCCGATGTTTATTGACTGAAGAGGGTTGAATGGCACGGGAGGGTCTTCGAGTTGGCTCCCAGTGGGCTCCTCCAATCCTTCGCATTTGTTTGTCCGGCTATTGGGACATCTCGTTACATCGACGACGGTTCTTCTTTGAATTCTCTCTTCCTTTTTGTATACATATACAAATATATGTACATATATACCTACCTAATTCTTACATACGTCTTACACTCTCTATAGCATTAAACTACGTTGAGTAAATCAGTTGAACTTTGGAGATGTCCAGTGATTAATTATACAAGCATAACAAAATTAGCGAATATACATATATAATTTGTACGATTGATTCTTGTTTCATACTGTCATGATTTGTAATTACGAGTATGAGTAATTGCTATTCTAATTAAATTTCCTAATTTCGTTTTATAATTCAAAGAGGTTAATTAAGATAAAATCTTGATTTTATTCTGTACACATTTTACGGCAGATTACATCTGGTCGTATCTCTTATCTCAATGAATAACAAGAAGGCACGGCTGAGTCAGCTAAATCTGGATATATGTACGTTTTCCCAAATCTCTAATGTGTGATAGATTCAAGTGATAGATTTTATCAAAAACGGTGTATATTAGTAAGAGTTAGTACTACTCGAGTATATTAGGCGTGAACTTGATAATTCAAGTTTATTTTTGACTCTCTTATCCAAGTTCATTCAAACACGGAATATTAGATTTACCTTGTACAATTCAGTGGAAGAATGGATCTAGAACGATCGTCGGAGAAATGTACGATTCCCGTGTAGGTACCCATATGATCGTACATGACAAAAAATGAGTCAGAAAGAAGGAAAAAACCTACTAGCGTATATTGATCCAACAAAAAACTACCCGATTTTTCTCCCTTTTTTCGTTCCGTTTTTCCGCACGCGTCACGCTCGATCGTCTGTAATACGTTTTCACCCTCGGAGCGATACGGCTGTATACGCCTATAAATATAACGGGTGTCGCCGGAATTTTATCAAATACCTATGCAAAAAGATGCTAAATCGTTGGATCTCCATAGACAATTTCTCTTTTGCGTACCATCTCATTTTTCTTGGCAATGCAGTGTGCCAGATTTCCGGATTCGGAAAACGGAGTTTTAAAATAAATGAAAAATACAGGGATTAGCGCGAGCTAATGTAGCTAATTTATTTAATTACTCATACGTATATAATACACCTTAATATAATTTTAACCGTTATTTACAGAATAACAACGAAAAACCGATTAAACTGAACTCAATGCTACGTTGATTTTGCATTTTTAGATTTCAATTAAGCTCATTTTGGTGTATTTTTCGTCCATTTCCTCGGTTCGACATTTCTCAGTCGTTTATTATTGGAAATATGAAAAAATTGAAATAGCGTCCTACAACAGAGCTCGAGTTTGCGTCGTACTCAACCGTTAATTCGATCTTGCAATATTTGTTATATTTTCCGACACCCTGTATACAATGAAAGTACAGATCGTTTCTCACGTCCCGAAGGATACGTCGACAATGACGCGCCAGCTCTCGCGCACCGGCGTATAAACTCGCACGCGAGATTCTCTCCCTACACCTAGTCGAACGATTTGTCACCACGCACCCACACATCCGTCCCTGATACCTGCGATATACATACGTATATGTATAACCAACGAGAGCCCACATGGCTAATTACGTCTCGCCTCGTCGAGGACACTTTATCATAGGAAATATTCCTCGTTTCGTCGGACGAGTTTAATAAAATATTCGTACGTGACGCAGGCATTTCGCGCTATCCCATCCGTACCCTCTTCTGCTCTCCCCTCGCCTCGTACTTCATCCCTCAAAAGCCGCGAACTGTTCGCACGACGCGTCGCGCGAAACTGCTCTCGACTTTTACTGCGCGCACGAGAGAGAGCGAGCGAGAGAGGGGGGAGCTCGGTCTTTGCATGAACGGCGATTTACTCGCAACGTGAACTGAATATACTCTCGCCGCTCGCAAGAATCGGTCAGAAATGGAATGTTCAAGACTTGGATATGAAATTGCGAAAAAAACTGGATTATCAAAATTTCTCAACGCCCTTGATGAAATATGGAAATTTGACAAAATTTAATTTAATTTCAATTAACGTTTCAATCCCAAAGTAAAGATAATTTAATCATGAATGCAATTAAACACAGTATACTTTTTAACGTAATTATCTCAAGATATTTTTTGGTTGGTAAACTCTTTTAAGTTGGTTTGATTTAGAAGTTTTGAGTAAAGTTTTTGAATGTTTGATGTTGTGACTCGTTAAAATAATTTTTTAACTGTCATAGATTGCAAAGTGAAAGATAAATAAAACTAAAAACAGGGCAAGAGTTACTACTAATTGTAAGTTATAACGCATACAATTTACATTCGGTATTAAAAAATACATTTCGCAATATCTTAGCAATCTCAATACGCGAAATGATGTCAATACCAGAGTATGAGGAAAGATGAAATGTCATGATTTAAGCGCGAGTGGCCGGTGGGTTGAAATTCAAAAAAAATATCGGACTTCCCAGCCCTCAGACCTAACAAAATAGAATATTCGTACGCTATTCAGTGCCCTTACCTCTACCTCTTCTGAATAAAATGATATGAGGTGATGTGGGATTTGACGAGCTTAAGGGTGGTTCACTGAGATTTAAAAATACGAAAATTGCTTATTTAATTTAAAAACTTGTTAAGAACAATTTTTTTTTGCTTATTATGCATAATTTTCCTGCTCTTAATTTACCATTAATTTGTACACGGATTTTAGTTGGCTAATACTTTTTACTTACTCACTCATTCTATACTATTATAAAATAAAAAAAAATAATAACTCCCAAAATTTTTCTATCTACTAATTTTTTCTTCATCGTGTGTGCTCAAAGACTGAATCGATACTTTACAAAGAAATACAACAAATACTGGCTCTTAAATTAACGTATGTGAATTTACACATTGCAATCGCTGAAAATGTTGGGTTTTTTTCTGAAACACCTTATATATATATATATATATATATATGACGATATTGGAAATCTCTCTTTCTCTTTTTCTCTGTTATTCTTTCATTCTTTTAGATTGAAAAGATCGAATAGAAATATCTATAGTATGTCTCGTTAGCAAAACGAAAAACGTTTGATCGTTTCGAAATGATATTTGGTTAATCTAATCGATATGGGTAGAGTCGTTTTCAAACGTACCAATAACCCTTATCGATATACTATAAACGAGCCGCTATTCTCAAAGGAATTTGCCGATAATGAGCGCGCTGACAGGAACGTAATTAACGAACGTGTATGTTACAAAATATACGTAACTGCGTTATAATTGTCGACCGGAGAGTCGTATATTTAAAAATCAATCAAGCAGGACGCTTTATACACGCATACCGTTCAACGAATCGATATTCGTGAACGTTCATTCGAGAATTCCGTTGCATGATCGATAGCTCTAATCGAATGGTCCATCCGACCGTTATGCTCGTCTCTCATTTTTTTTTTCAGTGTTTTTTTTCTTCCGACCCAAGACTAATAATTTTCGTTCTCGCGTAACCCGACGCCGCCATAACCGGAAACTGTAATATCGCCAACGGATATGACAAAATCGATAGCCGTTCGCGTTCGTTCTTTCATTACGCAATTCGAAACGAATCGAACTATTCGATTTAATTGTCCAACTTGTGCATGACGGATATGTGCCTTGAAAAATTTATGTTACTTCGACAGTTGCGTCGATTGTGTAACTAATTTAATGAACTTTTTGTATTTATCTTCCGCTTGTGATGAGCATTTTGAAATGTCAAAATGAGAAAAAGATGTGTATATACATTGAGATAGGTAGTATCGAAAATAGAATATTGGTCTTATCTCGGTCAAGTCGGGATATTCGGGGAGAATTCAAACCGCTTAGTTGGGGTTTCGAGCCTAACCACAAGGATCTAGGATTTCGCTGCATATTTCAAGCAAACTGCGAGGGTAAACGGACGGTAAACAGAACTATTCCCTTTAAGTGGTAATCAACTTTCCGATAATACATTTGCTCGAAAAATATTCTTTTGTTATCTCGAACATAAATTTTTTACAATTAAAAATTTGTTTTGACATTTTGCGAATAATTTACAGATTTATAAAAAAAGTATATTAGTAAATTTTGCTACATCGACGTGTTCGGGTAAGTGGAGGTATTTTTACTTACATCATTCTATATGCAAAGTCACCGTCAATTAAATTGAAATGCCGTATGCGGCGCGAGACGAAATTTTTCGATCGATTAGCATTACAGTACTTTTGCATAAAGTACGTGCATTTGGAAGCACCACGTACGATTTATCGATGCGGAGTAATTGGCTTTTCATGTTTACCACAGCGTGGTGGCAAAATACTTTGCCATTATGGTATACACCATTTCAATGCATTTTCCTTCAATAGACCTTAACAACTGCTAACTCTATTTTGATTTTCAATTTTTTCTCTTCTAAAAAAAAAAGAGCGTTAATTTCAGGTCACGTCTCATTTCTTTTACAAGATGTTTCAGAAGTGGGATCGTAAATTATTTGGAGAAGACTAAAATAAGGCCTGATAGGTAGCTAAATATTTAATTCATTCCCTGTTTGAAGATTTTCTTAAAAAACATTTCAGAACTATGAAAAGAAATAGTAGTCAGCCGTACGGTTGTCGTCGACGAATATCGCGATTGCGAAACTTTTTAACGTATGATCGCGAAATATGCGAAATTTCACTTGGCGTTGGCTTTCGTGTACGCGTTCCGCCGCATCCGTATCTTTCTACGTCGGTTGTTTGAAATATGTACGGACGTCGCTATTGCACGAAGAAAAAAAATGAGAGAGGAAAGGAGTGAGAATGAGAGCGAGAGAGAGAGAACTAGCCCAAACGCGTCCCACTGCCAGAATTTTCATTTAATAATTCTCTTCGCGCGCCACTTTGCGTAATGGCTTCCCATCGAGGATTCCGCAAATGTAATACTCTCTGTCTCTGACTCTTTCTCCTTCCCCCTCGTACCCTCTTCCTCTCTTGTATTCTCATCCGTCTGCGAAAGCAGTCGCGTTTGACGCGATGAAATCGCATTGTTTTCGATATTTTCGAGTGCTGTTGTGTTCTCGAATCGAACGCTCGACGAACAGCGATACTTGAAGAAACGATTCTGCGTTGGCCATTTGCGTATCGATGGAATATTGCACTTTCCGTTTTTCAGCAGCTTTACATACCCGCTCTCTCGTGTTCTCTTCCTCTCTTTCTAGTTCTCTATTTATTCCTTCCCCCTTTCCCCACCCATCCTCGTTTCGTTAATGCATTTTGTTATCACGTTCACTGCGAACCACTACGGGTTGTTCAACTTTTGGGTACTTTGCCTCATTGCACGTTTCTACACTTGCCCCCGTCCGTGAAAACGAGCATCGTTGCTTCGCAAATTGCGCCACTTGCGGCTTTTCGAGTGTAACTGCCAGCACCGTAGAAGAAACCCTAAGATCGCAACGTTAAAGTTGTTACAAAACCGTTTGCACTGATCTCGCCTATAAAGTTTAAACTGCTATGGTCAAGCCGACGAAAAAATAGACACGAACTACCTTTAATGATTTTTCTCCCACTAGTTTTCTCTCTTTTCTCTTTTTAGTTTTACACCCAAATGTTCCTCGTCATTGTACGTTTGATATTCACACGATCAAAGATGTTCCACATTTTTCAGATACATGTTATGGCAAGAAGAAATATGAGAAATGAATTCGATTCGAAATAACTTTTTACCTTGTACACTTTTACATTTTTAGACGAAATATAAAAACATGCAGCTCGCGGTTAAAAATTCGAGGAAGAGGAAGAGATATACTATCGTGTATACGAGATATTTTACGTTATTATTGAGAAAAACATTCAAAGCTACGTTCGAACCGAAGTTAAGATTCCTCGTGAAAAACGAAAATTGCTCGGGAACAGCTTTTTCATACGATCGTCGTTAATTGCAACGCTGCAACGGTTATCGTTGACTGCGATGAATTTTTCTCGATCAACGTAAAATTTATAAAACTTTTTATTTTACGCGTTGGAAAATAAAACTAAATGAAAGAAAAATCTCGATATTTTCAAAGTACACGGTCCAATATCTCTGTGTGTTTTACAAAATTATTTTTCCTCGATATATTGAAATTTGATGAAGTAAGCAAAAAATTTTCGTTGAATGTAAATAGATAAATAAATTTCAAACCATCACTATGTTCAATTGTAAATGAAATTTCAATCGTCAAAATTGATAAATGAAAGATCAAAAGACTCGACAACGACGAAAATAGCTGAAAGGGGTGGCGACACGTGTTTGGTCAGACTGTAACAAGTGTGTTATATACGAGTAATGTAATGAGCTATCTAAATCAGCGTCTATTCCATCTTAAGCGTGGCGTTATTAATGGTTCCGTTTTCGTACGGTCCTCATCGCGAAGACTACCGACGGTATCGTTTAAGTCTTGTCGTATCGCTTCGCATATCTCACGAAAATGCGATTGGTAATCTCGTTGGAATAGAGAGTGAGTAAGAGACATGGAGAGAGAGAGAGAGAAATAGATATGTAGTATAACACTACCGTTTTAACAAATCGATTCGCCCTTCCGAAATAAGGTGAATCCGATCCAATATATCTTCCTCTGCCTCTCTCGAGAGAGAAGGAGAGAGAATACGAAAGAGAAAGAGAGAGAGAGAGAGATAGAGAGAGAGAGAGAGGAGTCTTTCACGATCGAGACCACTCGCTACGTACACATAACGCAATTTAATCCTGAACAAATCGATTTGTATGCCGGGAATGGACGAGCTACCGAGAATCGAATTTTCGTTACTCGAGATTAGAAATCAATCTGCGTGTCGCCGATCGGTTATCAATGGTAAAGTATATACGTAGTAATACAAGATTAAATTTATCATTGCCTGTTTCTACTCTACTGCACTAAAAAATTTTATTCGCACGATAGATAAATCAAACGACAAATTTTTAATCGCTCGTCTTCGGCAGCTTTTGACGAATAATTTTTTATATTCTATTTTCACTAGTGAAAAACGTCTAAAACGTTCGACGTAAAACATTGCATTCGCGTGGGTATATATTTTCACGCATAGTAGTATAGACGAAAAAATTCCAAGTCCATTGTTATCACGCGGAACTTTAATTTGCAAGGCAAAACGGAATACGGGAAGTTCGACGCAGATGTCGACTACGCGCGAGGCTAGATAATGGCGGAATGGAATGTAGGCCAGTCGTATAAAAGTCGAGGGGGTGTATACGTCGCGCGGTAGTCTTTCTCTCGCTCCCTCGCTCTCTCGACGGGAGCTTAAAAACATCCTTCGAATCCGTTTTCGCCGCTGCGTCTCAAGTATATTCCTACTCCGGAATACATTTTGTCATGCAGCGATTCCCATCTTTTTACCCATTTTCGTAACGTCTCTTTTTTTTTCACTTCTCACCGCAGCCATTTTCAGATATCTTACTTTCAACGCGCGCGAATACCGTTCGTAATTATCGAAATTTCCGGTTTAAAAATAGTTTATACGCCTGAGAGGGAAAAATCCTTCAACTTGGGAAATGAATTTCGCATCTCGAATTTCCTGCCCTTCTTATTGCATCCACGGAACAAAAGTAGACGATTGGAGTAAAAGGGCGACCATGCATGAGTCGTTTCTACGGAAAATCTTGAGCGAGCTTTACGTACGTCGTGAAGAGGTCGAGGCCCCGACTCTAGCGCTAAAGTGCGTGAAATGCAAGAGAATCATGACCGAAGTCGGAGAGAGAGAGAGAGCGAGTCTCGCAGAGTCTCAACTTATATTTTCTTTTTACTTTTTTACTTTCTTACCCGTGTGCTCACAACGACGGAAATTTAACGCCGCGGCGATTACCGTCCCGTGACATAGCGAGACCGGCTGGAAATAAGCTTCGGTAGAGGTTTAAAACAAAAAGACGGTGGAAGGAAAAAAGTAAGGAAGGTAGAAAAGAGAAGCGGGATAAAGAGAATTACACCGGAAAGAAGCGAGTCGTTAGTTTTGCGGTAGCGAAACAGAGAGAGAAGGAATAAAAGACAAGAATTCACCTTTTCGATTCTGTCAGCTGGGAAAAAAAATCTAACAGAGGAATTGCGGAGGAATAATTATAAAACAATGCTCGGGAGGGCAATAACAACCCATGCGGTCGCCTGTGTTTTATCCTTTTAAGGCTTACGTAATTCTAATTGAAGGGTATAAAATTTCGGAAAACTTTCTCGCAAGTCCCCGCAGGACCCAGGAACTACATGTGTGTATAACCCCACACGAGCGTCTCCCCGGTCAGCTAAATAATACGCGGTAAAAGAGAGATAGAGCTACCTACCGTGCAAAAAGCACGAAATCTGCGCGAGAACCGCACCCGAGAATTTATGACCGAGCCGATGCGCCGCTTCTGCGCGTGTATCACTCACCTCGGATACCGGAACCCTCTTACCTCCTGACGTCACGTGGTTGATAGCAGGGAGAGAGCGAGAGGGAGCGAGAGGACGAGAGAGAGAGAGAGAGAGAGTCGAGTGTCGCCTATTTTCGAACACCAGATCGGCTACGAACGGTTAATTTAGCACCACCAGGGCGATCTCGGGGCGTTCGATCGTACGAACCATAGTGATATATCACTGCGCGTGCGATTTGTCTCGGCCGGTTGTCCGAGTTTCGTCGCATGGACCCACAGCCCACAGCCCTACCGATAGGAACAAATCAATTTGTTTTTTCCCTCTTTTTTTCTCTCCCACCACAATGGGGCTTGTCCCTTTTCTCCTCTTTTCTTTCGTATCACTCGCTCTTATTCTCTCCTTTTTTTAATTCCAGTTTGGTAAGGAGTTGCCGATGAGCCTTCGGATATAGTTACAAACTGTTTGAACCGGCGAGCCAACGGGAGACGAGAGGAAAAAAGTAATGGGATTTATTCGTCGGATGAACGAACGGTTTCGACATCGACCAACCAAAAGTGTCAAAATCTCTCGAGTGGCTCTACAATGAAATTATTTAATTTTGTAAATTATTTTAACGAGATTATCTAAATTATTGAAATTCGAGAAAGTTATCTTCACGGTTTATGTATTTCGACTCGTAAAACGAATACTTTTAACTTTTAACTCCGTCCGAACTTTCTCGTCCTGGTTCCATCCTCGCGAATTTATAAGTCGGTATACTGATTGTTCAAATGATGTCACTCTGAATTTAAGCGAGAATATGTAAGCGAGTATCTTTTTGCAGAGCTAAATTTGATTTAGAGCCAAGTCAATCATCGTCTTCCAAACCGGGGTTTGTAGAACATTGATCAGCTATTTTGGTTTTTATTTAATAAAAATGTGGATTGTCTAAAAATGATTCACTCATCCGGTCAATAATTCATTACCGATATCTATGGTTCACAAACATTTAATATCGTGCATTATCTCGCTTTAAAATTGATGTTCCGAATGGCTTGGAGAGCTCATTCCGAAATAACAATAGACAGAAAAAGGATAGAAAGAGAATAATATCAGAAATATCAAATAAGCGTAGTCTTTATCTGTCTATTGAGCGATGTTATTTTCTTTCATCATGAAGCAAAACCCAATAAGATTCATTGGTATAATTCTCCAAATCAATTAATTTGCATTTTCTTAATTTCAGCCGTACTGCCTATTATTGTATTCGCTGGTCGGATAATTTGACAGAACTCCGCTTAGTTGTAAAACATGAAGTGGAAAAAAGAGAGAAAAAAGGTTCGGCATTTGAAATTATTCAATGCGTTCAAAGTTTCTGAATGCGACGTCGTTAAATTTCGCAACTGGTCCGTAAATATAATTTCGCTAAAGGAAACTAGACTCGAGAAAAAAAAATGGAAAATGTTTCGTCTTGAAAAAAGTTTTAACCAATTCAGATCAATTTTGTCAAAGTCGTAAACTTTAATAGAGTCGAAAAAATAACGGCGTATTAAGTATGGAAAATCAAAGAGTACAAATATATAACAGATACTATAAGTCATACGATTTTTTTCTTTCGTTCGCCCTAAATCAACGAAGAAATAATCAAATGTATTTGCAAAATTCATTCGAGTAATAATTACATCGTAATTAGTAATTTTTTATACGAATAAAACTGTAATTATGACACAAACAACATACGTCGGTGTTCGTGCTTGAAAAAGAATGAGTAACTTTAATTATAATGTGATAAGACAAGAGTGATATTATTTGTATTTTAAAACTGCTCGAAAAGTGAATAACCTGAAATAGTTAGGAAAACACAATTACAGCGTATACATATATGATATGCAAGCCGGCCCATGCTGCGCCCAATGTTCGCATGCAAAAATTGCATTCGCCGCACCGATCGCGTGCCTGTCTAGCAACGTAAGCCACTCCTGTCTAACGCGACTATGTCCGCACGCGCGCACGTGCACGTCACCCGGATTCTTCCAATACATGCCGATGCGGAAAGTAATTACTCGACTCTCTCCCAAACTTGTTTGACGCATTCAATAGATAGAGGTTAATCATTGTTTTTTTCTTTTCTTATTATTACTACATTCTAGTTTACGAGTTTCATCGAACCTATCAATTGGAGCACTACCGCTCTAATTTTAATATATTATTATATTATTTTAATTTTATATTGCATTAATACTCGAAATAACAGTACTTTGTTAGTATATTATACACTTCAAAAAATTAACAGTTTATATTCAGAAACCGTAATGCATCAATTCTCATGCCAGATTGCAACGCTCATTGAAGCGGCGTAGCGTCGTCTTAATGGTTGAAAGAGGAGAGAAACGAATTACGATTGCGCCAATACAGACTCAGGAGCGGGAACGAGAATGAATAGGTAGATCCCGCGAGCGAGTATTAAATTACACAAGGAAAGATCAAATTTCATTTCCGCGATTACTTTGCTTAATTAAAACGCAGGTGCATGTGGCAAACAATTCCCGATCGTGCATTATTAGTAAAAATTATAGGTACATTAGCGATTCGATCGAGTTCGGAATAAAGCTGGCGCGTCACATTATTCCGAGGTCGTAACGAAGAAATGTTGGTAGGGAGTAAGATATTGTCAGCGAGTAGCAGTTCAACTCCTATTGGAAATTCGATTTGCATTTCAAAATGACTTTCTTTTCGCGCAAGATTACACTTCCGAAAAGCTCAATGACAATCTGTGCTTCGAATTCTCGATCTAACGTTTCTCTTCCACTGTGAATATCACAGCGATCGTCGGTGATTCATTTTTCTTTTTGTTCGAATGAAAATTTAAAATTAATTTCTATTCGAATTCGATTTAGAATCATACCCGATCCTGATGGTTTAATCGAAGCATACTCAGCTTCTGGTTTACGTTACAACTGACAACCGAAAGTTGAAAATGTGGACACAGATGGCAAGTGATTGATCTCGTTTGATATGCACACTTACCGTCAATATTTGTCCGAGTTACGCGAAAGTACACGACGTTCCGGTGTAGACACATCTCGTTGTATCAATATCGTTTTGCCAGTACGGAAACCGATTGCTCATTAAGACTTGACCGTCACCTCGTACTCTCGCAACGTCTGAATCCAATCTCGTGCCCGCGTCTGTTTTCGCCTTACCTACCGTGTTCAATCAACATCACTAATAACGTAGCGGAGTGAAAATTAATCACGCACTCGCGGAATATCGAGCGTGGCTCGGAACCGACGTCAAAACTTTAACAAGTCCTCGATATACGAGTAACAATAAACGCGTCAACGCATTCGAAGTACAACGGAATACTCACGGCGAATTCATTTCGCTCGTTCAATGGCTACTCGTACAATTTTACGCTCGACACTCGGCTAATGAGTTTTGTTTTTACATCGATGTTAGTGCACGCGCTCAAGGCTACTGTACAAATCAAACATTTGACGCAATTGATTTTGCATTTATTTTGTTGCCGCTTATTTTACTCTTGATGTACTAATTTCGAGTTTTATATTTATTATTCGTCAATGGGTACGTTGCTACTTAATTTGTAATTTGAAGTATAACACAATTACTCATTTATTTATAATGGTAATACCGAATAACTATTTCATTTCTCGCAAAATAATTTGTGAATGGAAAATAAATGATCATTCATCAGCGACTATATACCGATGCCAAAACGATTTCAATCGTCTTTGCGCTAGTTTCAATTTCGCGATATGGACGAGTGTTAGAATCGATAAACGGAATGGATTTTGCATATTTCGCTGATGCGTCTTCAATGTCTTGCCCGTAATTCATGCAGCTCCGGTACCGCATATCCGCGAGACTTTCGCCAATTCTTAAGCTCCTTCATAAACTTGATAAGCCGCTACCGATTCTAAACGTGGAAAAGGAAAGATCGATTCGAAATCTGACACAGCGTGAAGCGGATCGTTGTCGGATCCTGACAATCCGATTCAACTGGCCTCGGATATTCGCAAAATACATTCTTCTTGGAGAATCATCTGTCGATATGATACGTACCGTGCGAATTTGATAGGAAGTATTCGCTAGGCCATGAAATTGTTAGACATCGTAGGATCATTGCATAAAAATCCTGAGAAAAATCTGTCATTTTTTTATTACATTTCCTACTCCGATATTGATCATATAACGCAAATTGATATTCAAATGATACATATTGAATACGATCTACGTTAATTTGGTTTCTGTTCGCTATTAAATAGGTACGTAGGCTTTCCCCCGCGGTTCATATTATGTTACGTATGTTAATGATATTTATCAGGTCGTGGAAATTCATTCTCCAGTCTATCAGGAGTGGGTCTGATGTTTACTGACCGCTTACCCGAGCGAAAATACGTCACATTGTTTCATGTAATATCGGTAATCAAATAATCGGCATCCCAAATTGACGATAATCAAGTTGCATTTATCACGTTGTAGAAATCAATAGATCGATAATAATAATAGATTCGTTTTCATTGTTCTTTATTGATTTAAAATTGAACAATCGAGCTTTCAAACAATTACACTTATTCTTAACGAGGAAATAATTTTGCACAGCCGATATGATTTCTAACAAACTGTAATATTACCGCCCTCTCGTACAACGTTGAAATAATTTCCAAGCCGGTAATAAAAAACAATATTTATCGTTTGCGCAAATGAAAAGTGTCCGTGGATATTCTTACGAGTTGGCAATTATCTCGAGAAAAGGCCAGGAGGTATTTACGGGCACCGCTAAATCCCGTTGTACGTTCAATCTTTGAGGCTGCGGGAGCGTGTATACGTTCCGTGAAACGCGCTTATGGAATAAAATTATTTAATTAAAACGCGACCGCGTTTCGTGCTCGGGAAGATTAATTCGCTGATGTCGCGCGACTAGTCGCAAAATGGCTTTATAATAACCGTCGACGAGCTACGCGAACAAGGAGGGTACGCGACATAATCAACATATTACAAATCATCGACGCGAATCACACCCACATAAAATTTTACAATTTCGTTACAACGATTTTTCGTTATCGCAATAATTAGCTAAAAGGACGAGTGCACCGAAATTCGGGAAGAAAAATTCGGTGTGTTCGTAAGAAGATAATGACGGCGACAGAGTGGGAATTCGCGTGGCCGAGAGCAACGAAACGAGAGAGCGAGAGGCGGAATCGTCGGTATTCTTCGAATTGCTCAAGATTACGTTCTGCAGCACGTGCAGTTTCTTCCGAGTGTAGGTCTTTTGATAAATGTTTGAGCGTAAAAAAGGGAAACCTTAGGGGAAGCGGAGGAAAGAATCTCTAATTTTTCACCCGTGAACGAAAAAGGACAGCGCGCTCGAGCTCTCTCCTTCGAATATCGTTAGCGCGAACTTGACGAGGTTATTAGGGCCGCAAGAGAGATGATATTTCTGCGATTCTTATAAATCCGGCTAACGACCGAAAGTCTTGATTCGAGTCGCTCCGCCTCGAGATATCACGTTAATGGATGGATCGAGTTTTAATTGTATCGTTAATGAAAACAATTATCGTTACTTTTTTCGTCGAAATGTATTAATTTTTACGCGATATTCATTTAGGCGTAATTTATAATATTTGTCCCGATTTCGACAAATAAATAACGATCGGAGTTTTTAACAAGACTGATTTGGCGCGATTAAAATTTAGCAAGGGAGAGATGTTTTTTTACTTGTTCCGAAAGGATATCGGTAAATGAAATGAGAGCGCGTGCAGAAGTATACGGCAAGGAGCGGTATGGGCGCAGACGAGGGAATGCGAAACGAATGAGGAAAGCGAAAGAAGCGAGTAGAGCGTTTTCTTCTTCTCCATAGCCTCGAAACCACACGAACAATTCGCTTCGTTTAACCGGTAACTCTTGTGTGCACTGCTGGCCGCTGGACGCAAGCCAAGCGCGCTATCATACAGACGTTTGCCGCTCTTCTGAACGTCAGTTATGAGTCTTTCAAATTGCATCAAAACTGTACAATGGAACTGGTTATATGTACACGTGGGAGGGGTGGGAGGAGCGAGAGTCTTTCTCCGTTCGCGTTCCTCTTCCTTCCACCCGAACGTACGAGCTCTTATTGCGATTCTCCCGATGCGTCAATTTTCCTCGTCTCTCTTTTTTTTTTCTCCATTTCGCGCGATCGTAAACGAACTGTCGCACGGTTTTTCCTTTTTACATTTCACGCGCTCCGATATGCCGGTATCGACACGGTGTGGAATACGAGAAAAAAAGAGGAAAAAGAATGAAGAACGTTAAGCGACATCGTTAAGTTTAATTTTCGTGTTTGCGTATACATGCACCCGTATCCTTGGGAATGACCCGCGATAAATCAATTTAACGACACGACGGAGGATACGTAGACGACTGCCACGTCGAAGCGGGTAATCAAAACGATGCTGTCGTTATGTAGCACGGAGAGAGAGAGAGAGAGAGAGAGAGAGAGAGAGTATCGAGAGCCCGAGTCCCTATTCGCCCGACCGGATTTGCGCGTTCCTGTTGAATCAGAGAACGCACGTGTATGCATTTACCTTTTCTACCCGGCAAATCACTTTTTACGACTCTCGAATGGATTTAAGAGCTGTTACTGGCTGTCGATAAATTAACACCGCGAGCTTTCTTGCATTTCAAATTTTTTTATTCGCTTTATCGCCCCGGAAACTTCTTTAAATTTTGCTTTTTACGACTGCGAAGTTCAACTATACGGCTATCGTATTTTTATATCGGAATATAAAATTTAACTTTTTTCCAAAAAAAAAAAAATTCCACGAGCGTTAGAGAAATTCGCTGAAAATTATGGCGTTTATCGAGGTCTTTAATTTCTTGGCTCACAATGCACTTGAAACATCGGGAAGGAGTTGCGAGGTTACGTGCTGGCTTATCGATGTACCTCCGTGGGAGGCCCCCGTAGGCTTCTAATCCGCCTCCGGAAGTAATTTTCTAAGCCTTCGATTACTAGCGATCCGATCGGGGTGCGTCCATCCACTCGCGAGAAAATATATAGACAGGAATCGAGGCGTGGCTCGGAATCGCCGGAATCAACCCACCGAAACTTTCTCCTCCCGAGTGATTTACGAATGGCAATTTCGAATTCACCGCATTATTATTATCTGTAATACAGCGCTAAGGCAACGCTTCGACGATGCTATCGAGGCGAGGTGTTCCCACTGAAATGCTACCAAAGCAGGAATTTTTATGCGGGAGGGTTGATGTACTTACGAGAAATAGGAGAGCGATAACAAATGACTCTGCGAGAATAGTTTCTTCCTCGAAGTTGGCTAGATCCATGCATCACGACTCCCAATCGTGTAAATCGTATCGCAAAATTATCCAAGATATACATATTTGAAATCAAATAATTTCAATTCTCTTAGTGAATGGATTACCACGAGGGGGAGAGAAAAATGTATATTTTATTACTGATTAAGTTTTACAAATCGGGGAAGCGTTGTTTCATTCCCCCGTTTCATCTTCATTATTTTAGTATCGCAGAAATATACTCTTCGCCAATGATACGACGCATTTTCGGCGAACGAAATGGAGTGCATCGAGCCACGAATACAAATGTTTTATAAATGAAGCGTACACGTGGAGGGCTCGGCAAGATCTACATAAAACGCGCATTCGAAAAATTCCACTTCCAAGCGCGTAAAAACATCGTATCGCTGGATTTCACGATGCGTCACGTGACGCTGGTGTTTTTACGGCGCCGATTCAAAACATCTCTTTCTGATATTGTTGAATTTGCTTTCGTTCCTCTTGTTACCCTTGGCAAAGCGAATTCGTCAAAAATAACATATACGGATGAATTTAATATTCGGATTTTATGAATTACGTTCGACTTCATTCTGGGGATCGAAAACAATCAAACAAACAAATTTCTCTTGCACATTTCGCGATAAAAATTCGTTACTTTGAAATACCGTAGAATACATTCTTACGTCGAGTATTATACAACCGATTATTCATCGAATGCAAATTTATCGGTGAAAACGTGCGAGTCGTTCGATATTCACCGTCGAAAAAATTCACCCCAAGGAAGAACGAAACGAATCGCCCAACCTACTCGACCCAAAGAAACTTTTAATCTCAACTGCGAAGCAGGGTAAAAGGGCTTGAAGATTTTGGACGGCGAGGTGTACAAAAAGTCTAGTTTCGACTCGACTCCATAGAACAATGGCCTGGAGAACGTGTGAAGGGTGGGTGACGACAGCTACGCGAACTTTGCACATTCGCACGGAGGTCGGGATGAGGTGGTTGGGAAGCAGGTACAATCTGTTTCGCGAGCGGAGAGTAAGTAAGCGAGAAAGCGAGAGAGAGAGAGACCGAGAGGAACGCGAACTGAGTGTTAGGATGACTGGGACAGTGGGCTAGGGCGACACATGGCGCGCGCCAAGAATACTCTCGGATTTCGCCTGGTGATATATCCGACCGAGCGTGTGTATGGGGGTCGTTGTTGGCAACGCATTTCTGGGGGTTGGAGCGAGAGAGGAAGCCGAGAAGGGGAGGAATGATCGCGAGCCGCAAATACAAAGCACCTGGGGTTAACATGGTTAACTTAGACGGTGTAAATGGTGACGTTTCTCCTGCTGGCGCCAAATTACCAAGCCGGAACTTCACGCGAGTGGGTCATCTCGAGTATCGATGTCTCGCCCTCTCTCGCTCTCTCTCTGACTTCTTCTGGGCTTCTGTGTAGTTGCGTGGGGTTGAAGCGGGGAAACGATAATTTTTACAAGCATCCTTAATTACATCTCATGTAATATATATTCATCGACGCTCGCGACTCTATATCGACGGAAAAGTACATTCTCAGTCGCAGAAAAGATTCTTACAACTTCAACAAAGAATTCTTGTTCCGATTCTCGTACTCGCTAAACACATTATGGATAATTCCCGTTACTCGAATGAGTTCGAACGAATCTACCGGTTTCGGGGAGAGCCGGGATAAGTTTTTCAATTTGCCACTATTGACTCGAAGTAAGTGACTTTAAACATAATTATAGGAAACTCGGTAAAGATTTTTCAAAAGAAATTTTTCATCCTCTTTTAGATTCGCTAACCGCCATTTGCATTTCCCAGTTCCTCTCGCTCCGGGCGCTGATAACTTCACCACCGAAGGGATTTAGATTCAAATTTTTTTCCCCCACCTTTTGTTTCTCATCAGTTCACTGGACGATTATAAAAACTCTTAACGCACTGTCCACGTAGCACAGAAGTTATCGACAAAAGAGGCGTTCTGTCAATTAACTCGTTGGAGAACTTTTAAGGCTTCGAAGGGGGGGGGGGGGGCATTTTGCTATCCGAGCGAGCTGAATTACGCAAGATAACGGTTGAAACTCGATTCAATCGACAAACGTGAGTGAGTTTTTACACGGATTCAGTTTTCGTTCTTTTAATTTCATCGAATACTCGATTACAATCGAATCATACGACTTCTCATAACGGCCGAGGACTGAAAATGTCTACGGCAGGAAAAATTTCAAGCGCGGTTCGTCTTCTTTCTAAACGTACTATATAAGCAAACATCAAGCAAGATCCTGCGGATAATCCCATGCATATCATGTCGCGATCCAAATGTCGGTACCAGGGAATAAATCCTTGGCCACTCTAAATGCTAATGAGCTTCGCGTGACTGATACTTTTGCATCGTTCCGGAGAGAGAACCCGATGAAACGGATAGGACAAGGAACCCACTAGTAGTGCGATTTCACTCATACAATTTCATTTAGCATGAAAATACGTTTCCTCTTCGATATTTTTCGTCGATTCGTCGCTGCCAGAAAAGAAAGCAGCTCGTCTACTTGATACGCCACTCATAAATATACGAACATTAGTACATCCGAACGTAAAGAAACGATTTTATTCTGTTTGAGCGCGAATAGTTGGTAAAAATGACCCGGTAACTACTGTTACATTTTTTTCAGGGGAGAGGAGGAAAATTAAGTTGGCGAGAACGGACACGTGCATGGGGCAGACAGTTTCATTACGCTGAACGCAATACGGCTAATTTCTCACGTGGGTCCGAGTTCTCTTTCAGGAAGTTTCAGTACCGCACTCGGTATTGCGGTGCCCCGGAGCTGATGTGCCTAATTGTTGCTACATAGAGAGCTAGCTTGGCGAGTCGGGAGAGTGGGTTATACGGTTTCTTGGACGGAACGGGGTTCGTTTGAAGGCACCAACCGGCCTAATTCGAGACGGGATGAGCACGCGCCGTGTCTCAGTTTGCGTTTCGCGAAGCCTAATGATGGTGCGTGGGCGCCATTGGCTTCCCCGGCGGGAGCCAAAACACGTACACCATGCGGATTAATTAGAGCCGCGTGAAATCGAAACTACGGCTCGTCGTATTCGTTCGACGATGGGAGAATGTCCTTTGTACACGCGCGCGCGCGTGGGAGTTTGCTAGCTATAAATGCGAATTACATCATTCCTCAGTTGGAATGCCCAATGATTACAATCGATTTCGGTCGGAGCCGCTTCATCGACTAATTCGAAATCTCTTTGAATGTAGCGCGCGAGGTTCCAATTGCGTTCGATCCGACGAAATTGATAATTCGATATTATAATAATGTCAAAACTGCATTTCAAGAAAATCAGTCGGTATACCACTGAATGTCGAAATACAGTCGACGAAGTAGTGCAGTTTGAATTTCGTCAGACTCTACGAGAGAACTCACTTATTTGTCGGTTGAAAATAATATTTCAAATATTTTTCACTCCATATTAAAAAACGCACCGGATCAGTTATTACAATCGAGTTACGTTGCAAGATTCCACCGACATTTACGACTATTCCCCGCAAATTAATTATATTAGCGAATACGCGGTAAAAGACGTTGCTCGAAATCGCTGATCTGGGTAGTGCAGATCCAGACTGAAAATTCCCAGAAGCCGAAGCCCGCGGAGCCAGAAAACTATGCATTTTCGGTACCATCGAAAACTGTTCCGAGAGGAGCTGAAAAGTTTATAACAGCAATTCCGAATGGGGTTGTAGGAGCGGCCCACGTGTACTAGAGGGGCGAATATAGAGGTAGAAGGAGGGCGAGCCGAGCAGCGCGCGCTACGCGCGGTGGTGGTGGTAGTAAGAGTTGACGTCGGTGGTCGTTGGCCGATATCTAGCAAAGCGCTCGCGCAGTCGGATCGCGGTCTCCGGCAGCGGCACTACATTTCGCGCTGATCGTCAAAAAGAGAGAGAGAGAGAGCGAGAGAGAGAGAGAGAGAGAGAGAGAGAGAGAGAGGGAAGAGGAGAGAGAGAGGCACCCTTTTACTCACCTGTCCACCACCCTCGCCCTCGCACCCCTACCTCCCTTTATCCTTCCCCTCAAACGCAACCCTGCTGCCATCTCGATCGGCCCGACCATTTGCAAACCCACCCTCTTAAACTTTCATCGAACCCAACAAGTGTTTTCTTTTTCTCGAAACCCGACGCTGTTTGCGTTCGGTCGAATGACGGACATCGAGTCTCGATTATATTTCGCTCTTCATTGATTTGCTGTCGTTCTCTTTCTCTCTATCTTCGACGAGACGAAAAAAATTGTAGAGCGGGTTCTCGATTCGATACCTATATATTTCGTACAAAAAAAGAAAAAACGTATCGCACGAGAGTGTCAGGTGGAAATTGCGTAAATGGGGCTAGAGATTATAAGTGCTTCGAGAGTGATCGCCGAAAGTGTGTGCGCGACGTCCCGCAATTGAAGGTATCAATTATATTAATGGTGCAAAATGTTCATTCGTTGTCGAATATTTGGCGCGACTGTCACGTGATTCACGATATTTGTAAAAGTGCATTAAGCGAATCCATTTTCGCCGGAACATATATCGGTAAATTTTTGGCGACTCGTGTATATTCACCGGGGTTGGGGTCAAGCAGCAGATTTTCCAATTAAAAAAATGAAGAGAGAATCAATGGACGTTCACGAAACAAAATGAAAATTCGGAAGTTGTAACTCGTTATTTTTTATATTTGTCGAAAATTTTTTTCGCCAACGTTATATTTCATCGCACATTTTTTTTATTTTTATACAGTACGAGTCGAATTTCTATTCTGTTTACCATTATTGCTCCTAATCGTTCCCAGACCAGACATACCAACGTCGTTCTAATATTCTCGGTATTTGGAAAATATTTCCTACAATTTTCTCTCTGCGTGCTCACAACATACGATCGAGTTGGGAATTCGGGTTACGGATTTATCGATTCCGTTCGTGCACATAGAGTAAAGTCGGTCCGCATAGCCGTATACACAGAGAATCAACAGGCCGATTTGAGTTTGTCGAGCAGTAAACCCTTCTGGTGTACGTATTATTTTACGTTAGTAAATATAATTCCGCTTACTCGTCGCGCACGCGCCTTCCTCGAAATCGACAGGCGTGCGCATAGCGCGCGAGACGAAAGAAATTATTGCAAAAAGAGCGACACGCATTCGCTACGCGAAATTAATTCTGTCTATTGCACGATTCACTGGCGTCACTGGCCGATAACCGGGAGAGCCAGTCACGTACCGTTGCATGAATTTGATCGAATCAAATTACGATCGTTTCTCGATTAAACATTCCGCTGTGAACCGCATTGGTACTTAATGAAAATGCGAGGAATTCGGAAATTGTGTGCACTGAGCTTCCGGTGTCGGCCATTATCGAACCGCTGTTCAGTTTAATGTTGTATTGACATTTTAACACTCGGCAGCATCGGCGACTTTCCTCTCTGTTCCTCCCTATTTACTATTCATATAGATTGATGTAGTTTCGAAAATGGCCGAGCGAACAAGAGAGCAGCGCGGTATGTTGCGTTACGTTGTATTGCTATCGAACGATATTCTACCTTAATTTGTTCGTTAAAATTTTAATCGGTTTTGAAATTCAATTTTAAACTAATTACACAGTTTTTTTATATTCGACTTTGCATCGCTTAAAAATAATAAAGCCCCGCTTACCGGATATCGAGTCGAACCTAAGGTCCGTACGCTTTACTGATTTCAATCTCGTTAAAATTATACGTCGCCATCAAATTTCACCGATCATCGTTGCGATCGGGGTGATCGAAGCAAGAACGAAACTATTAAATCCGAAATTAGGGTTTGGACGTAACCGTAAAACTAATTATGGTCGGCGCCAGAGAATTCCGATATGAATATTTTCCATGTGTAATGCCAAAAGCAATAAGTATATTCCACGTGGAAGAGGCGACACAATAACGGCATCGATTGTGTTCGAAAGAGGGAGGTGTAGCACGAACGTGGTAAACCGAAAAAGCATCCTCGAGTGCACCTCGCGACTGCAGAATATCGGATTCGCTTGTTTCGACTTTTTGCAAAATGGGTAAATTTTTTATCGCGAAATCCAGATGACGTCGATTTCGACGAATCGCGATCGAATCTCCGGAGTGAGAAGTCCTCGAGAGATGTGATAGACGACGGTCCGCGTTTCGCGAAATCGAGTCATGTGACATAGCGACAGACGAAATTTCTCACGTGTGAGAGTGTCAAACGATGGCCGCGATAAATTGACAAGTAACGTGCCGAAGAGTGAGTAGCATCGTACGGCGCGCTCGAGCTATAATGTACTCCCGGTACATATTCGAATACTGAGGACCGAATGGAAAAGAGGACGTGAAATGTACCGAAAGCAACTAGATTTACGATACAACGGACGCGCTATTGCACGCGCACCTATCAAGATGTTTCGAGCTCTCGTCTTCGCCATGTTACTTCGTGGTAAGTCGAGTAAAGTTACATATGTACGTATGTAGTTGAATTTTGTTCTACACCTTTAGTTGAGAAACTCGTTAAAGGTAGAAAATTTCTGAATTAGTTAGGTCGAATTTCGGCCACGAAAGAGCAACCCGCAGGGAAGCTTTTTCATTGAAAATTCGGTATTCGAGTTTATGAATATTCCAACTATGCGTTTCCGTTAGGCGGAAAAATGTTGCGTTGTATCCACAAAGAATTCGAAAGATCTAGTCGAGAACGAATTTGCGAACGATACGCTCCTAATTAACGAAAAAATGTCACACTTTATTTCAATAGCGTTATATATTTATAATATCGATTTAACGTAATAGACAACCCGACCCAATCTCATCTTGATGAGTAATATTCATTACAAAAGAATTGGAAGGCTACAAAAATATATAATCCACGCAGCGCACAAAGCGTTTGTGAATTTGGTTATACGTTCACATTCGCGCCTCAACGGCCTGCCCTCTCATGCGCGAAATTCCCTTATATATCCATTCGATGCCTGTCGCGAAACGCGAACAATAAAAAAATTATCCCGTAAATCGTCGTTACATATTAAATTTTCAAACGTCATTCGCAATCCTCTATACAATATAGAGACGAATCAAAAAAGAGGGAATTTTTTATGCGCGTACGCGGTTCAAAATTCGCCAAGCGAAAAGTTATTCTCGCGTGTTCGAGAAAAATAAAATACGACAACCGTGAGTACATACGTGCTATCATATTCCTGCGAAGTGCGGATTGTATAATTTCTATAAAAATTCCGTCAGTCATGTCGGCACTGCCGAGTGAAATGAAAAAAAGGAAAAAAAAAGATGTGTATAAAAAAAAAATAGGTACATCCTACGATACCATACATATATAAGTTGAATATCTATGTCAAATTTGGATGTTTTTTATCGGAATATTAAATAAACGTCGTTAACAGTTGACGATATAATGGTTATTTTATTTTCTGTCTATAACAAGCGGAACGAAACCAAGCGCGCTAAAAAGGTACAAAATTATTCTCCGCGTTGGAATTTCCGACGACGAAAATAAGTAATGAGAAACGTTATTACACTGCATGGTCAACAACGATTTCGGCAGGGTTTTGGGAGCGATTACAAGAGTTCGCATTTCGATACGACCGATGTGTATAACCGAAAACGAGCCAAATTATCGAGTTAATTGCGTGAAAATTGATCTCCGTGTTTCCGGGATTTCACACTGAAACTGGCTGCTGCTGTGATAATAAAGCGGCAAATTCACTCGATAGACTAATTAAGCCTGGGATGTCGCAATGAACTGGTCACGTTAGTTTTACAAATTTGAAGACCGAAAAATTGTAATTTATGGTACAAATGCGATATGTTGAGTTTTTTTTTTCAGAATTTACATGAAATGAAATAATCCGAGAAATACTCGCCTCGAGTAAAGAAATACATATTAATTTTTACCAAAAAATCTCACTTTAATCTTCCTGCCTGAATTCGAAATATCCTGTTTTAAAAATGACAATATCGAATAAATCTGTGTTCCCAAAACTGGTGTTCTATTTACGAGCCTGATTTCACAAGATTCTTTTAATGATTCTATCAAAAAATTTTAAGAGATCTCGTGAAATGTCCTGTACATTTTGGAACCGAGTACGAAAGCAAGGAAGAGAGATGCGCTCTAGAGACGAGTTACGAAGGAAGCTTTTATTCGATAGGGCTCTTTTCCCCTCCAGAACGGGCGACATTGCATCGTCGTCGATATACTCCACGTCGCACCTGTGCAACGCTAGCTTAGCTTTTATCGTAAAATCCTTTATACTTACGCCCATCTTCCAACTTCGTATCGTAGCGCGGCTTTGATTTACAAGAGAGCGTCTTAATGTTTCCTAGAAAATGACGAGGAATTACTCGGAGCGTTCTCTGTTCTAAGTATATTGGTATAGCATGCGAGTTAAGTTTTTGCTTACGTATGTATTCAACCTCGATAAACCACATTTTCTATAAAATAAAAGTCGCGCGCTCAAGTGATTCTCGAACGAGCGCACTTTATTCTCGCTGCGAAATCGAAGAAACGAAGGATAAACATTCGCGAGCGTAGGCACGCGGATCTGTCGGAATGCACGCATGGTTATCCCTATTTCGCGTGTCTCCGCTCTAGCTTGCCGTAAATCACGGGGTAAACACGCTAAATGAGACGCGTCTCCTGGCATGTATGTTTTTCCCTCTCGTATTTTCCGACTCGCGAACGGATGCAAGTAAATCTCTCTTTGCTCGTTGACGAACGATAATTGCATCGCCGCTTTGATGAGCCGGGATATATGGCTTCCAGCGTTTCACTGAAAAAGATAAATATAACCAACTCGATCTTCGATGCGAATTTTTAACTCACAGTCGTTTACCGACGTTTCATAATTAAGTGGCACCCCTTTGTGCATCCGGAATTACCGCGATAGAATAAACGAAGCTGCAATCTATTAATCGATTGATTATATCGGAGTAGTTGATCGAACAGATTACTCAATCAAGTATATTTACGATGAGAAAATGTATTCCAATATGGAAATAAGTATCTAGTATTAATAGTATTTGACCGTGGTACTCGATGGTAGGTTAAAGAATAAAGAATCAACATTGCCTTTTTTATTACCATTGTGTTTACCGAATTACCAATTACCGTTAATTTTTAATATCAATGCCGTGTTATTGGAACAACGATAAGTAATTTCCTACCTAAATCGTCTCGTTAAACGAAAAATTTTCATTAAACGCGGAGCGAAAGCGTATAAATGGGGTTATTCGCGATGAATGGGCCATCAAATTTCTCGGTACGCTGTATTTCGAAGATATTCGACCGAGAGGGTGAACGGGAGGGACAGGAAAGACGGATTATCCTTAAGGTCGGCTAATTAATTGAAACCGGTCGTTAATTTAATACACGAACTTACTCTCGCAGTGTGCCCTCCGCAAATGACCCAGTGGTGGACATACACCGTCTTTCCCGGGACTAAAGAGTTCCGATGCGGGGTAGGAGAGTCTGAGTGCACGATTAATCATTCCACTGTCCTCCCGAATATTCGAAACGATCAAAACGCGCCGAACAGAGCAGATTCGGAATTTGACGATGTACAAGCGGATAGACCGAGTTCTGATTCGAACAACATCCATCCGGTTCGTTACCCGGCAGTTACACAATGTATTCGCGCGAGGTAAAAACTCTCCCACGGGCTCTTATTCCGATGTAGCCAAAATCACAGCTCCTACCGCTCGTTAACACGATCTTGTACCGGCCAGGGCTATACATCACCGCAAACGATACAATGTCTCCCTCGTGTGCGTTACTCATCCTCCCCCTCCTCATTTCCGATTTTTTGAAAACCGGCCTGTAATGAATCAAACGGCAATTTACGAACGAGCCGCCACACATCACGATTCTTATCGCGACAAGCGGCAGTTTTTTTTTTTTTTTTTTTTTGCCATCTGCTCGTTCCGAGTGTCGCGGGGTTCGGCCGTGAAAAAGGATCTCCTTCGGAAAATTCGGAATTTACGAGTCGAGGGGGAGCAGAGGCCGATTTCGAGCGCCTATAACGCCGAAATTCGTGTACGTTCGACAGAATCGAGTGGCTGTATTCAAGGGGGTGGGGGACCGATAAAAAGACAGGGAAGACGCCGCGGCGGCGCGTATCGGGTGTCGAAACCTTTGGTCTCGTGTGTGCCTGTGTGGATTCGGGTCGCGCAGTCGGGCCTGTTTTACGTTTCGAGAAATGGCTTCTTCGCAGGCGACTACGGGGGGAGCGATCAACAAGTGAAAACCAAACTGTCGCTAGTCCACAACTATAAGCTGTTGACGTCCTCTGATGTGGGTCGTGTGTGCGGTTGGTATCCGTCGAGGTATTCAATGTTCGCTGGCAAATGGAAATTTTCCGCTTTGATCGAATATTTCGCGTGACTTCAATTAGCGAACGATTAAGGTGTTAGTAACGTAAGACGTAATAGAGAAAAAGGTATTAAAACATGCTGTACAACTACAGCTCTCTGACAAAAATCGTACGACTTTAATTTCGCTCGATCGTCAAAACGCACTCGTTTGAAATCTGCGTGTGTGAGGAAAATTAGCGAATCTGTTTCTTTTTTGCTCTTTTTGATTTACGAGTTTTTTTTTTATCTTCACAGCGCAATTCTCGAGCGAGAGCTAACGCAGATAAGGAAAATTTCCTCGCAACGCGGGTGCGGAATATTCCACGACCCGATGAAATTAATTCTCGGTATATGGGCGAAATTTTTAAACAAGGTGCATGGTAGATACGTAATTAAATTCATGGTGATGATATATAAGGGAATGAGGGGTGCAATGGATGGGAAGGGGATGCAATAGTCGTGCGAAATTAGTGTCCGAAAGCGGACCGAGAAAATTGCGAAGGCGTTCGCCCCTTCCCGTTCATGGCACCGAAACGACCGTAAAACCTGTATTATTATTCATTATATGCGAAATGTACGTTGGACAAGGTAGGGGGATGGAAAGTTGAGCGTTTAACGGCTGCGCGTGAATATAACGGAGAGAGAGAGAGAGAGAGAGCGAGACGAGGGAGACGTTGTGTTCATCAACGAACAAGACATCGGAGGCTGCAACACGCAACGTAAATAAATTATTTAGCAGATAGCGGGATGCTTTTATCGCTTCGAAAACGCCTTTTCTTGTCGCTTCTTCGTCCCTTTTTTCTCCTTTCAAGAAAGTACCTCGAAGCGCGCAGTTGTCCTTTCTGAAGCGACACGACACTCGGATATTGCGAATTCTCTTTATCGTATCAGAGTTTTCACATGTTTTCCATTTTTACAACTGAAAATGAAAAATGTTTAGGAATTTCGGGATTTTGAAACATTGGATTGTCGCTTTACTCGATTTTATTTTTTTATTACGATTGTGCTTTGATGCCGTAACTGTACTCTTTACCAAAAATACGAACTAAGAAATGAATATCAACATTCGATAAAACGTTATCGAAAAGTTGAAGAATATAAACACCATGAGGACAGTACTCAACTGTAGTGTACTCGAAAAATAAAATATGCTCGCGAAGCACTCTCTCTCTCTTATTTCTATCGAATTTCAGGCATTTTATACTTTGCGCGTGAACAAACTTTTTCAAAACATGGGTGCGAATATCGAAGTTGGTATACATCCACGTTAGTTCATGATGGATCCAACGCGCATCTATCACGCTGAACTCATCAACGTCAAAATCTCGACCGAATATACGCCCCAGATCACGAGGGAGGTCATTGAACTCCATTGTGGAGATGACCCGCATACCGGAAGTTCGCTTATTCTCAAAACACCTTTCCCGCCCGTTCGCTTAACTCGAACCGTATGAAAGGGTTACCCCGATGCAAGAAAACGTTGCCGGTAAACAAAACTTTTCTCGCAAATTGAATTGTTGTATCGATATCGAGGATGCGAGTTACGTAAAAACGAACGAGAAGAATAACGACGCCGCTTAAATTTCTAATCTTCTCCTTAATTAAACGTCTAGGATTCTAAGAAGCTTAAACGTTAATACCTTCTGAAACCAGCACCGCTTAAATACGCCTACGGTTGTCAGCAATTTCTTTGGTATTCGATTCTTCATCTTCGTAACGAGACGATACTCGTCAACGCAAAAACCAAATCGGGCTTCTCGGCAAGAAGAAGCCGTAACCGTAAAATAATCTCGTTGAGAGTCGCTATTATTAACATCGATTGCTATCTTCGGAAATCATGTTACTACATTTCGAAATGTTTGCGATCCAAAACAAAGAATCGCAACGAAGCATTTAAACCATCCCGACTAGATTGCAACTGCTGCGTGTATTATTCGTCCCTGCAATTGGTAAAAAAAAAAGGGTCTCTTCTAGCATCAGCTTCCCAACGTTTCTGCCAAGGTATCAAGAGCTCAGCTCACAATTCGCCTAATTAAACCGAATGTCCTTTGAAGAGCTTAAAGTGCCGAGCTATATAAGCACCCGCCGTTACGTCGATTCCGTACTGCGGTACTTAATGAGTATCCCTGAGTCCTCCATGGATACCTCTTGCAGTCCCCACCGTCGATTTTAAACGGTAACGCGAGAAAAACACGAGATGCGTTCTCAAAAGCGGGACACTCGCCTTTTTATGGACGCCAGATTAGGGTGCATTAAGTGCCCGATTTTGTTTGATCGGTCCTCTAAAAATTCAACTAGACGTTCAGACCCCGTAATTCGCTTTAGTAGCTTTATTGGATTTTACGAGCTCCTCAACTTTATGTTTACCCATGAAAATACAATATTTATTCTCTTATATAATATCATGACCGATTTTAATAAGTTTGCACTGCTGATAATTCGATAGTATAAAGTTTCTTCCGCTGGTAGTTGGCGAGAGTCGCTTTTTCGAAATGTACGATTCATCGATTTGGAATTCTTTTTCTGGAAGAAAGAGCGAATTTAAAAAGCTGAGTGTGCGTATATTAACACATAGATACATGCGTATAACATACTCGAAGCGTATCATGGTGCCCGCGGCGACACGCGAAATTAAATTTTCCCTTGTCATCTGTAAAAGTGGTAGACGGATAGTGAGAGATGGGAAGTGGTTCAAAAGAAAGATATACAAAGGTCGATATCAGAAATTTGCTGGTTAAACCTCCGTGGGCCATAATCTTACTCATCTTTCTTTTGTAAAACAGACACGCGATACATGAACTCGGATATGAAAAATGTAAAAATTTTAAATCTAGTCTAGCCGCGTAGAATATGGTTGACGTTTCTCTTACTACTGATAATACTACTCGCAAAAAGCGCGAAGAATATCATAATTATCAAATTAAAAATAAAATCAAATATTTTCGCGGCACAAACGAACAAAGAATTTTAATATAAAGGAATCCGGGAATTCGCTCTATCATTTTTAGCGCAGTGTTCCATAACCAGATACGAGAGCCAGTCATTTTAAAAAACGTACTCGAATGGGTGGTGCGACGGTAGACAAAGATGAAATAAGCTTACGCCTCGTACGCGCGCACAAACGAGAGAATGCAGTGCGAGAATATGAAAGAACGGTGCGCACGCTGGAGAGTTTTAATTAATTCGACTCGGGGTAAGTGGCGAGTAAGGAGCTCCGGTGCCATTTAAAAAAGCGAACTGTATCGTTGACTAAATATATAGGTTGTCAGTACAGAGGGGATGAGTATAACGTGGATGAAGGGTGAATCAGCCCAGCCCCACCCTCACCCCCCCCCCCTCTCTCTCTCTCTCGATGGTTCGCCGAGCCCTCAAAAAGTCGGCGAGCGTTAGAGGAGTAAAGAGAGCGAGTGGGAAAAAATTTTCGTAGGGCCGTCGAAACGATTTCGCCTTATTGTTAGGGGAGCGTGAGCGTGAGGACTCCCCCTCTCCTCCCTGGGTTTCTAAATGAGACTCCTCTCCACTCGCGCGGAAATAAAGTTCTTTGATATCTCGAGTGCTCCGTCGTTCCGAACAAACAAAAAAAAAAGGAAGAAAAAGATAGGGAGAGAGAGAGAGAGAGAGAGAGAGAGAGAGAGAGAGAGAGCGAGAGGAATTCTCTACTCTTCTTTTTGCCTCTCATGCCAACCTTCGCTCCTCGTCCCCGCTGAAAAATGGAATACTGTGAGAGAGGAATTTGATGAAATCGACGAAATTCCACAAATGGAAGGATAATTGAAATGCATGCGAAATAAAAGACGATGCTTTTTTTTCGTGTCCTTTGATGTCCTTGATTTGAATCGAACCGAAAAAGGCATCGTACCGAGAACGATATAAAGAAAAACGAGGACCGGATAAAAAGAAAAGAGGGAAAGAATTTCTCTCCGGCGAAAATATACTTCAGAATAGTGTAGCGTATCCGTATTGCGCGTACACGAACGTTAACGCAAAGCTGTCGGTAAATAACAATATATTCAAAGTGTATATTGTCAAAATAGAAAGATTTTTATTAAGTTTTAATGTTGAACGAAAATAATTTTTAATTTTTCGCTATGGGTTTTAAACGCGAGGCAATAGTTACACATAATCGACATAGAAAGCTTACTCGAGAAGAAAATACTCCATCGATGACAGAGCGAAAATTATGGCGGATAATGAAAGCGTTCAGCCAATATTTTCTTGACTCCTAAAAGGCTACTCTCTCCGCGTACCAAAATAAACGTAAACATGTGTCATGTTGATTTTCGAACAGTCATCCATACTCGGTTGAACGGTTTTCCACCAGTGCACTTGTTTGTATTTACTTTTCAGTCTCTAAACTCTTTCTCGCTGCGCCGCACACGTACCGTTCTATCGGTAGGTGAAAAAAAAATGCCAGATAAAAATGCAGCTTACGTATAGCACTATGCGATGATCGCATCGCGTCCTATTGCGTGAAATTCCGCAGTCGATGTGCGTTGCGCGTTGATTTACGTGGGACGAAATGGGACATTAATTGCCGCGATAAACCATATGCGAAAGCTCGCCTCTCGTATTCGCGCCCGACGATGCGAGACAATTTACAATGCAAGCTCGCGCGTAGGATGTATTACAGAAAACGCGCGTGTTAACGAACCGATGACGCGGAACTCAAAACATCGTTATGCGGGAATATTTCAAAGTGTAAATATCATCAATTCTAGCCTCGTGCGCAACGTTGAGCTTAAATCCCGGATTTTTATTTTTTTTTTTTCGCTTCGAATAAATAGCTCAAGAAAACTCAAAAAACTCAATAGAAAGCTCTGATTTTCAAAGTAAACTTCGTATCGACTAGCCTTTCCCTAATGTCAGCGTTGAATGTATTTTTAAAAAAATGATCGGTATCCGTTGTATCCGAGCTTCGATAGGCATTTTCAACACTACCGCAAGAGCAGTAAGCCGCAACGCAGCAGGCATCGCTCCCGCGAGAATACGAAGCCAAATAAAACGCGACTATTTCGTCATGAAGCACACGACACGTGCTCTCTCCCTCTCTCGCTCGTATGAGAATAATTCAACGCGCACACGGGAGATGTCCGAGTCGAGCATTCGCCGACGGTATCGCGAGCTCACACGAGGCCAATTTTATTAGAACGCGTCGCACCGAAATCGCTCGACGGCGATTAAAATTTTACAGCGGGTTACAAGAGAATTCGGTCGCTAGAAAGCACGGAAGTTGGATTTCACAGCGCGACCGATCAAATTGATTCGAGACTTCTCGCTATCGCAATTCATTCGGATTACAAAAGATGAATACTGGGATATCGATTGAAAAATACTTTGTTTATTTACAATATTCTATACGTGTTATGAATATTATCCTAGCCAAATGTATTTAATCCTCGAATGAGTAAAAATATATCGCAAAAGCAAAGACGCAATAAAATATACGGAATGCAGAGACAAGAAGAGCGGTCTTGTCTTTATTCTGGGTTACTCAGCCGGGTTTATGGTTGTAATATGATGCGGGGGTTAGCATACGACCGCCATAGCGTGACTGGATTTGCCTGAAAGTAGATACACGCGTTACACGTGTCAACTGTGATCTCGTCTCGTCGTTGAAGCTCGGGATGCTGGTCCACGTTCTATTCACTTGTGTGCCCACAGTTTACCCATATCTTGTTATTACACCTGAGCGGTTCGACGTCTTCATCGGTTACCAATAAGCCACCGAGATAAACCGTAAACGATAAAATGTTAGTACAATGCGATCATTCGAATTAATTATACCAACGCCGAAATTACCTCTTCCTGTTACAATAACAGAATTTACCGCAGCGAGGGCTTCCACAATCGCAAATACCTCAATTTTAAAAATATACTCTATTCGCGTCCTCGCTCTCAGCAGGTATTTCATTCTTTTTAAAGACCATTCATCAAGCTGCGCGGTGAGACGATCGTACCTATAGCATTCTACGACCAGAAGAGCGTTCTCACATTTTAGCGACTGGAGAACGCGCAAGCTGTACTCTAAATCTTTCGGTCCAGTGCGCAGCTGTGACGTTAAAATTCGACGAAAACTTCCCTACCGGCATCTCTTTTTAGTCGTGTGACGTGGAAACCGCAATCGTTACTTAGAATAACAACGTTTCTTAATTACTCTGGAACTCGGAGTTTATACTATAAGCGAATTTCGAATATTTAGATTGAAAACGTGAGTGAAGAATTGATAGCTACTAATTCGGCTCATACATAAATTTAGAAACGAGGAAAGTAATTTGTCTCGAGTCCGGAAAACGCGTTATAGCGTTAAGTTATTCGGATACGCCCGACGACGAAACGTACAATATACAAAGGCAATTCGCGTTGGCCGCTGAGATGGCCTCAAACGATATCTCTTTCCTTCTACTCTATATATCTGTCTCTCTCGCTCAGTCGCACTCCGTACATTCCAGCTCTCGTATGACACTCTCCGAGTTTCCTCAAGACGATGCACCACCCTGGAAACATTTTTCTCAACCTCGGACCATTAACCAGAGTTTCGCGTCGTGGGATATACTGTCTTCTCTCTCTCTCTCTCTCTCTCTCTCTCTCTCTCTCTCTCTCTCTTTTCTCTCTCACTCCCCCAGTTTTCACGAGTCTCCGTTGGCCGATGGGATACGTGAGGAACATGCGCAACTCCGCGTTCCGCTCGGTGCATTGCTAATTTTTTCCACTTGTGTCGTCTCGCGCATAGGAAACGGAGGACGAAGTGGGTAATCGGACAAAAAAATCAGAGATAAGTATTCTCGAAATGGCTTGATTACAGAATTTTTCAATTTTCTCATTTTCGTAAGAAAAAGATTGATTCTCCTTGCTATTATTCATTTCGGCCCAAGAAGAATAATTTTATCTCTCCAAAGAACGATCTTTTCTTTACGAAAGAGCGTTACGTCGAGAAAATGATCTTGAAAGATTTCACATAGCTGATTATCGAGGAATTCATCGGCTCCCCGTATTTACGACTTCAATTTTCTTCGAATACACAGATTATGATCCGAGTGGCTCTCGTGCATACAATTTACGAATAGAATCGGATAAAACGCTCGCCGGTGCGGCCCCGATCCCGGGTATTATACGTCAGGCGTAACTTCCGCATCGCGTTTCCTCCTCCGAACTCTCGCTCTTTGTAGCGCCAGGAGAACGCGACGACTACGACTCCGGTAAGGAGCTGCGATGTGCAGAAGCATCTGTCGACCTCGATTGTCGGAGCGTTGAGCGTTCGCGCGAAACGTCTGGTTTTCACGAAAATTTTCCACCTATATATTCTCAGCCCCGTGTTCATCGCCGTACATCTCAGTCATAACCCTCCTTCACTCCAGCCCTCACCTCCTACCCCCCCCCCCC
>NCVS01001048.1:51272-76548 GCA_003055095.1 Goniozus legneri | reverse complement strand
GGGGGGGGGGGGGGAGCTACGAGCTCCCATTCTTGTCGCGCAATCGCCCTCGGCAATCTGTATAGGATAAGACATTCGTCTGCCGATCATTTTCCATCTCGTCGCATAAGCGCCGACTGACTGTTTCACGCCAGGAGAAAATATACGAACGGAAATTCCGATTCCCATTAACGAATTTCCCTCATTAGGCGAACGTATTGTTTTACTACCGTAAAAATCTAACAATGGAATGTAATTTTGACCATGTACAACTCTGCCCATGTCTTCGAAACTCTGAATAAATTAGTAGAATATTTTCGTAATTTAATAAATCCTAAAATTTGTGTTTTTTAACTGAATAATAATCAAAATTTAATTCACTGAGAATTTCGTGTCATATTCTGTTACAGGTACGAATGTCCACAGTTACCACCAAGTAAAAGCGAATAATCAAGCGGATTATCCGAATTACGAACCAAGTCCATATTTTGACAAGTCCGTACCTACTAACGTAACAGGAATAGTTGGTAGAACGGTCCATCTTGTCTGCGCCGTTAAGAATTTAGGTAATCGAACGGTGAGTGCAAGCAAAACTAAAAGATTTCTTAAAACGCGTAGAGCCAAAGAAGGACTTTAGTCAAAAAATCAGAAAAGTTACTCTTACTTCATAGCCGGTCTAAAATACAATAATCGCAAAAATCATAAAATTTAACGTACCAACGGATTAAAAGCTGTTAGTGCCTTGGGCTGTAGAATAAACGAACTTTATCACGAGATCAACTTTGAGTTTAACTTTTAGAACTATTGTTCGTTATTCTTTCTCTTCTTTTTATTTCACTAGTATCTACCGTGCGAAACTTCCGACGGCATAACTTACTTACGTCAGTACAATATATGCTAAATATTAAACGATAATGGAAAAAAATTGTTCTTTTTTCGGACCAGGTTACCTCAAGTTAAAATAACTCATCATATTTCCCGTTGTGTTTTTACTGGCGTAAATAATATCGATATTTAAAACGAGGTATAAACTCCATTCGCGAAGTAAAAGTAACTGTAATGAGTATAGAACGGGATATATGATTTAATTTAGTGGTCGTTCGAGTTGAAATTAATTATGAAATTTTGCGCTTTCGCGTTTATTAATAGTAGCGGGAATGGCATTACGCAGGTATTTCTATAGATCATATTTGATTTGACATTGTGTGTAGGTATCGTGGGTGAGACACCGAGACATACACTTGCTCACTGTCGATCGTTACACGTATACAAGTGATCAAAGGTTCGAGGCGTTACACGCACCTCATACCGATAATTGGATTCTGAGGATTCGTTATCCTCAAAGAAGAGACTCCGGCATCTACGAGTGTCAAATCTCCACAACTCCGCCCATTGGCCATCCAATCTATCTCACGATTGTTCGTAAGTTAACCAAGTATTACTCTATCCCTATTTTGTTGATACATTGCGATTGTAACTATGATGCAATAATGAGAAATTGCTAGCTAATTGAGTTGGTAGATAATTTTGTACTCTTTCATGAAAATTTCTTTGAATTTCAAAAAGTTGATGTCGGGCTCAAATTAACAATTGCATATCGGAATAATTAACGTTCCGTCGACCGAACATGCCGCTGGAAGCATAAGCAAATTAAACGCAATATTTTTCAAAGAAACCGTGGAATTTGCAAAATACTAGATTCGCGATGGAAGTATGAATACGATGGTATTCATTGCTCATGGCTCCCCATATTCGATTTATCGTCAAGCCGAAAGAAACTCGGCAATTTGTATTCTCCAACTTATACACTTCATGGATCTCCCCTGGCGATGTTTTACGATGCAATAGATCAACAGGTTTATTATTCCACGCAAAGAAATTCTCTTTTATGTTACGGTGACTTACCTCTCTCTTTTTATACTCGATTCGACATTCCGACGATTGATCCTAGCAAAGAAAGGGGTCGAAGAGTGACTTTTTCACTTATCATCGAGTGGAAGGGAGAGCGAGAGCGATTAGTAACAAGGGAAGTACCAGCAGCCTGCATAAACCAAAAGTTACGTGGCAAAGTAGGCCTCGGGGGATCCCAAAGTGTTCAGGAGAATTGTAAATCAATGTAAGCAGCTCGAGCGTGGAGGGCGAGAACGTAACGGCCAGTATACGTGGATCGTATAATATATTTTTCCTACCTAGAAACGAACGCCTCGAATCCATTTCAGACTGCGAGATGCATCGTTCTGGGAATATCGAATATCGAAATCCGTTCGTTTACGTATCTGTAAATATCGTACCTACTAACGCGTGTAAAAATAAAAATTGACGTATTATAACATAATTCTTCCATCTCGTAGGGAAAGAAAATGATAGATAGATAAAGACGGCAAAGGAGCTTTCCGAAAAACAATTGTCGACTTTTCGCAGGACGGCATTCTTGGCACGCGATTCCCGCGAAATTGTAGCGACAAATTGAGCCTTTTCTTTGAACCAGACACTCGACCCTCTTTCTTGCGATTTCGCGCACGGGTCGCGTTAAGATGGGAACAACTGACGTTTGCGTTTCAACGTTGTTTCGCTGGAGAGATCAAAAGAGAATTGGTGAACGCGGTAAGGGAACATTATTAAAAAAAAAAAAAAAAAAAATACAACAGCACTGTTTATTTACTGTGAGAATAAGAGCGAAAAAAAAGGGACGTTTCAGTTATTTTTATGTTCCTTCCTGAATCGATTTCGTTCAGATCCAACAAGATTTCCTATCGATCTTCCCGTGTTTAGAATTCAATCACGTTGTTTCTCCATTAATTCGCGAGATGAAAAATAGAAAGAAAAATTAGAGAACGACAGGCGGAGGGGGAAAAAAATGATGATATAATAATTTTCGTTGAGCCGGGGTCTGAAAATACTATCGCGCGCGAGAAGTGGGACGAGAGAAAAAGGTGGGATCACAGTTGAAAAGGACCGGGATGAGATTTATGGAATAGCCCAGGCTTGCAAAAACAATCTCGTCGCGAGCGCGTCCAGTAAGACAGAGCCAGGCGTGCGATGAATCACTCGGCTTCGCACGGCTTGTTGATACCTGGGTCAGGTGGCCCAGGAGCTGGTTCACCGGGCACATCAATCGTCTCGACTCTCGCTCTGATAAAAGCACACGAGTCACTGCCGTATTCGATTCTGCTCGCCTCGTCTCGCCTCGCCTTCCCTCTCTTTACTCCGTTATCATGTAAAAAGAGCATAAATAAGGCGAGAAAATTGTCTCCGGGCAACTCGCTATGTAGATCTCGTCTCTCGCGAACGACACACGGATAATGAGATTCATGAAAATTTTTCGTACATAGTATACATTGTGCGATACAGGTCTTATCGTTGTGTAGGCTCGAGCTATTCATCGGTTGCCGTTAGCGCGTGATGAAACTCCGTATAGCTTCGCCATTAATTTTCTACCTCGAATTATCTATAAAATGTAAATGCGAATGAAATCAACGATTCTTGGAAATATATAGTAAAATTCTAACTTTGTTATATTTTTGAAACTCTATCCGTTGTGCGAGTCGGTTCACTCGCTATTAATACCACGAACGAATCTTCAAGATTTTGTTCACCTAATAGTCTTTTTCCTACCAAAATTCAAGTTAATTGACGTTCTAAATATTAACAGCCTTCTCATCTTCATTAAACATTGAAGACGAAGTAAAGAAAAAGGACGAGTTCTTTCTTTGAAACTCTAACTTTGGAAGAAAAATGATGAATTGGAAAGTTTGAAGAGTGCAAAAGCAACTTTTCTTTTCGTTTTTTTTTCTTCTTCATTTTTTTCACAAAAAAATGAAAAATACTTCTCCAAACGTTTACTCAAGGTTCAATGCTGGACGAAGCGGCGTCGGTTGATTCGAAATTAACGTTTCTCTCGTACCAGCTTCGTGTTTTGACATCTCCCTTTCTACTCCCTCGAAACCCAATCTCGGGTTTTAGCCGCGAATCGATTTCCCAGCTGTCATGCAGTCCGCGAAATCATTTCTGGTTATGCGACCAACCAGAAGTTCGACTTGCCCGGCATGTCATTGCGATATGCCGAGTGCTAATACCCTTGCATCGAGTTTCCTGTCGTTATTAAGATCATTAAGCGACTAATTAGCCAACAGCAATTAATTTTCAAAAACTCGAAGGGAAAAATTGTCTCGCTGGATGACCGGCGGGTAAAACGTCGGATGGAAGTTGCACCGTGTAATTCTTTCGTAGCTAAATTAGAACATTCTGTATGTATTTGTGTGCTTTAAAACTTTTATCGCTTTTTCCTCCCTTCCTACTTACTTCGTCTTCGTAATAATAAAACCGAGAGTAAAAGTGCTCATATAACGATGCTGAAATGTGTTAATTGCTGCAGAGAAAACATTGCACCAACTTTATATCGCAATAACGGACAAAAAATCACACCGATTAATTCTCAAATATGGACGCTAGGATTTTTCAAATATCGTGAATACTCTGCCAAATCATAAAACGACAACTTCCCTAATATTGTCCGAGAAATGAATACATTTTTTCTTCTTCTTATAATTCTTGATTTCTGTGTAAAGCCACGAGCAAGGCGAACAAGTTTCAATTACAAGCGGAACGCGTATCCATAATATTTTGAGCAATTTTTACGCAGTTAGCCAAGCTCAAGAGGATCCGCGAGTGGCGTATCCGAGCGTTAGTAAGAGAGAGCTTTTAACGACCCGGGAGATTCCCAGCGATCGCCAACTGAGCGAGGAAAGGTGTAAGGGCGAACCGATTTCTTCGTGAGGGAGGTAGAGCTCGCCTAATCCAACCTCGATAATCCTCTCATCGTCGCCTACACCTCCACGGACGCCTAGATAACCACAACCCGACGGACAGAACCGACGAATGTACGTTATCCTCGGCAATAGAGCGGGATTAACGCCATAAGGCGTCGAATAAAATAAACTTTCGTCCTTTACCCTATACCTCTAACTCAATAGAATGAAACGCGCCCCGATTTTCAATCCTGGCACAATGCCAGAGTCCTTACACCCCGTTTAACTGAAACAAAGGACTAAAACATTGAAAATTCTGCGAAAAATACAAGATGGAATGAACAATATGTAAGCGATTCTATCATCTTTTTTCTATTCCGAAATTACGAACATCAAATTTATAGCGAGTATCATACCAATATCGTTCAAATTTTGGAAAACTATGAATTATTCGAATTTTAATTTTACTGCACTTTATGATATCGTGTATGTTCGAAAAAATTTGTTAAATTAAACATTATGGCATGAAAATGGGAAAAATCGGAAAAAAATTTGAGGATTGAAAAAAGTATTTTCGTGGCAAATTCCGCGTTCAAATCGTCGAAATTTTATCTGTCCAGAAGGTCAGCGGAAGGAAGTAGATTAAATATTTGGGTCAACGCGAGTGAATTTCTATCTTTCTCTCTCATCCCTCTCGACGCAGCTCCCTCCAAAATGAATCTTAACCCGGAGAGAGGGAGAGAGAAATCTGGACTAGTTTAGTCATAATCCCGTCACACTTATATTACTCGATTCGAATTTTAATTTTCGCCCGATTGTCAATTAAAACTCAACGAGGTAAAATTAAAGTGAAAATTATTTTGCGCGGCGCGAACTCGCTTGGTATCGACAGTTCGATTCGACTTTTCGTTATTTTAATTATCGAAATGAATTTGAACGAGAAGCATATGCAGTGTGCACGCATAGATCTTATTCGATTCTATTTCCGTTAATCACGCATTCAACGTCCGTGCGAAGCAGACTTTGAACTCGGATCCTATTAATAAACACGACACATATCACTCGATCGTTCGCGCTCCAGATCATTTCCCCATCCGCGCGGTTAATCGTTTTCCGGCTCATTATCGGGAATATAGTGTACACAGTCTCGCCATCCCTTCCTCTCTTCTGTACATAAAGACTAGACCAATTAATCGCAAATAGAAAATTGATAAATAAATAAATGTGTATTTGCCTACACCTGTTATCAATTCACGAATGAATAATTCATTTACATATGTATGCACAATTTTTACGATTTGTAAATGCTCACACTTTGATCCTATTGATTACGATGTGTTTCGTAATATATCGAAATGATAATCCTGAAAAAATTTAGAAATACCTAATATTCATTTCTCGTTACCGAGACCAATACCGAGTAAGCAAGCAAGCAACCAAATTCATACATTGGGGCGGTAAAGTTAAGAGTTCTTGAAATTTCGCTCTCGCGCGAAATTCACTTATTTAGCTGTTTTGGACCTGCGCTAACGTCCATAACGGCGATTCAACAGCGCACCCTGTACGTTATTGAATTCTCGGAACATAGAGACCCTACCACTCCGAGTCGATTTATTCTCCATGCTTTTCACGAGACCGATGAAGATCGATGAAACCCTACTCGGTTTCTCGCCTAATTGATCTCGGTTTCACTTTGCGGACCTCGCTTCCACTCGCTTGATCTTCTTTTCTTGCTGGCGACCGGCTTGATGAAAAGCCGATTGGTATACTCGCTAGTTCTGCAGCAGTGACTGATTCCTTGTCCACGTTGAATCGATTTTCACCCCTTGCCGTTAGAATGACAATTGATTCAATTGCCCATTTCTTTATATTGTAGGGGGGGTTTATCGAACTAAATATTCATACGAGCTGTTTTTTCGTAAAATGTAACATTCAAAAGAAAAAATGAACAATCGGCCAACTCTCGCGTTTAATGGTCCGAATCATGTGGCATAGGAAATCACTTTACGGAAAGCTCTCCTCTACGTACGGCTAATTTTTCATTGCGCATCAACCCACATCTGAAACCGCAAAAATACTTGTCCTACCGGTAGCGGAAACGTTATTTTTCATTTCGGAGAGCATCCACGTGATGCTTTCATAACGAGTACGCACTGTGTTTCCCGCGACCAGATTTAAAGAGAATAACGAGACGAGCGCTCCACGATGAATATTAATGTCACGAACAGTTCTTGCACACCAGCCTTGCCATTGTGCAATGAAGTCTGGCGAAATGTCTCGCTTCACGTCGGAAAATACATTTCCATGGATTATTATTTAATTCAACAGTTGTTCAAGTTCTTCATAGATGTTGCGCTTTACCCGTAGTTATGCACTTTGATATACAAATAACAAAAGAATGGCCAAATGTTATTAAGGACTTTCCCTTTTCGATCTTTATTCCATGCGAAAGGATAAATAACAACTGCTGCATGTTTGAATCCACGTCGATTGCAATATCAGATGACTTTTTATCCGTTTCAGAACCGATGACGGAAATTTTAGGGGGCTCGGATCTATTCATCGATAAGGGCAGTACAATTAATCTCACTTGCTTAGTGAAATACGCTCCAGAGCCACCATCCCTGCTCGTGTGGAGTCACAACAACCAAGTAAGATTTATTTTTTAATCTACGTATATTCCATTCAGTTACAGAAATTGACAATTGACATCGATTACTTTACTCGTACTCATCTCACGATTCGCGCGTTATCTCGTAAATAATACATATCCTACTCTCTTTCGAGTCCACATCGTCAAATTATCATTATCGCGTATATCTCGGAGCAAAGTGGGTAAGCCTGCGCGAGTTACGAGGGAAGTAGACTACTCGTACTGACGCAAACAGCGGAAAATGGTCTTGGATTAAAAAAAGAGAAAGAAAAATGTCTTGCCTCTACCCTTATAGAGACAAGACACACACAAGTGGTACCGTCAGACCGTGACGAGAAGTGTATTCGGGTCGCGTTTTTGAGTGCCTCGACGACTGAGATGCTTTCCGCGATGAGCGCATGCACACGAGAGAGTACAGAAGAAGAGAACAGCAGCGGAAGCTACACTAGTCCCGTTATAGCGAACTTTCTCAAAGCGAATAATTAAATACGAAATTCAAAGTCGTATTATATCTTTTCGTTCTTTCTCTCTTGCTCTACAGGCGATTAATTTCGACTCACCGCGCGGCGGTATCAGTCTCGTAACGGAAAAGGGTCCAGTCACGTCCAGTCGTCTGCTGATACAGAAGGCCATTCAAGACGATTCAGGGCTGTACACGTGCTCGCCCACCAACGCGCACCCGAGCAGCATACGCGTTTATATCCTAAACGGTGAGTCGCTCGATAATACCGACACTACTATTATTGGTGTATTTCGAAGAGCCAAGAGCAATTATTAATGCCGCTATTTTACAATACGTGGAGAAAATTGCAATTGAAAATGCACAAAACCGAATTACCGATAATTAATAATCTAACTGTCGAGTAATAATTTCGTCGACGCAATTTTAATTACCTTCGTCGAACTTTTAATAAGATTACGATAGTCGAGTTAGCGAGAATGCGAACAGGGCGCTTGATTAATTAATATCGAAAACAAAGCCGCGGTTCGTTGATACAAGCGGGAGAACTTTTAATGACGACAGATTTTTCGCAAAAAGGGCGGTTCATTAAACGTCATCGAGAAGCGTCTAGTTTTTTCTTAGCAGTCTGCTCTCCTCCACCTTCCTACTTAAGGCTCTCTCGACACTTCTTACCTCCCCGTGCGCAAGGAGCTTGAAAATGTCGTGTTAAATAGCAGATGCGCAGCGCGTAATAGAGAGAGAGAGAGAGAGAGAGTGTCCGAAACAACATTATATCGCGTAGCATTTGTTTCAGAAGAGCACCCAGCAGCGATGCATCATGGCAGTGGTGACAGAATGGCTGCCGCTCTGCTCCCAGCCGTTCTACTTCTGCGGATGATATTCTAGTCCAACACGATATCACCCACGTCGTTTTCTCGCTATTCGCACCTCCAGCGAAATCCCACACTGTATGAGAATTCGCCTGGCTGAGCATCTTCGAATTTGCCGTGATGATTTATTATGATATCGCGAACGAGCAGCCGATAAAATGATACTCCGGAGTTTATTTTCAAAATTCACGATAAATATTGCGGGATTCAAGTACAATATCGATAACAACAAGTTTACTCTTGGCTTTAAAACATTTGAAATTCTTTTTTCTCGAGAAAATTGTATTCGATAAAGGAATTAATTTAAAGTTGCGAATAATAGGATTGAAACAAACATCGAATGAAAATACGACGAGATACAACAATAAGTTGGTTCGAGGCATTTTTGTTCGTTGCGTTTAATGGAGTAGAAATTAACTTTATTTCGATTGATTAAAATTCTGATAAATATACGTGACTCGAATATAGCCAGAAACATATATCCAATCAAATTGAAAATTATATTGTCTATTGTAAGAGTTATCGAAAAATGATAATAAATTGCGTATAAAAATTGTTCGCGAAAATTTTCAAGTTGATTTAAAGTGGAACAACTCGATCTAATAACTCGATACGATCGTATGTACAACCACATTGGCTGAATTTCGCGAATTCGCTTACGTCGGGCGGGTCATCAATTCCAAATAACCCCACGATACTCGTAACTCACGGATTATAACTCACGACGTATCAGCGAAGTTCGATATTCCTGTACGACTGTGAATGCCAACACGTCTCTCAGATACGAGACGATCCACTTGATTTGTGGATATGTGTTAAATGTTTCATAATATTACCATCTCGACAGAGAAAAATATTGTTTTCGTCGTCGACTCTAGACCCGATGAATAAAATAGGTCTGCGTATTTGGTGAAAAACAACTGAACATTCTAAAGAAATAATATTGTAAATAATGGAATAATAATAAGATGTACATATCAAACAGTTACTCTAACCTGAATATATAAATTATTTGAAACCCTTATATAACCTTTAGACTGCTGGTGTTAGAAATTTTAAAACGTCCATTGAAAGTGCCCAAATTTGCGTCTTGTATTGTATCGACTGTATTCGACGTCATATCACCTCAAATTTTCCAAAAAATGGTGTAATAGGAGTTTTGAGAGGATTTTTATTTTCAACTTTTTTTCAGCCAGTCTAAAGGTCGAACGATGCCATATGTATTCCAATCGTATTTTTAACAATGAAATATATACATTGATTATTAGCGAAAATGGTATTAAAGTATAAGATTAATTTTATAGCGAGTGACTCCTGGTTAAAAAAAATATAGATCGATGCATTATTTCCGCTTTTTCTATACTAATATAACCAGCGCTACCGGTACTCATACTAATAGGAATACGCCGTTCGTATACGTACATATATGTAAATATCGCGGCGCCATATCCGACTTTGAACGAGACCTATCCATATACGTATAGCCAACGAATTTCCATTTGACCAAGTTATAATGGTCCAAGTTTCAAAACGGATTTTATCTTCGTTGCAGCGCGAGAGAGAACGTTAACCGGTAAAAATGTCTCATTTGGAAGTGCATTAACCTCCGAATAAATTGGGTCGCGCGAGCCAATTTATTATCGTTTCGGGCTGACTTTACGACAAAAGCACAGTCCCGTTTTAGAAATGCGATTTATAACGCTACCTCGCGCGAGACCCGAAAATCCGTGGTCCATTCAGTTTCGTTGTCGGCTATTATTGCTAATTGTACAGTGATATAAGCGACCCTAATCACTTTTTCCCGTACTCGAGGGACCATGAATGGGAACGGAGATTCGGCGAAACAGCTGGTTTTAATCATATACGGAAAATTCGGCAAGATACCATTCATTCGTATTTTATTCCTGCGAACGATGTATTAAATTCAGGTTAGAAATGTATAATTCAACCGTAAGAAGGAATTTAACGAACTAATTAGCTGTGAAAGATTTTTATACAACTTGTATATGCACTATGTATAGACTGAAAATGACTAAGCGAACGAAGATTATTGTTTAAAATAAAATACAAAGTGTTCTAAATAATGAATCGAAACTTTTTTATCGCCCAAGTGTAGGAATTCTAAAGCGTTATATTCATAACGCTGTATCAGTGAGTTTTTCACGCTCGAATAATGATCAAACGCCTGGGAATAATAAATCTTCGAGTCAACTGACGCTAATTACTAACCTTTATACCGTATATAATAATTTTTTCATCCTGCTTGTTTTTAGTAAGTGAATTAGCTAGTCATCCTCTTTAATCTCTCGAAATTCAGCCTACTAAAAGGTGGTATAATCTGGCACTGCGTTAACGGTTCCAGCGAGGCGACGTGTTTCGGGTGACAATGATCAGCCGTGGCGTATACCTGATTCTATTGATTCAGCCGTCTAAATGCCCATGAACGCATCAGTGCAATACCGTTAATCAATGTATGGAGATGCCCGAACGTACAAGACCTCAATTTAAATTTCCAAATAACGTGTTTCTAATCATAATAATTATAAAGTTAAATTCTACCTCTTTATCTTTATCGTTACGATACTTTATTGTAATTTGATAGTTTCGAATTGAAAATATTGAATGTAATGTTAAAATCCAGGGAATTAACGTTAAATGATTCTACGTATTATAAACGATACTCTCCTGTTACGGCAGCTCCGAATAGTTTATAAACCCAGGAATGCGCTGCAGAACTTTGGGCGAGTTTGAAAATTCAACGAAAGAACGTGATAGCGAAATGTGTTAACATACTTCCATTGTTCACACGAAGCTTTCACGTCGAGAGCTTAACTTCCCCTTCTCTTCTTTCTCTCTCTATCTGTCTCCCTCTGTCTCTATTCCTTTCTCTCGTTCACACTTCCGGCTATAACGCACAAAGCTCGACGAGATCTCAATTAGCTAAGAAATTAGGCGCACAGCTTTAACAATTGGATTACTTTTCACGCAGGAAACGCGCAGACCTGGCGCAAAGGATGAAGTCTTTGACACATCCCATAACACGATTGTCAGCTATAACACAATTTCATCGAGTGTGCATCTAGCCCAAAGCAATCCTCGCGGTCGAAATATTCCTTCTTTTTTTTATGAATACGATGGCGCTTTTACACCGAAAACACGTGAACAATTCAAAGATTTTTTTTGCGATATTTTTGGACGCCATTAGATTTATTTGTTTTTATCTTTTGCTTCAATTAGGCTGTAAAGCAATGAAATTGAAATAAACAAATTATCGTACACGTTGCTCCTCTTTAGTCCGATTTCTCAAAACGTTGGAATCGCGATTCAAATTTTTCAGGAGATACATAATTGCAGCCGAGTCATAGGATTTTAATACACGAGCGAGACGACAGGCCATAAACAAAGCCTTGTATTCGGCCATTTATGCACTTTTCGGTGGTAGCGTGTCAGATGACGATAGAAAGAGGGGTTTGAAGTAGGTAGAAGTGAAAATTACGAAAGCTCCGGAGCACTTGGCGCTGGTTTTAGACTCCGACAGTTCATCCTTACTTAATTACGGCCCACGGGATGAGCTCTTCCACGTTTTACGATTCGCATTTATCACGGCCCTCGTAAGATTCTAGAGTGAAAATAAACTGCGGCTCGTGTAGCAAGAGTGCGCGCCGTCGTTCGTTAAGACGTTTAATTTTGTATAGAGGATCTATACGTTTGGGTGGAGCGCGGGGAAGCCTAAACTACCCCCTCAGCAGCGCTGTTATTTACTCACGGCTGCAATTGCGCGACCACGCCCGGCCAATGAATCCGTACGGAATACGCCGCTGACGATACTAACGGCAAGAATAATTAACAACGAGCGTGCGAGGCCCAACTACGAATTTTAACATTACCCGTGGTCGTTTGAATTCCTGACATTGTCGTATGAATTCTTCAGTGAAAAATATTTATTTTATTCACAAAGAAATCAGTAGGAAAAAAAGCTAAAATTGAATGGGGAAGCGTCAAAGCGAAAAGGCAAATGGCAATCGACGTATAAGCCGGGTTTTAAAATTTATTTTGGTCAAAATTTCGACTGAGAACGATAATACTTAAACATATTACGGTGTATGAATATTGATATCGATTATCCCTTCGTGTCCGACTTTACGGTTTTAAAATCGAAAGTCGATCATTTTCCTGCTCGCTAAAATCCACATACGACAATATTTACAAATAATGAGAAATATTAATAAATGTTCGTATTCTCGGCGTCCCGCATATTTTATATTTTACAATTAATCGCCACAGGGGGAATGGGATATAAATGCGCTGTGGCCGACACAGTTATACCGGCGTTAAATTTTAAACGCGCGTCCATCCGTCTTCCACAGTCGCTCAAGCGTCACGACCCTCCCGCGCTTATAAATTACCACCTAACATATTTTCCCATTCCGACAATCTTTCCTATTCCACGTTTTGGTAGCAAAAATTATCAAGTGCCCGTAAGGTTTGTATCATCTCAAACTAAAACAATTTCTGCATTTTCGACCGACTCGTATCATGGCTAATTTTTCATTTAAATTCAACGTTATAGTCTACAGTAAAAAGAACGCAATTTTTGCTCTTACGGTGTCCTCAATAGTCAAATAGGATTTTCCGTTTGCTTCAATTTATTCCACTATTTTTGCGTGATTCGTCAAGGGAAGAAAATTTACGGTACCGTATAACAAAAACGGTTTCCAACCCATTAATTGGTTTCTAACAAGTTTATAATTTTTTTCGATAATGCGAAAGAAATCTGTATCGAGAAAGTAGCGGAGAGAGAAGAAAAGAAAAAATAAAAATACGAGAGGGCAAGATCGGTTAATCTTGGTAGGACGGTATTGGTCTTTGAGAAATGGAAAGAAGCCAATTTAACCAAACTCGACGGCGCAGGCAGCCCTCGTTTCACGATCCTGACCGTACATCGACTCGTCGAGAGAATGAAAAAAAGGGAGGAAAAAGAAGACCCTACTTTTATCGCTCGGGGAGTTGCGCGACCTATCCGTGACCAGCGCGAAGATCCGTTCGATATTCCCCTCTCATTACCATCCTCTCTGATATAACTCTGTCCTTTCAAGTCGTATCGGTCGTTTCCGGTGGGTAGCACGTCAAACGCGCAGATTAAATTCGCGTAAGTATCGGAGCGCGAGGGACCGCCAGAGGCGAGTCTCATTAGAGCTCCTTTCCGCGGGGAGTTAAACTTATTTGGCGAAACTTTGAGCGACTAGGCTTTCTCGCTGATACACGGAAGGAACTCCTACGGGGGGGGAATAACAGTCGATCGAAACGATTTCATTGCTCTATTGTTCTAAACAAAAATATCGATTTTGAGTACTATTATTTGTTAATCCTCGAAAACACCGTTAATCCTTTCGATTGTTTTTCATTGAAAAAAACTAAAGACCTCCAAATTAAAAACAAATACCCAATATGTCACGTAACAACCGTAAATTGAAAGTAAACTTATAATTAGAACGACGGAGCTGCTAGTTATAATTGTAGAGTGTTTTTCTGGAAATCGTTTTTCGAAAATTATTCGAAATTGAAAAGGTAGGTATTCGTTAATTTTCATTCATTATAATTCTAATTTGATAGACGTAAGCAGAATGTAGCGGATTCATACACCCGCCGGATAGATGAACCGAAAATTCACCCTTAAAAAAATTTCACGAGACTGTTACTTTTAATTAAAAAATTTATGAATATGGAGATACGCATCTCCAACGGCTAAATATATCTTCTTGATTGTCATGTTTTTGAAAGTAGTTGTGGGCTCGCGGCCGCGTCATGAGATTGAAAAAACAAACGAAATTGCTACGCACGGACCGGTAAATTTAACGGTTTACATTTTTTATTATCTCCATGAAACGTATAACAGAATAAAACGCGCTCTCGATCATTCGTAATTGTCGGGCGCAAAGTAATGCTTTTTTCACACCGAATCCCATAAGCGCTCGAATATCGCGCTCCGAGTACATATGAAAAAAAAAAAAAAAAGAGATACAATCGTATCTTTAGTATCGATGTACGCAGTGAATTGCAAACGACCAATTCTCGATAATAATTTTCACGACTGCACCGTGCAAATGCGCGGAGAAGCTCGAGCGCGAATCTCGATAATTTTTCTATTTTTGAGTGTCGACTAGACACTTTTTTAAATAAAATTTAACCCCGTCACCACGCACCCTTCATGCAGGGCTAAAAGTTTGCGCAAAAGGTACGAAGTCACAGCTATACGCGCGCACACATATACACACAGCCACACGCGCCATATCGAGATAAAAGGAACGATACGACCGCTTCATTAGCATTTTAGCTCGTGGAACCGGAAGCCGACCATTTATGGTTCAAGAATAATAGCGCAATCAGAGCCAACGACAGACGAATCTTATCGCCCGCGAGCGCTAAGTATTTAACATCCTCGTGCTTGGCCAATAAGAGCCCCGCTGTGCGCCGTGATAACTCTGAATTGTATACTCGGCAAATAATCCAAGTGTTTTTACCCACATTACTTTTCATTTTTCTTCTTTAGTTTTGCTTGTAGTTTCAATTTTAATTCAATTTTTTTTTAGTCTGAAATTTTTATGAAATACCACTCTTAAAATGTAGCTATATTTTTCATACATTTATTTCAAACTTCAATCGATCTAATATCATAGTAATTAATGTATAAATTAATTAGCGTAAAATTATATTACGTTGTTGTGAATGTGGAAAACAGTTAGCCCTTACCTAGTTGATATTACATTTCATTATTGAAACAGCGATAGGATAAAAACCAGCTCTCGAGCTTTATGTCGTTAAACTCGAAAGGAACAAGTATACTCTTACTCTGCTACCGCAGCGGTTTATGACATCGTTAATTTATTTGTTTCCCTTTCACTACTCGAAGGTATCTAATATACATTTGCACTACGACGTGTCCAATGTATGTGGGTGCACTCGACACCCGTATTATCCACAAACATGCAAAAGCGAACATTAAAAGCGAGATCGTATAGATGCTCGGTGTTAACGCATTGCGTAATTTTTCGTGCAAAAACAAAACCATTTGTTTGACAAGCCCTAATTTAATTTTACAACGTCAACCATGCAGCCTATGTAACGACGATTGTCGTTAATTAGTTCGGTACCTCGAGAAAATCATTCTGTCGGTGGATCTCTTTTACTCCCTCTCTTTCTCTCTCTCTCTCTCTCTCGCTCTCTTTCTCGCTGTTCGAGGAGAAACGATTAAAAGTAACGGCAACAACGACAGACGGATAGGCGTGACATCTCTTTTACGAGCCGGACGATAAAATTTTATCGAAATGAAAAACTTTTACAAACCGCCGCCATTCTCGGAGAAAACGAGGATATTCTTTCGAGAGCGTAACGAAACGAATGAAGAGGGCTAGAGGGGAAAAAGGGTAAGAAAAACGGGTACATTCTGGATAAGTGACGATCGTTAAACGTGGGCTTGCCTCACCGCTTTGTAATTACTTAAGTGTCGACGAAAGGTCCATTGGATTTTCTTTCGAACGTACATCAACCGGATTGGAAAATGCGATCAGATTAATTGCGCAGAATAACCAAAAACGGGTCATCGTCATCGGCAAAGTTTTATACGAAGGTCGCTGCAGTATAAACTCGGAGTCTTGCCGATTCATCCCTTTTCCGTGGTAAATAACAACACTGGCCAATTTCGATCAGCGAAAATGAAATTCCAATAACGAGGCTTCCGAAGAAATTTTTAGATTTTCGATTTCTCGTTCAACAAAGCTCACCCCTTTTTTTTATTTATTTTTCTGAGCATCAAGAGAAGAGAAAAAGAATAGAGAGAAAAGTAGAAAAAGGCACATTTTCTGCGAGCGGTTTTCTGAGGTGGTCCCAACGATGTTTCCGATAAAATTTATTGGATCTATGTGTTCGAGCACAAAAACCGGGCTGAATGGCCGTACCACGGTACCCTCTACCTACCCCCCGTATGTCTGTTGCCAGATTTACGATCGCTACGGGTGTAAAAGTCGATCGATACATTTGAAGGTACTTGAAAATCGTTGTATACCTCCCTCGATAGATCGTCTCATTGGACGTTACTCATTTCTACTATTTTTTCTTTCTTAAAACTTTTCGAACATTTTCTGCACCCGATAACATCGTACCTCGTATAATTCGTTCTAGTTTCGAGAGAATTAAAGAAGAAATGTGTTTATAAAAATTGAATAGTAATACATTCGATAGGACAATACCTCAGTTCTGTCAACTTGATCACCGGATATACATATTTCCAAAACGATTAATTAGTGTTCTTGTTTCAAATAATACACGTCTCGATGAAAGATTGAAAGAAGGTAAGAAAAAAATGGCCAGTAAATTACATTATACGATCGTTTCAAAATTAAAAAGCAATCATTCGTAGATTAGAACGCGAGGTCCCCCTTCTTTCTTTCGCGCTGGTTGCACGTCTTCATTACCTAGCTTTCACCTGGCAAGCCGGCAGGTCCTAAAAAGTGATCGGCGGTACGACGCCTTCATTCCACCGTCACGTAAACTGCGAGCGTGAGCTGAATCGTCGATAGACGAAGGCGTGCGTGTGGAAAGCCAACTCTGGGGAGAGACCTATCCGTGACAAGCCGATCGAACCTATACATGTACACGCAGTTGGATGCAAAATGACCAGTTGTGCACTTCAAGTCAGCACGTACGCGAGCGTGTGTACAGTAGTGTCGCAGATCTTGTAGACCAATTCTACTTGTAATTAAATAACTAAATCGCACCCACGGAAATAAATTTTTCATCAATTCTATCGAACGGATTAAAAAATAAATATAGTACATTCGCTGAGAAATAGAATCTTCCTTTCTCGGTGTAGATGGTCCTATCGGATGAAAATAATCTCTTACGATCGTACCAATTTCAACAGTTCATAATGAAGTGAAAATGGTCATCTCGGAAAAACTTACCGAGGTATAACGAAATTAACGAAATTACATTTTGTATTTCTTTCGCTCAGCCTTTTCCAGAGAAACCCCCTCAAACAAAACGCCCTCGAGTTTACAACTCGCGTAGCCTCGGGAATTCAGCATCGCAGCGGGACGGTAATCGCGTAAACGTGAGCGCGAATTTTCTCGCGCGAAATCTCGCCTCGCTCTGCGTAAGGTAAAAGACGCGGATCGAGGTGGAACCTGGATGGGGAGGTGGGTAGGGGCAGGGGCGTTATTACTTTCGATTAACTTGAGCAAGAAACCGAGAGAAAGAGAAAGAGAGAGAGAGAGAGAGAGAGAGAGAGAGAGAACGCTGGGTTTTAAAATTCGCCGTACAAATCACAGGAACACGTCCGCATATTCCCGTCGCGTTTTCGCGAACAGGCCAGGATAGAAAAGTCGTGGAAACTCACTCGTGGGAAATTGAGTGGAGGGGCTTTAACACGAATTGCTCGACTTGTAGAAGCCCGGCCTAAAGCCATCGAGACCAATAACGCTTTCGAATGTGTACGTCCGTGTGTAACTGGGTATATGTATGTGTAGCGAACTGACTCATAACGCGGAGTGCAAGAAACGCACAGAATACCTACCCGTGAGACGCGCGAGATATGTAATTGAATGCTCCGAGACCTCGTGCATTGCTCTCGTACGAGACCGAGTCGATTTAAATGCATTAGAGTTTCGGAACTTTCTTATTAACTCAGTGAATCCACGATCGAATTCGGATGCCGTCGCGTTTGTATCCTGAATATTCCACGTCTCCCCACCCCCTCTCCTTATACTCGACGTACTATTTGAATTAACTACATCGAGCGATAAAAATCCTCTAAGATATATGCATTCTCCATGCGATTCTACATCATTGGTCGAACAAAATTCTGAAATCTAATCCCAATAAAAACATATGCTTTTTCGAGCGACGCATCCAGTGAGAAAAATATTAAATTTATTTATGTTTAAAGTCTCGACATGTTCATCATTATACATATACCCTCCTATCTCGTGGATTTAAACTTTACGAGGACATTGAAAATTCACCATGAACTCGGCTCGCTTTGAGCCATTGGATGCAATGTATGTACGTAAAACATTAACAAGAGTGACCGACACTATAGAAGATGGAAAATCAATATATTGGCAAAAACGTCACTAGCCATAACGCGATAATGATACATTCCGCCGCTTCACAAAGAGAAAATTATAACGCTAATTTGCTAAAAGCTATAACCACGCTACCCTTCGCAAAATTTCCCTCCGAAATATTAAATTCGTTATTTTTTTCTCAAACTCGATGCAATTTTGCGATCATATAATTCGGCAAATGATAGATTTATTCGGGAAATCAATGACATACCGCATTCTCAAAACTCTCCGACGACTAATTCGAAACGTCAAATACATTCACGGTTCGTGGATAAGCAAGTGCGTAACACAAATTTCTCATCGACATTCCCTCCGATGGTGGTGGTCGCTTCGTTAGCGCTCGACGTTGGAGATCATTACGTCGATTAACATTCCGTCCAAGTGCGCCCGTTAGCCAGCAATTGTCGCGATTGGCTAACGGCCGTTCATTCGTGCACCTCGATAACACCAGCTTCACGAGATGAGTTACAGCAAGATATGGCGTTGAGAAATATTTTCGAGGGATATTATACCGGAAAATAAATTCCCTAAATTGAAATTATAGTATACAGTATAGTATAGTATAGTTTGTCGATACGGCGTATCGTTTCAAAATATATTTTTTTCACCCAACAATCTGCAAGTTAACACAATTAGTTGTTCTTGATGAAATATGGTAGAAGATGCAATTGACGCGCTAAATCACCTATCCCGCACTCTCAGTGGAATTCTATTTCGAGTGTGTGTATACATAATAGTTTATACCGAACGCGACGGTCGAAATTGCACCCGAGGAGGCTGTACAATTGCATCTTATTGGCAGTCCAAGGGAAGACTATATCGAGTCCTTCTACTCGCGACCAAGCGTTATGCAGATTGATGGTAATTTCAACAAATAGAGTATATAACTTAAATTTTAGATTCGTTCGCACGATTTGCAAACGGAATGTGCATTCTCGAATTGATAGTAGTTCGAATCAATCTTTGGACAAACGCCCAAATATTAACATATTACCTACATTGAGATGTGTGTATATTCAATGTGTCTTGTAGCGAATTTTTAAAATTTTCGAACTTGTAGTAATGAGAATTTAAAGCAGACGAGAGCGGAGTCAAGAGTTTCAAATTTAAAACTCCTTCCATTCCTAGCGTTCATACTTCCATCGGTGCAATCGTCGACAATAAAATGAAGAACGAGCGAAAGAATTGACCCACATGCCCTAGAATGTCAGTTTGCGTCAAATGCGTTTTGCACGTTCTCGCACAGTACTCGAAACAATTTCGAGAATTTCAATTAGAGTTTATTCGTGGTACGCGCACGATTCTCTGTCGAATTACACGTGCATGGCGAAGGGCGATTCTAATTCGAACGTTCACGGCAATAGTGAAATTGAAAAAAATTTTTTTTCAAAATAATTGAAAAAGTAGAATACAATTATTTAATGAATACTGCAGACCACAGTATAATACTTACCATCCATAACTGGGGCGAAAAGAGTGTATTTTTGCAGTCATTTGTACCCAAAAGAGAAATTCGATTCATCAATCACCACTTTCCTCGGTGTAAAGGAATTGTATGAAAAATTTTATTCATTATTCCTTATTTTCTAATACGAGCTTTTTTTGTATCGTGATTTTAAATCAGCAAAAAGTTTTCCGACGGATTGAGGTCAACATTCACCACGGAATAGTATGGGAAACCCGAAACGAAGCGTAAGAATATTTCATATTGCGAATAGTGGATTGATCTAAAGAATTCACGCGCTTTATGAAAGAGTTTTCTAGGATTTCTGCAATTGTTCTCAAGAGGGTGACCCATATGTAGAAAGAAGGGAATACAAATTTCGGGGCGAAAAAACATTATCGTACGAAATAGGATCGATTTCATTATACGAATGTAACTTAAAATAATAGTGTAAACGTCGCGTAACGCGAGACTTGGATAAAGGGAAGGCGAAGAAGAGAAAACATCGTTATCTTTTATCGAGCAACGCACGCGCAGAGTTCAAGCACGATATAAAGAGAAAAGAGTGGATTTTCACCATGGCCGTATTGCTGATTCACCACGGAAAAGAAACTAAGGTTATGTAATTAAATGCAATAGAAGGGCAAGCACGTCGACGCGCCAGTATCAAGTGGAAATTAGTCTCGGGTTGGTTGGCCGATATCACACCGGTACCATAATTACAATGCGGCACGACGTACTACGGAAACATACAGGGTGTTTCAAAATATATATATGTAAATAGCTACGAAGTGTAAGCCATTCCATAGTAGGGATAAATTAGTTTATATGATCGATGTTACACTAGAAAGGGCATATATTATTTAGTTACAACCAGATGAACTTGTTGCTGTAATTATACAATATAATTATAATATATTTAATATATTAACTGTCATTAAATAACAGTTAAGCCATTATTAGTTACCACGAATATACTTCATAAGAGTGTATTTCCGTACATACATTTCAATTTTATTGTTACAAACGAACTAAATACAGACAAATTCTGAATCAACCCATACGACAAACCATCGAACCACTTATTTTATGCAAATTTCAACTATTGTGGCTGCTCGTGTGAGAGTGTACGTGCGGTAAACTCACGCGACGCTCTTGCGCTATCAGCCGGCACGTATAAAAACACTCGAGCGTGGAGATTTAATAACGTATTTTCCTCACAACGCTCCGTGACAAAAGCCCGCGCTCCAATGAAAAATTAGAATCGGTCGACACGCGACGCATAGTGAGGAAATCCACCCACATCCGACTCAATGCCTGGTCGTTGTTTTTAACCCGCCTAGAGCTTCGAATTGAACTATCGTCCAGTGGGAAGCCTGTGATATAGTGATTATTTTTTCCTCAGGAAATGAAATGTTTAAATGCTCGAGCACGAATGGTAAGGGCTAATTATCTAAAGAATAACGCAATTATTAAAATAATAGTACAACGGCAATTTATTGTACTCAACAAGGCAACTTTTTTATCGATGACTTTGAACTATTTAAATAAATAAAAAAACGTGAATAATTATCATGATTAAAAACAATCCATTTATTCTGTATCCCATTTTATTTCCTGAGATTTATGACCATTTCGAAGTATCAAAATCCAAATAAAATCTCAAAATTTATAAGCCCTCGAGTGAAAAATAAGGTCGTTAGTTTAAGGGGATGACAAATTTTGAGACAAAAAAAGCACAGTTAAAAAACGCGGCACAGCGTGGTTCTCGATTAAGAGGGACGGTGAATAAGTGGCGTGAGGTAAATACACGAAAATAACGAAGAGGCAGTTTCTCGCGAGCCAGCAAGGCGTCGTAAGAAACGTCGAGAGTCCAGAGGAAAGCCATTAACGAGGAAGATCGTTTCAAGTAGATTTTGCGGACCATTCATTCAGACCTTAGTTAAATATCCTCTCCCTAACTGACTAAGAGCGAGAGAGAGAGAGAATAGCTGCTCTAGACAAAAACATTTTCGAGCATTCATTACGCAATGGGGTAAGCTTTTACGCAGAGGTTTGGGGTTATCTTCAGAGAAAAATGTAAAAACTCTTCGTATGAGATAATATTATCATAGTTTTCATTTGATTCATTTTCGTAATTTTTTCATTAGTTTCTTCTCTCAGATCTCCTTTCTGAAACTCGCCAAATGAACACACAGAAGCTTCATCGATGGAGAAATTCCGATTTTCTCTCCTGAACGATACGGTTGTACTCTCAGTCGTAATATTCCGACGAGTTTTACCGTATTTACGTCGAGATATACATATACCCGATGATTAACTATCGCAATTTGCGAAAAGAATTGGAAAAGTTCGTTGCGCCGTGCAAAGTAATTAGAGCGTTTTATCGAAAGCAAGAGGAAAGATACGAGAGGAGAGAAAAAGCGAAAACCCTGTCGTGTTATTAATTGAGCGAGATTCAACTGTTGTGACGTGAGACAAACGTATCTCAAATCGTAGAGGCGCGCGCTGCAAATTAAATCGAATTTCTGCCACCCTCAAGACCGTCTTGTATTTATGCAGGCAGGTGTGAAATGCCGCGGCTCACGCATTGTCGCGTGTCGCGCCACATTCGAGAATCGAGTTTTAATGCTCCCGCTGAAGCCGCATAGCAAGACTACCCGACGACTTATCTGCTCGAGCCCGGACACAAAAGAACGTGAAAATCTCATAATTTATTAAGAATAGGGCGGAATGGGATAATCGCGAACCACGCAATCAAATTTTCTATTTAGAGACTTTCGTATTTTCATTACGGTTAATCATACACTAAATCTTTTGATTAAACAAATTTATTCAAGGCCAACTAAAAATGTCTGCGATCACTCCACCTGATTTGTCCGTAATTACCCCATAAGGCAAAAAATAGAAAACTTTACCTTTTCTCGTTTAAAAAAATTTCTAGCCAAATATTCATCTACTTTGTACGATTGAAAAAAATATTTTCCAAGGGGTATATTCATTTGGCATTATTCGTTGCTCATTTTACTCCGATCGAATAAAATTGTATATCGCGAGATGGCCGCTCGAGTGAAGAGACGATTCATGGATGAAGTTCTGTGGGAGGGTAAAGTGAGTGGGGGTGAGAATACAGAACGATAAAGGCGAGAGGGAGCAGCGGCAAGGCTGGTGTTTACACAGCATTTACCGGGCAGGGTAATTACCCGCAATGTCGGCTCGCGCTCGTGCGCGCGCCGTACGAAACGCCTTCAACATCAATCACTTACTACTGTGCACGATACGGACTGCCTGAGCTACGGCCGACTACCACGCAAATACGGGGCATCGTACATACGCTATTCTTATACTACACCGCACACCGAGTACAACCCTAATTACACAAATATTCCAACAAAAGAGCCCATCCCCCTTTATTTCCAACGCTATCGAATATACGAATTTTTTGTTACAAATATTATTACGTTAACAACAGAAAAATAATTACGTAGAGCTCAATCTCAGCGAAATTAAGAATTTTAGAAATACACTACCGTCACGTCACGTGAACGCTCGTGTACCCTCGCGATCAAGAAATGTAACGTGAAATATCATACTGGCGTATCTGATTCAATGTTTGATTACTTTTACGAAATTTTACACCCTTACGTCGGAGTTATTTATGGTAGGTTACGATAAACGTGTTATGAACAATCTTTGAGCCCGGCATTACGCCGCGACAGACTTCAAATCGAAACGATTCATTTCGATTCGGGAATCGAACGCTAATTTACACGGAAAAGGTCATGCGAACTCACGCGAAATAACAGCAGTTTGTTTCCACCTTAAGATGCAACCTCGTGAGAGGGTCGGTCCTTCGCTAAACGAACGTCCAATCTTACGGACATTAGGATAACGAGACGTTGAGAGAGAGAGAGAGCGGAAAGATTCGTCGGAATAGGGAGGGGTTCACGTCGGCAAAAGTCACGACGGAAATCAGACTCCTCTTTCATCCGGACAGCGATGTTACGAGAGCGAGAGAGAAAGAGAGGGAGGGAACAAGAAGGGGAGAAAAACCCAAGTCGGTACAGAATGGATCGAAGAAGTAACATATACGTGGGACACGCCAGGATCGCATGGCCCCTTTTCTGAAGCCGACGCGCGTTCTGAAAAGCCATTGTGTGTGTGTATTTGTATGTGTGCAAGCTCCTGTGTATGTTTTTTTTTATCTTCTCCCTCTTTCTCCCTCTAACCCTCCCCCTTTCTCCTCTTCTTCTTCATCTTTCCCTCCCACTTCCGGTATCCCGCACTGTCTTCGCCAACTGTAACATTGATACAAGAGAAAAAATTCCGACAACTCGAGCAAAACTTTCTCGTGTCCGATTATTTTCTTCTCGCGAGCTAACTTTGAAACGATTTTTGATGAAAAATTTTGATTGGTGCGTAATTTTTTACCCTCCGCTCGACACACGCTGGACGTTTTATTGTACATCCGAAATTCTGTTTAACGAAAGTTATTAGTATCGCATACAGCAAGAACGAATTAGATAAAATTAATTGAAAAATTCCTCGAATTCTTCACGCAAAATATTTTTACACGAATACATAAGGTTCAACCAATTTCGTGGACAGAGTTCACATTACCCAACAGTTTTTACTTTTAATTCCATGCCTGTCATATAGTACGAATACGATTTAATAGAAAAGGCCAAAAAATAAAATCAAATTTTTCGGCGTATTCGAACGGGAGATACAGTATCCAAATGGAAACACGCATCTGTTGCGAAATGATCCTCGCTTCCTATCCGGAACTCGGAAAAATGGTACAAAAAAAAAAAAGACAGAAACACAGGGAGAGGAAAAATAACGGTCGGTGTGTGCGCTCATTTGACCTTGGGGGAATGCGTTTAGAGAACGTCATACTTGCAGTCCGAATCGCGGTTATCGGTAAAAAAAACTAGTCATCGGCGCGAATTCCGCTCCACGGGGAACAAAAAGTTTGTCTTTTTTTTTTTTTTTT
>NCVS01001048.1:6000-34597 GCA_003055095.1 Goniozus legneri | reverse complement strand
TCCGATGGGGGAGAATCCCGAATCGCGTTTTGCGTAATTGCGTATGTCGCATCGCAATTTCCAGGTTGAAACGAATTATCCTCGTAATTCGACGAAACGGGGATCTAAACGCAGCGCGGATCGAGCTCTATTAGGTTCTCGTGCGATTAAATAATTCGCCCGTCGCGATTGTGTATTATTGAATATTATGTCCAAACTAGTCGGGGCGTTAACGATGTGTAAATTCGTTACCGAATCGGATCGAGTCGATCGATAATGTTTTCGGTGGAGAGAGGTCGATTACTTGCGCACGAGAGAATCATCGAGAGTGATTTTTTTCTGGACTAACCGTCAGCTCCGCAGTGTCGCTCGGATGGAAGATTCTTGCCGATGCTCTCGTGGTTCGCCTCCCTCGTGTAAGCTATATGCGCGTGTTGTCCATCCGGTTTGGGCTCGGACTCGTGTAACGGCTCGATAAAGTAGCGCCCGTGATTGGTCTGAACGTATCCTGTCTGGGACGTAATCGCATTATCAGCGCACACCAACGACACGCTGCCATTTCCCGCCAATGGAAAAATTCCAAACGAGCCCGCGAATAGCCCCCGTCGGCTCTGTCACCGATTCGCCGATAAATTCCCCGCGTTTAATAATCCGGATGACACGTTTTTGCCGCGTTTAATTAATCGGACCGCGCGCGATAAAAATTAGCGGCGCGAGGCTCGAGCCCGGGCATTTGTACTTGTTAGCTGAGACTCGTTCCGGCATCGGTAATCTTCGCAATTACAAGCGTTGGACACGACCTCGCGGTCCGATAATGCCGAATAACAAATGCGAGCGACAGCGCGCGATATCGCATCTGCTACTTATCAGGACCGCATTTGTCACGCCCCATACATCATCTAATGTTGCGAATCCACGATGCTCTCCGTGCCGAGGTGAGAACATAATTAATTGGGGTACTAAATTTAAGAACGTTCTCGCACTACATTTATTGTGGTATACTATAATTTGATGAATCGCAAAAATCGAGTATAATAATGCCAAAACGTTTTTAAATAATATCGCTGTAAAATAAAACCACACGATATACGATACAAAATTAGAATTATCGTCACCTACCGCAATCGGATATCGTAATATGAAGTTCGTTATAACAAAGTTGACCAGTAATCAATGTAAATATAAATGAAAATAATAACGACGAAAGGAAATGGGATTTGTATGGCTGATTGCAGCGCTCGGTCAAACGAACGATGCATATTTTTCATTGTCGAAGCTAAAATTGGATTAACGCGTAGAATCGAGATTGAATCGGCAATTGATATTATTGGAGGCGATTGCAATTATGCGATCAGGTGCATCGCTGTATGCACGTTTTCCTCTCTTACGCTCACACTCGAAGAGTTCGAGGCCTAATCAAGGCTCTAATTACATACTTAAGCGAATGCAAATTAATAAAGTCGCATCTGCATATAGATCGGCGAGTTGTTCCACAATGTCGACGGTGATTCCGGATTACGCATCCGCACGCAAACGCATTTACGCGATACGCCGAGTTGACTCATTAGAAGAAACGAGAGACGACTATTTGCATCGCACATAAAGTTGTCAACTTTCTCTATCGAACGTGCGTCATCGATTAGCTCGCGTGAGTAAATTAAAACTAACGAATTAGTTACCGTACTCTAACATATATAGTAATCGTCTTGAATTAAATTAGGGAAATTACGATCAACTAGGTATATTATTTTTATAATCGAGGATTCAAGATTTTTCAATCGTTGTTTCTCCTTTCCGCTCTACTCTAATTACCTTAATCGTTGCATCCAATTCGGTTTGTAATACGTACTACGTATAGTTCTGATGAGTTTCCAACCTCGATTACGCGATTGCGTCGTTACCGACAAAACGAATGCGGAGGTAAAATTAAAACGGGAGCGTTACGCGTAAGCCCACGTTCGTCCGATACGTTCGTACGAGGGGGCAAATCCTCGCCCACGCTAGCACGCGAGCGAGCCAGCGCGACGCCGTTCGCATCTATAGCTCCCTCAATGAGCGTCGTTCGATTCCCATCGTTGTTGTTATTCCCATACCGTTGGAAATTCTCCCAAAATTTTAATTACCCTTAAAAATATGTTCGAATTCGGGGGAGTTGTACAACTATCGTCACTGGGACTCTAAAAACTCGAAATTGCAATATACGGAGTATGCGGAATTTAATTCGCTCGTAAAGGGCGAGCGAGATTCGATTTTGGCGAAGACGCGTTACAAGAGATACTCGATACGTACGACTCCATCGCAAAGGGAAAGGGCTGCCCTTGAGTCGTCGTGTCCTCTGACGATACCGCGATAGTGGCACTGCAGGTCGGGCAAACGGCTGAAACGCAGACCCTCGTTGAGATCGGCGCTGATACCGGCGCCTCGTGTCTCGACCACCAACTCCGGGGATATGAATTCGTGGTAAGGCTCGAGCTCGATGTGGTGATCAACACCTCTCAGCTTGAGCGCCAAGTGTGGCTTGTTCTCAGTTGATCTTCTACCGCGACCACTCGACTCGTATCGCCTATCGTAGTACTCCGGTAGTTCGTATGATTTGAAACTACCGTCCGGATGCAGACGGTGCGGTATTATTAGCTCGGCTTCTTGGACGGCTCCTCGGCTGTACCTGAAGTCGTTGTCATTTTCACGAAGTGAATACACAAAAATACTCATAAAACTGAAAACAGAATTTCATACGGAAGATATCGAGATAAACGAGATATCAATTAAATTGATTGTAACTCGGATACGATTTTGGACTAAATTATTAATATTCAGTTTCGTTTGTTGGCTCTGATCCAATCGTATAACTGCTTTTAATTCGATTTTTGTTGTAACTGAATATCATAAATTTCGTTCAATATATACGCTAAAGTAAATATTCCTGAAAGTTTTCTAATGAATTATTTGAAATTTTTGAATTAAAAACCTAACCTTAATTAAAATAAAATATTTAAAATTTTCGATTATTCAGCTTCGAAAAACCTTCTCTCGTTACGAGTGTAATTATCATTGTAAAATGATTTCCAAGAAAAAATGATAAAATATTATTCACCAAACTCTAACAGAATTAGAATGGAAAATACCCTCGGACCGGTTAACCTATATGTGAAAAGTAATTAATTAACTTTCGTCAAAGAGCATTGTCAGTCGGGTAAAAGGATGGTTCGAAAGAGAAGAGAGAGGGTGTAGGTGGTAAAAGAAGGCGTGTGTGAAAAAAAAAAAGAAATATCTGTGGGAGTGGCATTGACAAATTTGAAAGAAAGGATGAGCATTCGTCACGGAAACGCCAAAAGCATCTATCCACGGAATGGTGCATAGATAGAGGCTGACAGGCCAGCTGAGAGACGTCGAGATCGAAAAATGGGAGAACCTCCCTCTCTCGCTCTATCCCGTTGGATCGATAAGCGCAATTGACGATTGCGACGAGCGTGAGATTAATAAATGATGGTGTGTGTGTGTCGCGTGCGTGCACTTACCTACCGTGGGGAGTCTCGGCAGCGTCGACGTGCCAAGGCTCGATGAAAAACGTCAAAAGTGCCAAAAACTCGATCATAGCGCGAACTGGTAAACTATTCCGACGGTTCCTCGTTACATCGATATCTCGACAAATGCGAACCACTTCTGCTGTTTTTCTTTGTTGTTTCTACTCCGACTTGAAATCGGGTACATAATATGTCATTAATTTCTACGATTGTTTATCGACCTCATAAAATATTTTACGGGAATTGAGCATTTGGAAAATTTTTTTCAGTTTTATGACTTAAAAATGAACTGCTTTTCCTCTATACATTGTAACAATCTTATGTACAGATCGGAAGAAAATTATATGCGGAACACGAGCGGCTCAGTCTGACGGTTCAGTGTTGCCGCGATGTATATTGATAACGACGCGATCATAGATTGACATTAGGAACTTATCTGTAAATCCTGGGCGTGCAACGGACGTTTCGCAACGTTTCCCGTCTCCTATACTCTATATAAAATTACAGTGCTCGTTGACGCTGTTACACAATATAGGGATTGACGGGGCTAAAGGAACGAGAGATCAATCGATATAGGATGCGAAATGGACAGTACCGAGGAACAAAGTGGAGTCGAATTCGATCGCTACGTCGATAAATTTTTTATGCTCCGACGATAAACTGGCACGTGTGGCCCCGAGGGACCCAACTTTATCGATGACAAGAGGTCGTTCACCATTCGATGGGTATTTCAATTCGCGGTATTAGTTCGTATTTATCAATACGGAATTTCAGATTTGAAAATTTTTCATTTTCTCGATTCGAGTTTTGGTTGTAAAAAGAAAATAATATTGTTCGGAGTAACGATAGATTTACACAAAGAAGATTCACCGTAACGAGATTCGGCTGTAACCGGAAATTTGGCGAGCGGAAACATCGAACGAATTGAAAAAGCAATTTGATTGTTTAGTTGGCCCAACTGCAAACGGTTTTCGAATTGAGCGAGCCCAGGTATACGGATACCTAGTAATCCCCATTCCGACTGAAACGTCTGTCTGTTATTTACGACAGTAACTTACGGGTTTTGCATATATGAACCTTGACCAGAGATTACGGACGCGACTCCCGAGATTTCACCTGATTATTCCTGTTTATTATGGACACCGGTACAGACTGCCTACGCATGTGAATGAACGAGAGAGAAAATTATCGAGGCAATAGGAGTCGCTCCAAAATATTTGTTTGAACAAGATCATCACTTTGGATCTTCGTTGAGTTGAATATATTTTTATAGGTTTTTTGAAAATTTTACTAGGTATAGAGGAAAAATGAAATTCACTTTTTACTCAACTTTTATTTAGTATAGCTTTATTTGAAATCTGTAGACTTTTGTTCTATTACAAGAATTTTTACGTAAATGTCCTATAGTATTATTTTAGAAATTTCTCATGAAAAAAATCTGAGATTGGAATTACAAATGATACCATTTATTACCTAAAGTAAAAAAGAGAGAGAGTGGCAATTGCATGAATGTCAATATTCGAAAACTAAGGTTTTGAGTTTGAAATCTGGAGCTTCTGGGTTGTCTAGAAGCAGATTTATACTAACGAGTCAATGGGTAGCTTTGGCGTTGGATCAACGCAACACCATATCTTGTTTACGAATGCATTACAGCTGGTTGACTAGTTATCGGGCTTCACCGTACCGTAATACACATGAATGAATACTCGATGCATCTTGGCCAATGCACACACTCGGGTAAGCTCAATCGAAACGTTTTGGCGCTCAAGTGGGGGTTAATTCGTCCTCGCGAATATTTCTCTAGCTCTCAAGATAACAAGATATATTCGTGATTTCGAGGAATCTTTCTGCAGAAAATAACTTAATATTAAATTAAATATTGTTGTCCGCTGAATTATCTGATATTTCGTTAAAAATATCAAAGGTCTAATCAATTTATAAAACTTTAAGCGAGAAATATTATTGGAATATGCACAGGAATATATTTATTTAAGCCTATATACCTACTAATTAAGTAATTTAGTTGAGTCAAATATTTTTTTTCCCGAGAGTCATCGGACGTTACATTAGTAAAGTTCGCGCAATAAGCCTGATTAAAAGCTGGGTCAGCTTGGATTTCAATTAGAAGGAAAGGAGCTAAAATGAAATACCGAAAATTCTATTACTATACTCGAGAATCGGTACAGATATCAGGAAACGGTAATCTCGTTGACGTCATACCTTTATCCGTTCGGCCAAATGAGCAATTCGCTTACTCGCCGGTTATGCAAATTCGCGCTGCAGTGGGTTTACCAAAGATTTCTCAACATAGATAATAGCGAATATTCTTTTAATTTTTTTTCTTATTCGTCTTCTCACTATCCGGTGATTTTTTTAATCATTCAGCAAGATTGGAATCGGTGAATAAGTTTTCGCTGATCGCGAGCGATTACGTTGCCGACAAAGATCCCCCCCAATCGAAATCGGTCATTACAGCCATGAATAAGCGCGTCATTACTATTCATACACTCTAAACGTTTGCGCGAGTTAGAAGTTTTATTAGACACCGAGACGTGTAATTAATTGTTTGCCGAAGAATTGGCTTCGGGGTGCGATTTTCTTTGCCGATAATAAGCACTTGGTAGCAGTTTTACAGCATCCTAGAAACGCGTCGTAGCGCGTAACGGATAATCCATAGATTTTAGAACCTATTCGACCTTGGACCGAACCACCGTGCAACATTTAGAAACCGGCGCACTCACATCCCGCGCGCCTCCTGCTGAGAGCTCTTGATAACGAAGCTTATAATTATCGAGTTAAAATCTCGCTAAACAATTTATCTAATCTGCGCGAAACCCACGTCTCCGCGTGTTCACTAATTGAAGGTAACACTCGTGCGTATATGCGGAAATATTTATTAACATATCTAAATATAATATAGTGCAAAGTTAACGAACCGAATAGAGAAATTATACTATGGCGATTAAAAAACCTGGGACACCTGAAATTCTTCGTGAATATCCTCCGAACTATTTTTATCGAGACTCAGAACCGAGAAAGTCAAAGTTAAACATCGTTATGAAAAAGTTGAAATTTTAATCATTAATAATTTCATTAATTGTCCCTTAAACCAGATATGAAATAACACGGCGATTCGTGAGAAATATCGAAGTAATATATTTGCATTTCCAAAAAATTATAAAATGCGATCGACTCAAGGTTGTAAAATTGCGTGCCGATGACTGCGTTTTCGCACACCAACGTAAATTTCGCGTTAACTTGGATTACTTAAACGCCTTTTAGCGGTACGGCCCACGTAGGTTATAAAGATTGATCTTGGGATATTCGTGCATAAGTGTGGGTCGCTCGGGGGAACCCAGCCGCGAAGGAAAAGTTGTAAGTATACCACCGTCGCGAAATCGTTATATTGTAGCCACACCGATTGACCTGTGGGCGCTAGAATCGGACGATCGTAAGGCCGGGTTTGTTGTAATCAATATGAAAATATACGAGAAGACACGTAGGAATGATCATTAAGATTACCAATTACGTAATGTTCAATAAACGAATTTGACAACAAATCTTATATGAATAAATTTATCGATATTTTTCCTCATAGTCGATTTGGCAATATTTTTTTTTTTGTTGCTAACGAAGATCAAGATCGGCCAAAAAATTTAGCCGACAACGCAAATAAAACATTTCATTCTCAAAACCGGTGAATGAGAACTCGCACCGCCCACGAGTCTCGTCGTCTTTCACAACAGAAAAAGAGGTGCGAAAACTGAATGGCGAATCGTAAACGAGATGAAAGTGAAAAGGAGCGAGAAAAAGAACGAGATGGAGGGAGGGAGAGTGAGACGAAGAAGTAGAGAGAGAGAAAGAGAGAGAGAGAGAGAGAGAGAGAGAGAGAGAGAAAGGTGAGTACAGGAACGGGTCCGTTCGCCGAGGTGGAGGGAACTAGTCTCACCTAGTAAATCGAACCCGGTGGTGGAGTGGTATCGCGCGTCTCGCTACGGTCTACAGTTTTGAGAGATTCGTAACGGCAGAAACCAGAACAAGAGACAAAAAGAAATGGTATTTCGCATGAGAAATAGTTTCATTCCTCCTCTCTATATCTACGAATAATCAATCGAAAAATTGCAACAAAACTTCTCCGTTATTTACACGCCCTTATTTTACCGATGAGTATCGAGATGATTCGTTATAATACTCACTGTATAATGACTTTTATTGTGTATGGAAATAAACTTTATCGTACTCGTTACAGCAGTTCATTGAAAAAATTTATTTCGAAAAAACCAAATGTCAATTTATCGCAATGAAATTTAAAAAATCTTCCGGAATTTCGGGCTACCGATTACAGGGATCGGAACTAACAATAAGCGATCACGTTAATTTCTTATCGATATTCGGATCGGATCTGCGGCACACGTGATTTTTACCCTCTCTCTCTTTCTCGTCCCCCTACCTCTCAGCTCACCCACACTTTCCTCGTCCGGTATCCTGGTGCGGTTTCCTTCGCTCTCTCTCTCTCTCTCTCTCTCTCTCTCTCTCTCTCTCGTTTTTTTACCTCATACAGGTCTCCTACGCTGTGCAGCGAGAGTTCGATCTCGCGATCCGCCTTCGGCACTTCCGCGACGAAGAAGTAGAAGTAGAAGAAGAAGCAGAAGAAGCAAAAGAAGAAGAGGAAGAAGAAGAACCGAGTCGCCACGGAGCTCGGCTCGGGTGTCCGCGTCAGTTGTCGTTGTTGTCTCGCCGGCGAGATCGCGAGAGGTGAGTTTCGCTCGTTTCCCTCTCTCTCCCTCTCTCTCTCTCTCTCCCCCTCTCTCTCTCTCTCTCTCTCTCTCTCTTTTTTGACATATCACACGCACTCTCCTTCTCACTTCTACCAGTCGGCTTTTTGCTCCCTCGCCACGAGTGTTCTCTCTCTGCATTTTTATTCTCGTTTTATTTTTGTTAATTTTTTCGTCGAACGCGTGTCGCACCACGTGCCCGAGATGAGCCGCACGAGTCGGATACGTAAGTGCCCGAAGCACGTTTTTCTTTTTTTTTTTTAACTAGTGGGTATAAACTTTTTTTACCATGTGACTGTATGTGTTTCTCGTATTAATGGAATCCAAGAGTGAAACGTTACCGTTTAGAAGAAGAGTGATTATTTTGTGCGACTACTCCGAGGAAAATAATCGGTGATTGTTAAACGACTGTTTACATGTACGTTAGATTCTAATTTCGTTATGATAAACTGATCGAAAATGGTTACTTTTAGTGTAGCCGATATCAATTGGAATGCTATCGAGTCAAAAATTGCACTCGTAAAAATTTATTAAAGTTACTATATATATATATTTTAGCTTCTAACTCATTTTCATTGTTTTTGCAATGATTTGATGCTGCCATTCGATTAAAACGTAGCGAGCATTGCTACATATTTTTCACGTTGTACGTCTCGAGAACATCTGTGACGCTGACGCGAAAAGACGAATTATCGCGTGCGATAAAGACCAAAATCTCATTTTCGAGTTTTCCTCCTGACTTTCGGAACTTTATCTTCGCTCGTATTTTCCGTTATTCTCGTCTCCGAAGAGCTACGCGAAACGGTTTTACTCGAGGTATTTTGATTTCCCGGAAAACACAGAAGAGGAGGGTCTATTTTCTCGCGCGTGCTGTTGAGAAACGTATATACCGTCGAATCTGATTATAGTAAACCACTTCGATACAGTGAATAGTTTTATTGTCGAGGTTTTTATTGTGTCTCCTTGTTAAAAAGTGAAATTCGCTCCGATTGGTATCAATCGGTTTACCACGTCAATATTGTAGCTTGGTTCGGAAATGGATACATAATCGATCGGATTGTTTTCATTTGACGTAACGACAAAATTTTGGTTCGTATCGACCCCAAACCAATCTGATGTTATAAACGCGTTATCAATTCGCGGCGTTCGTCGCGTGGGCGGGAGGAGAAAGAAGCGACACACCGCCTTTTTTCTCATTCACGTACCGGTCATCGATGATTGAACGGTGCCACCAATGAAATAACTGGTTTTAACACCTTGTTACCCGGTCTTGGTGATTTATCGTATGCAAAAACGTCAACGACGTCATTCACGCCATTTGTCTGCGCGAGTCGGGATGTCAAAATTGAAGATTGATAAGCGAAGAAGCCCAGCGAAATGTGCACGGTGAAAATTTATTACAAGTTCGAATTGAAAAATTTTCGGTTTTCCTAGTTAATAGGTATCGTTAGAATAAATCACATTTATTTCAACTTGATAAATTTCACGGATACCACTCGTGAATAGTAAATGTTATTAGCTAGCTCGATTGAACAATTTGTCACGATTATTGTGAACTTTTTATTAAAATCTAATTTGAACGATTAGTTGGTAGCAAAAAAATGTCAGAGCGAAAAAGATTCAGTCGTAAAAAAGGAGCTCGTTTTAATTTGTCATGCCGAACGATTTTTCCATATGAATATTGTACGAATTATCGCACGTATCAAGAAACTCGGTAGAGTTTCGTGCCGGATATAGTACAGTGTGAAGTACGAATGTACGGAGCAGAGTTTTATATTAACGATACACGTGAATGAATCACGAAAACATCCGTGAATTCTTTAATAGTCGCGACGGATTCGGCGTTAAACCTTTTGCGCGAATTTTCAACTTTTTCCACTCTCTTCGCTATTTTTCTTTATACATCGCATTTCGCCGTCTCTTCGTATCGTTGTAAACTCGGCTGTATTTTAATACGATGTTGGTAAATGCACGGGAAATGCTTCGGGTGAGTTTAATAACGCCGAAAAGCGTAATGAAAATGCAATCATCGTAATTAAGGCTCGTTCGCTAGAGATTACGTCAAAGTGAGCAGTCGAACCGAGATAAATCGAAAATTTTCGCTCGGGTAGCGATATAACTAGAAATATGAAAACAATTTTCCGACCGGCTTTTCATAGTGGATTTATATCGTCCGATCTGACGTTTACACGCACGTCCTTCGGGCACGAGTCTCGCGCGCGATCGATCGTCTTTAATGGATGACGATGGTACTATTCCACGCGGTACGTACTCATGACGACACATAGATACTTATTTGCAGAGTCACTCGACTAGTTTTTTCTCTATTTTTCTATCGCTCTTTCTCTGTCTTTCTAATGCATCAAACCGCAATACATAATCTGGGTTAAGACGATGATCAATGACTCGTGTTCAGCCGGTCTTTTCACGTCGAAATACAGAACTCGGAATAAAATTTTCTCGTCTTAATCAACGTTCGTATCGAAAGAAATAAGGATAGAAATTTTTCTTAAAAACAACATAGAATTAATAGCGTTTATTTCATTTGAATAGCGTCATCGCCTTGGCTCTTTTATATAATTATAACGCAGCGAAAACATGGAACAGCAATGTCGGTAACGCAAGAAAAAGCAAAAAAACCTGAAAACGATAATGCGTTTAATAACAGGCAGTACGTAGCAAGAAATTCCAAGGAGCGATTATTAAATCATTATGGGAAAGCACGGTGGGATCGTTTTCCACTCTTCGCGATCCTCCCAATAGTACACATACATAAACGATGGTATTCTCTGCATTTTCAAACGATCGTCGATTTAACATAACTGTATCCTGTTAATGTTTCATTTCATTATTCTGTTGGATTTTTGTTACATAAAGAATTTTATACATCTCAATGTCTTACTTCCATTCAACGGCTGTTACTTTCGTTTAAATTTTGAACGTCTAATGGTGTTCATAATCAGTTTTTACTAATTTCAAATAGTAAGAAACCTCTCTGTTTCTTACCGTTTATTTTCATTTCGAAATCTATGTTTTATCGATGCTGTTCGGTTGCACTGGGACACCCTATACGATATTGTATGCGTGTGCAAATATATACACATATATATATATATATGTATATATATGTATATATATATATATTTATCACAGACCGACATAGTAAATGAAAGAGATGCGTAGGTCGCAAAACCGGCGCCTCGCTTGGGATATGCATGTCCACAAGTCTCTCATAAATATTTACCATAACAATATCAGCAGTACCGTTCTAACAGTCGGAACTAAATCAGAAAAGTGATAATTTTCAATGTAAATATCAATTTATTGATGATCTTTGATTTTTTTTATGCGATAAATGCATTGTGTAAACAGGGACAGCGTGTTTACAGAATGAAACTTGTAACCGTTGCCCACCTATTTAAATGGCGTTAGGTGCAGTTTCTAAAAGAACTCACTCTCCATTGAATTGATATTTAATTATGTAATTTAACTTAATATATTTCTCTTACTGAATATAAAAAGACACCCGATGGAATACTCGTGTACGATTCATCAAAGGTCATTTTCTAAAATTGGATTTCTGGTTATATCTTCGAAACTATTAATACAGGAGGAAAGCTATTTGAGCAAAAATGTGGGTCTCGTTCGGTTCGGAAGACCAATAACCTTTGATTAGAATAAAGGTTGGGTTAGGTTATTGATTAAAACCTTTAAGGCTGGATTGTCGATCCAGCGTGAATCCCGAAAACGCGGCTCGCGTGTGGATCGACTCGACGCCCACGCGGGTCGACTGAAAATCCACTTCCGGCGCCTCTCACTAACCGCACTTTCCTCAGGAGTCACATTTTAAACGCGCCCACGCGTCTCCGATACCAAGATCGGTCGTTCGATTATTTCTGTGTCTCTTCCTCTAGTTTTTCTTGGATGCATTGGGTGGTCCATTGATCCACCGATAATGCTGGGTGTCCTCGTAACTGACGCTCACGCGATACATGCATCGATGACTCTATTCTAATATCGAGAAAACGAAATAAAACGCTTTAATGCGTCTGAGTAATTAAAAAACGCAAGATCCCGATAATTGTAATTAAAAATGTGGTTATTTCGTTACAATATTATATAAAATATCTAATTTCTTCATAATAGATATCTAGGCGGTATCAAAAAATTCTTCTTCAATTTTTATTATTCTTTCCAGTCGATTAATAAACTCAACTAGAAAAGTACACCCTTCGTTTATCATGTTTATGCTGTACCAATCCACTCTTAACTTTACTTAATTAGAACGGTACTTGGAAGTTAACTAAGACTAATTGAGAAAACTTTTTTTCATTTCAGATTCATGAAAGCATCGATGTGTAATAAATTCGCCTTCTCGTCGAGTCTTTTGTTATTTATTTCTATAATTCTTTGAAGATTTCAAGACTCAAAAATGTGGCGATACATACTAACATTTCAATTTTTCATCGCATTGACCGTGTCAAAGGACATCGATCATCAACGTCAAGTAGAAGGTGAGTCTCGTTCGTAACAATTTCAAACATTTAGAAGTAACTTCAGTTTGCGATTGTACAATACTCAGGATGTCAGGGATGTCCATTCCGTAATACCGAAATGAGTACATAGTTACAAATTTAATTATTGGTAATAGTGTGGATAATTTTTCTTGGGAACTTTTCGAATTAAAAAGAATACATGGGGCAAGGGAAGGGGCAGAAGAAAAAAGGAAACGTTACGTAAATTTTTTTACGAGCTTCTTTGTTCCGGTGTGTTTCGTTTTACAACCTCGGAGCACGCACTTACATCTGGCTCTGGCGTATACGTATACACACACTTGGACGTGATACGTAAATTGCGAGTTTAACGTCTATGAGGGAAATTTATGCATAATACGTCAGAGTTTTATGCTTCTCTCTCTCTCTCTCTCTCTCATTCTTTCCCCTCTCTCTTTCTCTTCCTATCATTTTCTTGACGGCTGCGCGCGAACTTCGAAACTTCGTCGTTCGTACGGGAAGAAGGAGAAAAAAAATGAACTTGATATCCCGCGTCTTCATCGTAGCCGTAAAGTTTATTACGCCGTTTTATCGGATTGAAAGAGCTTGGCTTGCAAATTTTGTGTGCGAAATACGCGCGACCATATAGGCGATGAGAAAGAATAGAAGGCTTATGCCTCATTTTTGTTCGTCGAAAATTGAGGATAATCATTTCGTACGAGCAGACGAGCATCGTTCGTCCCAACTCGTAAATATTCATGGAATAGTTGGTCCGATAAAGAACACAAATTGGAATTCAATTTACTGGCGATGATCGTATTTGACAGTGGCCGAATGATCAACGCGACTTGTTCCATCGAATTAACATACAGAAAAATAATTTTCAAAACTCTGCCGTAGAAAAAAATTGCTCGAGTCGTCCTAAAAATAAAAATTTCAAAATCGGAGTATTTGTAGAGATTAAAAAATTTATTCCAAAGACGTTTCTCGATGCATCGATGAATTTATCGGTCATGAAATTGTAAATAATTTTTACTTGAAGAATATCAATAGAAATGCAGTAGGTAGTATTTCGTCTAATTCGATCTTTAAACGAGCATGGGAAAGACGAGAAATGAAAAAGAGAAAGAGATAGAAGAAGAAGGCCGAGAAGTTCCATTAACATAAATCGCGAGAACTCGCAACGACGATGAATTTCAGTTTTGCCTCGACGAACGCGGAAACCTCTCAACGGGCGGTACGTTTAGCAAAATTTATCGCTCATTGTCTATAAATACAGTTAGAAATGTCTCTTGTGCACTGGTGTTGCGTGGGTAGCTTGATACGTTTTCTCTCCTCTTCTTTCTCTCGCTTTGCTTCCTCTTGGGCGCCGTTGTAATCCTTTACAATCGACCTTTCGTTTTTCGTGACTGAGGCGCCGGCATACGAGCAATAGCGAAAAACAACTCGACACTACGCGAGAGATGTGTCAACGGTACATGGCACGAGTCCGAGCACCTGTCAACAGTGAATGACACTCTTGGGCCATCAACGGCTTTCGATCAAAGGAGATGAACGAATTAAAATTTTTTAATATTTTAAATTCGTTCGCCAAAAATTGAAAAATGTTCTTGGCTTATTATGGCGTGAGAATATCGGTAGACAATGACTATTTATAGGAGTTTCGAGCGAACGGCGTTTAGTGGTCTGATACGCGTCGAACGCGACGATGTACTATATGTATGCCGTATAATACGTAGCGCAAAGTGATTATCGTCTCAACAATGGTTTCATCGACAATGGAATTTCCAGATTAAATCCGAAGGTTGTCTCGCAGGGGAGGTAATAATCACGAGATCGCCCAGGGTTATTATCCACCACGTGATGGTATCGACATTGTATGTTGCGATAGAAGCCATACGTCAGAGACGCTGGACGTTCGTTAAATAAGAACTTTAATCCTGTAAAACTGTCCTTGTCGAAAAGTTTTTAGCTCAAACATAAAATTTTCTCTCGTTCTTCATCGTCGTATAAACACGATATTTGACGCAACATTGTCAAATTTCCTTCGCTACTCGCGTATTATCTTTGATAATACCTATAACGTAGACGAGCGCTACGTATTCTCGATAACGAGCACGAAACGCACTGTAACGTCATTTCGGAACATTTTGGCGCTATTGCGAAAATAATTCCGACGTATAGTAACATTAGACAGAGAAGCAAGAGAGCGAAAGAGTGAGAGAGGGGAGGGGGAGAGAAAGACGTGATACATCGCGACTAGTTTGTACACACACGCGACTTTAGCGTGTATATGGTTAAAAGTTACGAACACATTCGTTATTTTACATGCGCCATCAAAATTTCAAACCACGTATAACTGAGAGAGGTGTATCTACGACAGGGAAATATCGTTTGCTCGTGACCGCATAACTGCGATAGCGTACTCTACGCGAGCGGCCACGAATTGTGCGGAAAGTTTGCGTTTTAATTTCAGAAAACAAGCGAGTGAGCTATCCCGCTATCGCGAAAACCTTATTCGATCGAATTTTACTTATTCTACTCTGCTTTTCATTGACACGACGAAACGAGCTGCGCGCGATAAATATCGCGTATCCGTCGTATTATACAATTTTATATAGGTTATCTCGGAACGAAAATACACCCTTGGAATTCCGAATAGGGAGTCCTTTCTATACGATGCAGGGAGTTTTTCGTCGGTATAAGCGCGAGTAAATGTTGCCGGTTGATTCGAGTAGGTTCGACCCGATGAAAAATCGAGCTGGGTATATAAAAAGGGACGAAACGGAGAAGAAAGGGATGAAAATGGGAACAGTGAATAAACGAGACGCGATAGAGCTCTGTCCCCGCTAAACGGAAGCTAAGGGAGCCACTCGCGCGTCGAACAAATGGATTATGCAGCTCGCCGAGATCCATTCGTCTTATTTTCACCCCGCCCTCGCACGGTTGATACGGTCTCTCTGCACTATATATATATATATATATATACGCTTGACGCGATCTATCGAGGGAGATCTCGAGCGTTCTCGCACGAGTCGGGTGCATTCCTCCAAATTGATCGCGAGATCCAATCCTCAGTTAGGTTATAACCATTTGTTTTGCGGCGCGAAATCGTCGAATGTATAAAATTAGCATACGATAGAACGGACGGGAGATAAATAACCCATGGCTCTTATTCCCGCGGAACTCTGTCTCTTATATATATCGCGTAGACGATTAGAATAACAAGAGGAGGTCGAAGCGCTGTAGGCGATACGGACAGGTCGAAAATTCCCACAGCGCGAAAACTCGAGCGGCCCTTTCTCGAGTTGGCAATTTCGGGTCTCGATAATTTTCGCACGTATTACGAATAAAGAAGAGCGATAAAGATTGCTAATAAAAGGTGGATGGCGCTTAGTTAGCGCGAACCCAGAGCTCCCAGCGTGGGCGTATCTTTCTTCTCTTTCTCTCGCGCGCAACCGAGAGCGTGGGTTTCGTTCGTTTATTACCGATCAAGTTGCGCTCACCCACGCGGTGGCTACACGGCGAATCTTCGTCCTGTCCGCCTCCGCGTGAACGCGAATCAGTCACTCTCGCGTGCAAAAGCCATATCCGCCCAACCGGCCGGTACGCTAATACGTTATTCCCACGTCGGATTAACGTCCGACTTTACACTCGTGAAATATCAGTGCGGTCCATTTTCCAATAGTTAAGAGGCTTGACGCTTTTTCAGAACCGATCGTTCGAACCTGCCAGAGAAATAATTTCTTATTCCCGATAATTCCTTCGGCTTTAGATTAGAAATTTATTTGCACGGCGAAAGACTCGACCGCGATCGATTGAAATTGTATTTCTAATTAAAATACAGTAATTAAACGTGTAACAATTTCGCTCTAATTTCGTACGTGGAAGAATAGATTACTTCTTCGAATCTCGACGAAATATCGTTTTCATTATGCGAGCTGTAATTACTTCTGCCCCAAAAGGGTATCGATATTCGTCACATTAGAAGGAGAACCTTCTAATGAACGAACGACGAAAAAAGGAGGGACGATCTTTCCACTTCTGGCGCATATCAGCGAAACTTATGAATAAAGATTTTCCGACTAGGACTTCCGAATCGGAGCTCTTAATTATATCTGTCGATAATCGTGAATGATTAAAAAGGAAATAGGCGCTTTTCACCGGTGTGACGAGCAGCTAGATTCAACAGATATGATAAGTCGACTCCGTTACTTGTTAAGCTTTCACGAACACACTCGAGAGGCGACAAGGCGTGCAATATCTCTAGACTGCGCGAACGATGAGCGATATTTCGATGTCCTCGATGCTCTCGAATCTCCTTTATCGACTAAAAGTTAATTAATAGCGTTAGAAAAGATTAATGTTCGTGAGAAAAAAAAACCGAACGTCGTTTTAACGTATAAAAATACGAGAAATAAAATTACTTTTTAAAATAATATCGTTCGTCGCCAAATAACACAGTGCATTGAAATAACAAATGTGACGCGAGAGAAATGTAAAAACGAGCAGCTTGATTCAGTTATGAAGTCTCAGTCGAGGTCACATCGCCGAACATCCAATGTTGTGCTAAACTCGATCAATGTACTGAAAACCTGGCTTCCCTTTTTTTTTTCTCGATATACCACGTTACGCATTCGGCACGGTGATTAATCGTCAAGCCCGACGCGTTTGATTTGTTTTCATCCGCGAGTTTTTTTTTCCAGTTTTACCCCCGTCAGGAATGAATTTGTTATTCCTTCGTGCGAGCGCGCGCGCCAGCTCGCCGATTGAACGATCGACGGATTACGCACGGTTGCGTTATGCCCGGCCGGATATTGCGATCTGGATTCATCACGCGCGAGCGCGAATTTTTCGACGTTGATTTCCGATTTTCAATTCCGCACTGAATTTCTTTTTTACCGCCCACGGCATTTTCCGCTAGCGTATGAAAAGGATTTTCAAAAATTACCGCAAGTTCTCGGAATAATTAGACGAAAATACTCGATCGAGCTGTAAATTGAAAAGAAATGAAAATCAAATCGTAGATTTGTGTACCGGGACACGTTTTACGTATACTACGTCGTAGTTTCTGTTTATGTATTTGCGAAACGTGGGCATATCGCGGTCGCCTTTCAATGAATTCGATAAATAGGCAAATGCTAATGTCGAACGAGTGGCGATTTTTATATCATAATATTGACACGAGTCCTTTCGGCACTTCTGTCCGGTTGATCGTTTTTGATAGTTTTCGTTTGACGTACATGCGAAACGAATGTGCGATAAGTGCCAATCGTTATACCTAATGATCGCCGTTTACCGTAAGAAACTTCCGACGCGATCTGTGTGTACGGTAGCGATCATCGAGGGATTATACGCCAGCCTAATTGATAACCGGGCATCACGGGATAGAGGTTCTCGTGTGTAATCGCGTTAAGCAACGATATCGTGCATCGGCAATTATCGAGCGAATTGAATCGAACCGTGGCGACTGCACGTATCGTGTAATAACGTTAACCAAGTTTAAAGTCGATAAGACTGAAGCGAAGTTTTAAGCTTGTCCGCAATTTAAATCTGTATTTTAAATATATGTATATATATGCAAATAGATTGTTTCATTTCAATCTCAGGCCAATATGCGTATCTTGTAAGGGTGCGAAAAATTTTGCATACAGCTAGTACTAATATTTATTTAATTTAGATTATAGTTATTAATTACGATAACGACAAAAATTGAATTCGTTGTATCTCAGCTTTTTACGTCTACGAGAAAAATTTTTCGAGGCCGATAAATTTTTTAGAATGCACGGGACTTTACAAATGTATAATATATTTTCAAGCAACGGCTCTATATGATTCGAATTTTTGAATATGAATGAATGAAAATTGACAAACCAATCGATGTGAACAAGAAAAAAAATATCGAAATATTGGATTGGGTAGATTTTTAAATACGAATCGCGAACTCATAGACATATACGTGTACGTATATAAAACCGGATGCATCGAGAGCTGCACCTGAGGGCACGCGTATACAGGTGAAATATACTACAGTTATAAATCAGATTAGCGGTCTGGCGGACGGCGATGACAAAAACATTCGAAATCTTCGTGTAAGCCGTTCTCTATCTCTCTCTCTCTCTCTCTCTCTCTCCCACTCGCTTTCGTGTGTTGTATTATTTGGCGAACTGATACGGAAAAGGTCTGCGTGTAACCGTATGGCGGTGTCAATTATTCGATAAATTCGCGTGCGTATTCGCTTTTAATGCAACCAGAAAGGGACATCGAGAGCGCAGAGTAAGTTATACACCCGACCATAAATCGCAATGATCACCGTACGTGCGGCGTTACGCAGTGATGTTCCCTTGAGTCGCTACACTAATGCCTTCTATTATAACTTTAGTTTATCGCTAATCCATTTCCATTCGCGTGATTCACTCCGTTTTCTCCGTATACCCAAATTCAGAAATATAATTGCGTTGCTTCCAGTAAGGAAGCAGGACTGGAAGTTATCGAGGTGTGCGATTGCAATAACTCTAAAAAAAATGCATATACACTGAAAAAAAAGTATTTTTCTACCTAGAATATTTCTCCTTATGGTAAAAACAAAGGTATTTTTATTTTAAAAATACCAAAATATACTATCCATAAGAATAAGTTTATTGATTTTTAAAAAATTTGGTAGATATTATTGTTATTAAAATACTATTAAAAACGAACCATGAATTTGAAATAATAACAATATAATATATTTTTTATTTAATTCCATATCTGATTCATATATTAATTTTATTTATTATCCATTATTCATGTTATAAATAGTAGAGATAAAATTTACATTAAAAAACAGTGGATGCTACAAAGAGTTTAGTTTTAGTCCCGCTAAAAACCTTGCTATTTTGAAGGGTAAAATACCAATATTCTTAAATCTAAAATATTTAAGTAAAAATATACTGCGAACAAGAATACTCGGATAAAAAATATTCTGTAGTCTGGGTAAAAAAATACTTTTTTTTCAGTGTATATATTTTAAGTGCATTGCTATAGGTAATTGTTTTACTGCTCACTCCGATGAACGTATTTAATTCCTTAATCGTATAGGAAAATTGATCTTATTGTGTACGAGAGGGTAACGCCACGATTCATCACGTGAAATGTCTATCAAAGATCGTCGTTTATGATTATTATAGACGACGCACTATAACGCGGAGAATCGGAACCCACTGTTCGACCATCAGTCACGTGATATATACGTAGCACCCACGATAAATCCCTCGATGCGGCAATAATCAACGGCATAGATCACAACGGTTAATTGCCGTAATAACATCATGAAGCTCTCTCCTTTCGCGCCTAGGTTAACACGTACATGTAAATGTATTGTTCTACAAAAATCAGCTTGCTTAATTGTCTCATTGTAAAAATATCAACTCAGAAATATTTATTATTTATTTACTGATATAATTTACTACATCTACATTATATTCATTGTAATGCAGTTCATTCCAAGAGATCTTCAGGAATTAAATTTTTCATTCGATTATTTCTTTCCCGTTGTAAAACATTCCTGACGTATAATATCCATCGAAAGGGAATGTTTGATGTTGAATGAACACGTTAATTGAATATTGGTGCCAACTCGTCTCGCATGTGGGTCAATCGTTTACATATACATATTTGTGTACATATTCCCATATAGCATACTGGGTGCTTCAAAACTGAACTGTCACCTCGATATGAATTTTTTTAGATTTAGAAGAATTGTATCGAATTTGGGAAGTATTTCAGTTAAGAAAATTCAGAGGCTTAAATTTTTTCTCGTCGTTATCTCAAAACATCTCAAAATAAAGACAATTTAGCACTCACTTTCAAACAGATTTATATTGAAACATCTCGAATTAAGCAATATTTTAAGATCATATACTGTAGTTTACTTACTGGAGTGGGATTTCACTTTTGGAACATCCGGTACATAAGTACGTACGTACAACGATCCTAAATCAGTTGGAAATTATTACGCCCGTTTTACGATACCGTAACTGTCGTCCGTTACGCTCCCCATGTTGTACAACGCGCCAAGTCAGCGTGCCCGGCGACTTTTCATTCCCTCTTCTATCTCTCTTTCTCTCTCTTTCTCTTTTCTTTACGCGGAAACTGTATATACGCGCCCTTTCAAGCTAAAATCTCAACTTTCGTTCTTCCCATCTCCGCTTTTCATTTTTACAATTTCTACCTACGACCGTACGAAATAACAAAAACGATGTTTCACGTCCAGCGCAGAATCGCGAGCTATAAACACCAAATAATAACTACTTGTTGTTATTTCATTCTATCATACCTACTTACTACATACTACAAAGAATTAATTGTCAAATGAATTTTAATCTAATATATGGCGTCATTCCATTGAAAGATATTGCGTTGGTGAATTATCGATATGACATCTCGTATTAACTCGTATTTGACGATGTACGTACAAATTAATATGTTACAGGGATCTACACATCGTCGAAACACATACACGGTCACGAAATTGTAATACCTCGCAAGGTGAATCGACATGGAACGCTGATCAGTCACAACGTGACCCACCATCACGACGAATACGGTCCGGAGGTTCACTATCGGCTGAGGATAGCCGGCAGGGAGTACCATCTTCAGCTGACAGGCGTAGATAGCTTCATTGGACCGGCAATGGTCGTCGAACGTAGGAGGCGCGATATTCACGTACGCACCCTAGCGAAAAATCGCTCCAGCAAATGTCATTATCGGGGTTTCATCGAGGGCCACACCAATTCCCTCGTTGCTCTGTCTGCCTGCGACGGTCTGGTGAGTACTCCTCATTTTTACCTTGATAACGTCATTAACACATTTTACTCGATACCACCGATATCAAATTTCGTATAAAAATATCAATAATTCTATCGATAAATAAAAACGTCTATTTTTAATCGTACACTCAAACAGCGAAAAAATTTACAAACAATCAAATTGGTCAGCCATTTACGTATACATATATTTATACCCTGGGTAAAGATACGAAATTCGAAAAGTTTCGGTGGACTCGCTTCCCGGCTGGTCCTGCGAATAGAAAGGGTCGAATTACGTGGGTAGGAAAAGTTCGAAACTGGGCTCGATCTAATTTCAAGTGGAAAAGTGCGGAGGTAGAAACAGGAGGTATTGGGTATACCTGCTCTCGAGGAAAGAGGAAGAAAGGAAACACCTGGATGTCAAATAAAGACCTTTCCGGTTCTAACAGTTGCGAAGAGAGCAAACGAGCTTTCCTGCTCTTTCTCTTCCACTCCCTCCTTCTCTTCTCTATCTTCCTTCCCAACACAAAACATTCCACGATATAACGTACTACAGATTATCCCTCTGTTGCCATCGCTTTAATCCGTTGTAAAAAATAACTCCACTCTCACGTGCATAGTATGCTAGTCGATAAATAATTCCGTGCGTTGTCTGTTAATCCAAATTTTAACGAGTTTATTTGTTCCTTTTGCACGTGTGAAGAGAACTTGGTGTTAATAGCGTATGCATTGATACCCAATCGTACAGTAGAAACGTTTCGGCGAAAAGCACCAATGATAAGATCTCAACTGTCACCGAGCGGTCGTTGATACACTGCAACGACGAACGGTATGCGCGAAGCGAGAGACCTTAAATTGTGGACGAGAATTCTGTGCGGTGCGCCGACTAAATTATCGACTGTCAGCGATCGCTCGTGCACCGTGCAATTGGGATACCGCGATATCGATTATCTTTGCAGACGAGCTTTGTCAAAAGATCATTAATGGTGAATCGAATACGATTATCCTCCATTGTCGTCATGTAAATTATACAATTATACAATTACACTTAAAACCTTTGAATATTTCAGAAGATGAGTGTTAGCATTTCTCGTCTTATGAAATATTTAGTTACTAACACAAAAATTGACGCTGCTCATTTTACCAACTCCGCTTGAATCGTATTATTATATTTGACTTTTAGATTTCCCGTAAATGAAAAAAAAAGAGGCAAGCTGCGCGATTTAATTTTTTTATTGCAAAAGAGAAAATTAAATTGTAAATATCAGGATGCTCTCTTTATAAAAAAATGATTTTCCTTCTAAATTAAAATATTAACAAAGTTGGATATAACCAAACAGACAACTCCACGTTTCTTTAATAATATGTATATAATGTTAGCTCTCTATTTGAAAAAAAAATTGTACCGAACTTCATTCTATTTGTACAATACCAAAATAAAAAATTAAAAAATTGAAAAAAAAAAATATTTAAATCGCCTAGCTTGTGGTTTCTGGTTTGTTCTCGTTACCCATAACTCAATAGAATGCAACTAAATAGAAGATATAAGATTTCGGAAAACTTTCTCGCAAGTCCCCACGGGTCCCAGGTACTATATGTACTTACAAGGTAACAAAAAAAAAGCCTTAGTATCGACGACAGGGTTATACATATAGTACCTGGGACCCGCGGGGACTTGCAAGAAAGTTTGCCGTAATCTTATATCCTTTAATTAGTTGCATTCTATTGAGCTTTAGGCAACGAAAGCAATCCAGAAATTACAGGCCAGGTAATTCAAATATAAAAATTTTTCTTTTCAATTTTTTTTTTTTTTTTTTTTTTTTGAGATTTTGTACTATATTTTACAAACAGAGTACAATTCAGTAGAATTTTGAAATGTTTTATTTTTCAAAAGTGGGGTGCTAACATTATACACATGTTGATAATATACAAAACTTTTATTTCTTCTGATGTAGTAACTCCTTTATCGCCGTCGCGCGAACTCGACTCCATCGTGAGCTTTGTACGACCAGGATATACAGAACGACGTACGTGTCCTACCGTAAAAGATACGCGTGAACTTACTTGGTTGTAAAATACACACCACTGAGTGCTGAGGGAGAAAAATTCGCGATACGTTCCACGAGTGTGTACAAATTTGTTGGCAAACTGGTTGTGTTCCAAAAGAGACTAACGTTCGATTTGGTTGAAAATTTTTTGAGTATGAATGATATATGAGGAATTATTATAATTTTATTTAATATAACTCAACTTCCATTGAGATCACAATTGGAAAGTTTTCGTTTTACATCAAGAAAAATTTTTCACTTTTCCCTTGATACTCGGCAAAAAGTGCAATCTACTCGAAGTTTCTTCGTCCCAAACATACACAACATTGAGCCTTTTATTACACAACGTTCAAACAGCGGTCTTTGTGATGTTCGAAGTTCGTTCATTATCGCGATTCATTGTGGCTCCAAAACATGATCAGACTTCTTTCTTTTGTTCAATCCAACGAGAATCCGCGTTCGTTAAATTTGTATCAAAATACAACAAAAGAAAATGCCACCACTCTCCCAACGGTCCACCCTTTCTCCGCCAAGGGAGAGATTACGAAACCAGCTGCGAATCATGCTGACGCTTGAATCCTTTCATCGTCCTCATCAGTGGCTCTCTTTTTCCGAGAGTCATGGCTCGCGGCAAAATTTACGAGCGGCAAAGCTCTCGTATACTTACGCGTACACCCACATACTTACTTATACACACAAATACACAGTGTTCCAAAAATACCAGAAAGTCCGATACGAAGTATGAAAATTTCATCAACTTAATCTTTACTGGACATTGACGAGTACGTACGCCTTGATTACCTAAATGAATATTTCACACGTGGACAAAAATTTCACTAACAAATTGATGTGCTTTTCGACGGTACTTCAGAAATGAATTATAAGTTTTAAGAAATTTTAAAATTCAATTTTTTCGATGTTGCAAACAGAATTTCAAATGAATCGAACATTTGAGACACCTTGTGCGAATATACATGTACAATCGGCTGGTAGAAATTCTGTGGGAATTCCGAACGTTGGAGAGAGAAGGCGAGGAAGTATATGAGGCCGGAGTGAAAGAAATGAAGTTGAAACCGTGAAAAGGGAGAGAACAAAGGAGAGTAAAAATTTTTGCGCGTGGGTGGTTTTATGAGAATGGGAGAGAGAGGTGTTGAATATGATAGGTGGGAGAAAAAGATAAGGCAGAGGGATCGCGAGGCATGTATCAACGCAATTTACTCGCAGCTTCCTGATAATGATTTAATTTGCCAAGCTCTGGCAGATTTATGGTGGCGCACCTAGCCGAGTACTTGTAACATATACATACATGTGCAGATTTAAATGTTTCTTATTGGTGGGGTACGTATACGCGAATACGCGTCTATACATGTATTTATGATACGGCGCAGCATCGTGCTGGGTGTCCCATCGCCGTTTGCATATATACAACTCCTCGACGTGTTCGACGTTATAGACGCCCCGCTCTCACGCAACCTCTCGGAATAATTGCTCAATTTGCTTCCAGAAACCTCGCAGAAAACTGCGCACACTTATACTGGGTATCTCGAAAATTTAGTATACCTCATGGACTTACTATCGGTCTATAATAGAATTCCGTGAAAATTTACAGTGTACTAAAAGTACAAATTTAAAAAAATAGAGAATTGATTAAGAAATAATATCGAGGAGTCGGTACTTCTACTAGCTGTATCTGCGAAATAACGATCGGGATATATGGCTCCCATTTATTCGGTTCTGTCAGACTACAAGAGACTCCGAGTAGACGTTAAATCAAATTTGTTTGTAATATCGAATCGATTGATCACAACGTTTTACGTATAACTTTGAAGTAATGAAACAGGTTTCAGCAGCTTCCCTCATCGGTTCGATCGGATCCTGTACGCGCGCGCGCGGTTAACATGTAATTAACCGCGATACGTAATCACATGAAAGACCCCTTCCTCGTTCTAATTAAGGTGAAAACTGTATTTCGCTATACCGGAATCTCAATCGCAATGCTTTACCATTCAAATTACCTCACGAGACACGGGCAACTCTTCGCCGTAATTTATCTCGTAACTGTACATTCCCTCTTGCAGGATGAAAGTAATTCAGACTACGCAAACAGATTTATGACTGTTGCAGTCTACCATTAGAAATTATGTAATAATTGTTCCAAAATGTTCATACTTCGAGCGAAAATTGATAAAATAATTGAAATTATGGGCAAATAAATGAAACGCGAAACCCATATTTTTCCATTCAAGATAACGCACTAATAAGGACCGACTTGAACACATTTGAAAAGTGTGGACGCTAAACGTGAATAATTTTGAAAATTGCACGTTACTCGCCGCGACGCAGATAATAAACTTCCGACTCGAAATATATTTTCGAATAGCGAAACGAATAAAAAATAAAGCTGGAAAAACAAGACGGATAGGGTACCTACCTATAACGATTTCATCGGAATTCGTTCTCGCATCGAACGCAATATATTTTCCCGGAACACGACATTGGTTGCGTGCATAATTCGTCTCCGCGAATAATCGCGTTCTATCGTACTGGGATAATAGCTGTTCGAATATTGATTGTAATCGCAGAACGCGGAATTCTGGGTGAATAATTATTCAGTTTGAGCAATATTCTGTGGAGCAAAAAAATACATATCGAATATTTCATTCGAATCACGAGCTCCAAAATAAATCAATTAGTAAGAATACACTAATTTTTGGTAAAAATGAACTATATTTTTATTCGATTAGGCGAAAAGTTCCGCTAATCTCCTCGAATTAATTTCACATCTTTCATAGTTTACTCGCGAGAAGGGTTGAAAATTTGTTCAAACTTCCCCCACAAAATACACTATATCATGACACGCAACTCCTGCGTGTAAGCCATTACAATTTACCTACAAATTAACATTCTTAATTTTAATTAAAACGATAGAACAACGCGAAAAACTGACTCTCTAAGAAAAATCGCAAATCAGTGCATATTTTTAATGAAAGTCTGTACAACATTTCTAATTCGATTATAAATTCTTTCGAACGTGTGACCAAATCTACAAAAGCAACTTTATGATATAAAAGGGAATTCGAGTGTGCACCAACATGATATGTTAATCATTCAATCTACTCAACTGACGATCGTCATACTCGAGTGCTCACGCGAGATCCGTAAACTCTCTCTCTCTCTCTCTCTCTATCTGGAACTAGGAACAAAAGTTACCACCTCTAGAGTCGTACGACTCGTGCTACGAAGCAATAAGCGACCAATGTGCCGGCGAACGGTGTTTATGGGCGTTGCAATCATTGAACACGGCCGAGTCGTTTTTTCTTCTTCGTTGCAATATCATTACTTCTATCTACAGCGTGAGTGAAAGAGAGATAGTCATATGTGTATACGTATATATCGAGCCCCCACACACGCGGCACAGGTACGTGTGGTAGCGATCATTATGCACCACCTACACGGCAGGTCTGGGCCGACCATACTAATGACGGCATAAATCACGTTCCTCTGCAGGAAGCATTTATCATCATCGAGATCCATACTCTCTCTTCTCTTTCCTCTTCACTGTTTCGCTACTTTCCTTTTTTTCCGCGCCCTTTGTATGGCTCTTAAATTTTCATAGCGTACATTGAAGATGTTTTCCATGTACATACGCCAATGTAATGGTTAAACATAAAACTTTTGGGTTGATTTTTATTTCATTTTCACTACGAGTAGTCTCGCAGTCATTTCAAAATGTCCATATTCTGCTTTGTTTCGCTTTTTGTTCATAAACTGCGTTATCAGCGAACTTATTCGAAGGCGTACGGGACTCGGTTGGAAAATATCCATCGTAAAGCTAGTAGGTACTGCATCATGTATGAATTTCCCAATACAGATCTCTGATCGATGAAATCGTTCGGTAAAACCGACTAAATGTAGCTCGGATCGCAGAGGTCGCTGATACACACAAAATAGAGATATCGAAGATTTTTCTCAGCCATGGGAAAGACAGAGAGAGAGAGAGAGAGAGAGAGAGAGGAAGATATTTCTATGAGTCATGAGAAATCCCTGAAAAGCGTTATGATCTATCGCCGCAGCTCGTATTTCGTGCCATCTGTACGTGTGCCCGTGTTGCGCAGAATCTTGCAATTGGTTCAAAGACAGAGATTTATCGTCTCGATAAGCTTGGCAATCCCTACGTGCAAGCCACGAGAAGGCTACTACTGGAAGAATGGCGAGGCGAATCTTCTTACCTTTAAATCGACTTTATTGCTAAGGTGTAACTCATTAAGCCGATATACGCCCATTATTATTTTTAGTGTTCCCAGAGAAACCTTATGCTTGAAATGGTTTACAAAAATATTTTTCGAGTATCGTTTCGACTCACGACTAATAAAAGTTAGAAGTCAGTTTTGAGTGTTTTCAAATGTCTACCTTTAATGATATTTTCTGAAAATCTGTAACATTTCAAGAGTTAATTTTTTGAGAATGTCGAACTCGAATCGAGTACGGAGAATATGTCGCTTAAGAGTGCACGGTTTCGCTGTTGTCTCAGCGTTATTTTGACCGGCATTGTGGGAATACGGCCACTAATCACAGGCCAATTACGTCACACGATACATCATCCACTATATATGAGTCTTTACGAGCGGAAGACCATTCATATTCAACACCCTCGGTTGATCGATATGCACATATACGCACGCCCAACAATCGCGATATATTGACCTAATTAAATTTCATCAATTTTCGACTATAACGAGAAATAATATACTCAGTTTTGCGAGAACTGAAGAATTCATCATTTCGGAATTTGAGCGAAATCCCGTAACGAAGAATCGTCGATTTAAAATTCCGACTCAATGCGCAAATCTAAATAACTTATTTTTCCTTGAAAAAAATTGAATTTTGACATAAATATAAATTACATGGAAAAGTTTGCGTTTCGTACGATAATTACACACAATTAACGAAAAATTACGCTTTCCCCATTTTATTTTCACGCCGCTGAAT
>NCVS01001046.1:95200-105360 GCA_003055095.1 Goniozus legneri | reverse complement strand
CGGTTACGAAGAAACTATATTTTGATCCTTCGAATGCCGCATGAAGATCTTATAAAACTAAACTAGATTTATATGTATGCCGGCATTGCAAAAGATCAAAGAAAAATAGGTTTTGAAGGTTCAAGTTAGTGTTTAAATTCTGACCCGGGAGGTTTCTTAAAAATTAAGCAACATTAATAATGAATTGAATACTTACCAATTCACCAATTTTTTCGGGGCGGTTGTTTTAGATATGAATAAAATACAAGATTATAAAAGGTACGGAGAAATATACTTGTGTTATTCAAATTAAGTTTTAAATATTTTATTTATGATGTGTAATCATAACCTCGATATGTATATAGTAATTAATCTCATACAGCCAATAACTGTTGACTGGCCAACAATAATACTATATTCACTCTTGTTGTTAAAATTCTTAATTCTGAATTCTCAGAAGAAAGTATTGAAATGAGAAAAATACAAAATTTCATGAAACCATGAATTACATTTAATAGATACTTAAAAAAATTATAAACGGAAAAACTTTCTGAAACATTCAGAAATTATACTCAGAACTACAAGCCAGCTGAAAACTTATAATCGGTGGGAGACAGCTTCCTGGCGAGTAAAATTTTTCCAACGTCAATACGGTGAAAACCCCGTTGATTGAGTCGTTGTGGAAATTCAGCAAAACGCTGTACGAAGCCAGTGACGTCTTGATAATCCGGTCTGACGATTCCTCTCTGCAAGACACAGTCCGGTGCGTGCGTTTGAATCCCAATAACGGCGCATTACGGCTAAATAACCGCTGATTGCAAAGCCAGAAAAGCCCCCTCCTCTCCCTCTCGCGACCCGACCATGGATGAAACAACGCATTTCGCCGCGCTCTACAAATCAACAGAGAAAATCCATCCGGCCTCCTGCGCTATACATACACATATCTCTATCTCTTTCTCGGTCGTTCCTTTTTTTTTCATTCGGGCTTTAACGCGCGTAACCGCCTCCGTGATTTCGAGCGCGTTCGTTATGGCGTGAGTGGCTCGTTTCGTTTGTTCTATGCACCGATGCGATTCGCCGCGATAATCATCGTTCGAGGTTATACCGACTCGGTCGAAACGAGCGCGAGCACATCGCCTTATTAAGTCCACTCCGTCTGTTAATTCGGAACGAGGAGGATTCCGCAACGTTATCGGCTAATCTCACGGGTGCGAAACCGTTTCCTCCAATTACGATATCCTCGAGAACTCGTAAGAGTTTATAATTATAACCGAGCGCATTATTCAATCGCGGGGAGCTACGAGATGCAACCAGTGCATCGCGTGCAACGTTCCTTCGAGTCGGGCGATTATTTATTTGAATTCACGATGATCGATTTAACGGAAGCTGAGAAAATCTGTACCTATGCCATATGTTGCATCTCTATGCAAATTTACATCGAATTTAACGTTCCCTCGAGATTTTGAACAATTATTTTAGTCGAATTTCCAATAATCGATTTGATTGTTGTTGAACAATAATCGACTTACTCGATTAAAAATGCTCTCTTCGTGTGTATGCAGCTCGGTGCATCTTTACATATACAACTCAATGCATTGCTACGCAACGCCAGGCGGAACCTCATCGCGTGGAATTTGACGAGTTCCTCGGTTCATTCTCGAGTTATATTGTCGATGTCGTAACAAGCCGGAAGATGGAATTTTTATCCGTAAAGCGATAGGCTCTCGTGTGGGATTGAACGAGATGAGAAGCGCATAACAGACGATTTCACCAAGCGTCGTACGCCATCTGTCACCTCTCGAAACACCTGTTCGGCCCTTGCTTTACCGACGTGCAACATGATCTCTCGCTTTCTCATTACGCGCTCGGTCCGCGATGTTTCAATATACACTCGATGCTTGCACCCGATGCACTTCTCCGATAAAATATTTTTACTTTAGGCTGCAAGAAATAAGGAATTCAATCACTTTATTTCGATTTCTAATACAGCAATTTGTTTTAAAATTGCATACACTGAAAACGAAAATCATTTGAATGTACTAAATATTTGTTTGAAAATATAGAACAAAATATTTTGTTCGATAAAATGAACAATTACTTGAAATTAAGAAATATTGTTTAAAATAAAACTAGTATCTTTAATTCAAACAAATATTTTGTTAAATTTATTTGATATTTATTTGAACGTATGCAAATAAATATTAAGTACATTCAACTAATTTCTGTTTTCAGTGTACGGTAATTACAACTATTGAAAGTTATTTTTTTGTAGTGTTGAATAATTATTCTATATTAGGGTGTTAGAGTGGTAGGGTGATAGAATTTATAGATCCAAATGAATTACATAATTGTGCATAAATAATCTATTCGTAAGAAATTTCGTTACATAGTCTTATCGACCTAATACTGTTATAATATCTTACCCTAATTAAATGTTATTCAATAATTTAATTACCTTTCTTTTTTTATTACTTCAACTCATTAGCTCGTTTCTCGTCACCCCGCGGAGAATGAGATCCTCGACACGGCGAACCGATAAATCTATTCGGCGTGTCTAGATTTTACAGTTAACCGTGTCCCATAGACGGCTTGCGGCGCGCCAATTGCGCGCGGAAGCGCGTTCCGATTTTCGGTACACGTGTGTCTCTCGGTAGCGTGTGTGCGTTACTGGATAGAGAACCGGAGCGAGCCAGGAAGAAATGGAAAAATATAATCGGGGAAGCGGAAGGGGGGTCATCGAACGTAACGAGGACGGTACAAGACTTTTGCCGATTGGGTCCTTAGTTTTTGCGGCTCGCGTGCTAAAACGATTCGTTGATGATTGCTGGTTTTTGCGCGATTCAACAACCGGTTCGTTGTGTAAGTTCTACATGGGTCCGTGGTGTGTCGATAATCTTTTTTCTTACCTCCCTCCCACTCCGGTTATTTGATTTACTATCCATTTTTATAGGAATCGGCACAAACCGTGACCATTTTTTCGAGCGGCTCATTTTTACGTAATTGAAGAACGTTCTAACACAGGTCGGAAAATACTCCTTAAAATCAACCGTTTTTTAGCCAAAATTTGTTGTAAACATATTTGATACTTCTCAATGAATCATCAATTTTACTGCTGGTCGATATATCGACTAATCCAGTATAAAAAAATTTATTTGATTTGAATTATTATAGAGACTCATTATGAAATGAATGATAATAAATATTCATTTCAGAAAGTAATAAATTTTCATTATTTTTCTTTTGTAATAATTTTCTTTTACGAGAATCACATTGACAAGGATGACAAATTTGACTTTTATTAAATTATTGTTGTTGTTTCTTATTGTAATGGTGATAGGATCATTTAAAGATGTCATTCATCTTGCAAACTGGTTGATATTCGAACGATGCCACTGAGATAGAATGGATCTTAACCAAATTTTTTGTTTTGTAAGCAGAGCACAAAGAGGCTAGTTCAACTCGTGATCCACCTGTCGATCTAACCAGACCGAATTCGTCCCCTTGCGGTTTTCTAGAAACTCGGATTGACGAGGTGAAATCGACAGTGCACACGGCGAAATATCGCATACATAGAAGCAACGAAGCGCGCATCGTGCACAGGAATTTCAAAATCGGAGAAAGTCCATCCCCATTGTAGAAACGGTCGATTTGACTCGATCCAGAGAATGAAAAAAAAAGGCAAGGAGAGTCTCGTAGCAACTCCTAATTGCTCTATCGTTCAACGATAATGAACTCTTCGCAGTCGTATAAAACTTAATTGTTTGCGTAAGCCCATCGATGTTAAAATTGCGATCGGAGAATTGGCTACGCCCGAGTATTGCATAATTCTGAAGAGAGAAAGAAAAATGGTTGGGCGATATATATATCGATATTTTTGAAATCAGATATACCTATATTCGATATAAAATTTTCCAACTATCGACCCAAATTTAATTACGCACATACATGGTTATTGGATGCCAATTTCAAATATTTATATTTGTTTCACGTTCATTTTCGCAATCTATGTCAAAATCGATACCTATATCGATAGCTAAAATTTTCATAAAATATCGATAGAATAATTGAAAAATTGTTTTAATCGATATTACGAAATCGATGTGTTTTTTCAATGTCGCCCATCCTTAAAAAAAGAGAGAGCAAAAGAGTAATTCGATTTGAGGTAATAGAAGAATCGCAACGCACAATGGAGAGGATCGATTTCGCGTTCACCGTCGCGCCTCGCTGAGCCCAAAACGCCGTCCTTACGCAATGTCGCGAAACAAACGCGGGAAGAACGTGGCGGCCGTGTAACGCGAAAATTAAACTATACCTCTCGTTCACAATTTCCCCTTCGTCCTGTCGCGAGAGTAATTTACGCGCGAAATTTTCGTATTTAGAAAGTCGGCTTCTCTCGTCTTATGTCACGTAAAAATTCTTACGTGCTCGACGAGAAACAGCGGGAGATACGGAGATTTTGCGCTAATTTTTTCTCTGCGCGTATATAAAAAGCGAAACTTTTGTTAAATCTCTTTCGATTTTCGTGAATAAAAGTGAGCCGCGTTGCGCAAGAGCGCGCGTAGGCAATTACTAACCTCGGACGATTGACTCGAATTTCTACCTCTTTCTCTCGCCACATCTCCGGCTAACTTTTTGTTTTCTTTTTTTTATTTCCGATTTGAATTACTCGCGGTACGTCGGATAGCCGTCGGCTGGTGTAAATTCATGGCTTGGCATTTTAATACCCTCGTTTCCTCGACCCCGAACCGTCGATTTACCACGTGTTTTCCCGCGAAAGCGTCCGAAAAAAAGTAAATTTCTTATCTCGCTATATCGACTTCAAATATTTTCCTGGCTATGAGTCACTCCGAAACTTTGGCGCCAGTGGGTTTCGCAAACTTCCATGCCGTGTCGACGCCGTACGTACAGGGTGTTCGCCAATAATTGCGCATTCTTCAAATGAATATAGCATATGCAGTTTCGAGATAAAATTTCTTAACCTAATCAATCTTTTCCGAGTTCTTCAGATTTTTTATTCATCGGGACAAATTTTGAAATTTATGTACATTGAGAGAAATCTGTTAGTTCGATTTTACTATAGTATATCAACAACGAATTAGTCAAATTTGCTAATTATATGGTAAGTTTGGACTGAAATTTGTTTTTAAATCCATCATAAGAAATAATTAAAGTATTAATAGGTAGTAATTTTTGCTATTTTGTTTGTAATTATTTTCATTATTCTAGTTATTACAATGTTGAAAACCCAAATATGCTGCATACATATATCGTACGTACAATAGGGTTTAATAACATAAATGTACTTAAAAATAATTTACTTTACTTTACTTATTTTAATTTACTTTATTGAGAAATTATAATATTCATTTTCATGCATAGATAGTTAATATGACTATTTCAGTGATAAAATGTTAGTGATAAATATGGTAACTACGTCTACTATGAACAATAGTTGAAACGTCATAGTTTCTACTACTATTTGCTTATAATAAATGCCACAGTACTTGTAACAATTGTTATTGGTACCTAAGACTCAATTTAATGTCATTTAATAACTATAACATTTTTCACGACAAAAGTTAATAAAAAAAATAATAAATTATACTAAAAATTTTTCTGAGTATGCAGATATTTTCGTCCGACTATTCTTCTTTCTCTTCATTAATAATTCTGGGTCACTCAGTAGATTTGCGTTTGGAAGTCCGATGCGAAAATTCGCGTGGTCCTCTCCGTTACCGAATCGTGCAACGCGAGGTACCGAAGAAGTAAATAAATACAGCGATAAAAGAGGAAAAATAGGTCGAGCCGACAGCGCAAGCTGGTACTCTCGGAATATCGCGAAATTTCACCCCCTTTTAGTGTTCTTCGACATCCAGCAGGCTCGCGACGCTTTATTGGATCATGTCGAAGAAAAGCCGATACTTACGACTGTTTGTCTATCCCGAGACGCCTTGTCGCTTGTTTTTTGCACGCCACGTTCAATCGTATTCCGGAGTGCTGTTTACGAAATATTATATTCTCTTCTTTCTCTCTCTCTCTCTCTCTCTCTCTCTCTCTCTCTCTCTCTTTCTTTCTTTCTTTCTACACATTTCCCTAGCTCTCTAAAATCTCAAAATTTCAACCACGAAAAAAATGAAATCAATTCTTTCGCCAATAGTGTGTTAGGTACACTAGATGAAAGAAAGTTCGGTATTTCTGCTCCTATGGTATATATTATTTTTCTGCTCTCCATACACCAATAATTTGATATAGATAGTTTTAGCATATAGGTTGAGCAGAAAGGAAATCGATCTACCAGGTTAAGCCAGTCTCAGTCAGTTGTCAGATGGATGTGATTTTTCATAACGAATTTTTTCTGAGATATATACATACATATGTATACGAAGGCAAAAGACAATATTGGAATATAATTATGTATGCAACATATTATTTTTCTTTATTTCTCACAATACAAATAAACAATAGTTAGCTATTGTTTTACTAGATTTTCAGCTAGTTTTTAGTTCGAATAGTTCTAGATGCTAACTAATTCGTCAACCTAGAGCGTTTCTCTTCCACCTGGGGCCAGCCTAGTTGTGCTAGCTAGCGCCATGATGATAGCGTAGCGTGGCTAGCTATTTCCTAGCTAGACGTTAGAGAATTTTCTACCTGGGGAGCCGAAAGCGTCAACTTTCGTCCCGATGCGTTAAACGAATTCGCCTCTTTCCGGCTTCGTCAAGCAGAAAAATCGTATACACTCCTCGGGAAGTATGAAGAAGTACATCAGATAAAATTTTCTGGCTTCGGTCGACAATTACATGCGATCTGAGACATTTTTTTCATTTCACTTCCCTTGATGCGTATTATTCTATTTCCTAATCGTTTTTTCTTTCTCACTATCACTTCATGTATTTTTCTGTCTTTTCCGTCTTACTATTTCTTTTTTCTTCAATTTATTGAAATTTCATCAACATTAAAATTTATCACACGAGTAGACGGAAAATATGAACAGTATTATAAACATTAAAGAATGCAAAATTGATAGATGAAGCTGCAAAACACGCAATTCCGTAGTACTGCCAAAAACGTATTAGGTGGCCCTTTTTAAATTATAGAATATTAAATCCTCGGAGAATATTCTCGCACTTTCTTGTACTCCCGCATTTTTCCTGAAGAACGATAAACCGAAAATAGAGACGCGATTCGTATTCGCTCGTCTAAATTTATAACTCGAGTGTCTCGCAAAGGTCGTTCTATGCTGTCGGCTCGAAAAAATGTATTCGTCCGGTCGAGTAAATATATAAAGATCGATCTTCGGCCGTTTCTTTCACGCATTTCTCGATCTTTCAATGTCGGTCAAGAATCGCGTGAAATGCGAATTTTCGTTCCAGCTCGAGTTTTCACCGACCGTAACTTTTTCGGAGCAGATTTTATAGGTAGAACGGTATCGCGCTATTCTTACGTTCTCGCGCTAAAAACTGAGTCGGCGTGTAGGGCAAATTAAGATGTACTCGGAGTACATTCACACGTGAGATGTCTCGATAAGTGTGAATGCAAAAACCGAAAACTATACGCGCATCCTCTCTCACAAGCTTTTTCCCTCTCGACGGTTTTTTGTCCAACAATCTCAAGTTCCTCGTCGACCGCTCGACGATTTTTCAATCAACGCCCGATAATTATCGGAGTCGCGTGATGAACAAAATTTACTGATTGCACATCGTACATCGTTTCGTAATTTTTATCGTTTTAATAGTAACAAAATTTGTTCGAACATCTCGTGTGAAAATTTAAAAGACAACCGGTCCATCGAGAACTAAAGAAACGGTAGCTCTTTCGGAAACGTTAAGAAGAAGAAAAGGAAAAACACGAACGCAACTCCGATAATCCGTGTGGCGTGACGGTGAGAAAGTAAAGAATACGTAAAAAGTGAGAGCACAATGTAGGTCAATATCGAGACGGAGAATTTTACGGTATCGATCAAACAGTCGTAGAGCTTCACGGACTTTGTGTAACGTGCCGCTGCATCTATACGTACGCAAATATGAATATATCACTGAGTTACTATGCCGAGTCTTATTTCCAACTTTTTGGCAAGGTTTCTTATAAATCGTTTTATCTTTTTGGAATAGAAATAAATTTAGAAATCCAATATTTGAAAATTCAAAGATGCATATTTTGTTATGTGCATGAAGTTAGCATTCGCTTTCTGAATAAAAAATTTTTCAAACCCGTTAATATTTATAGATATAAATGAAAAAAAAATAAATAAAATACATATATAATTTTCGACGCAAAATATATGTTTTGTAATACAATATAATTGTTTTATATGGAATACAAATCAGCTATTGGGAATTGTCATAATAGTTAAGATGTTTTTTATTTTAAACTAATTCAGAGAATTAGTGTTATTGTATTGAACTCAAAGTGCAAAAAGCATGTTGTTATCGAAACCAACAGAACTATAGTTCGGATCGTGTTTACAGTCACGTGTTCTGAGATTCGAGTACGCAAATTCTAACGGTGCAATAATATTTACCTAAAAACATTTTGAGCGTGCAAGAAGTGGAAGTGGAATTCGAGTATCGATTTCCGGTTCGCGGAAAATCGAAGTTGCTCAGCTCTCCGATTACTCATCCGACTGATTCTCTAGCGAGGAGCGAAGGAGGGGTATGGCATAATATGCTCGTCGACATTATCCTGTTATGGAATTTATCGAAGCCGATGTTATGGCGTACAAAAAGATATCTCGGCGGGTTGGCTATCTCTCGTTGAGACTCACGACCATGAATCCGTTATGTTCAGCCGTGATCTCGATGTCGAACCCCTCCCTACCCTCGAGACTTCGATATATCGAGATCTTTATCGCGGGAGAGCAATTACCCATTACCCTTTGTGTAAAACACAATGAGACTTTTCTCTCGAAAAATATCAATCGATTACGCGAGAATGAGAGAGAAGGGGGGGGGGGATTTTTTTTATGAACGAGAAAACTTCTCGAGTGTTCCGATAAGCGTGACTCATTGGAGGGTTACCGGTATATATCAATTTGTTAATATTTGCGAGCACCGTTATCTGTCTGTGACGTCGCGTCGGGAGCTCGAACTGCAATCGAATTGATTTTTACTGGAATTCCGGGTATAAGTGATGATGTTCTATAAATACGCAACGAGGTTTTTGACGAATAGATTTATTTGCAGCTAATCAAGATTTTATTCTTATCTACAGACGATAAATACGTCATAGTTGAACTTGAAAAGATATTCTGTTTTATATTGGGAATTGACAAATTGAGGCATGCCATCCTAGTAGAGAAAAATCTAACTAATAATAGATTACATTAATTCAATCAAATCTTTTTAGAACCGCAAATATTTTGTTGTTAGGGGGTTTCATCCGTACAAGATGGTATATTGGTTAAATTTAATAACATTTTATTACTATTGCACGTGTTACAAATTCGAAAGTGTAGACTATTCTGTACCATATTTTCAAAGCCCCCCCCCCCCCATGTCAGTTCTGAATGGAACAAAAAAATTACATTCTTCACACCCTTGATACACGACATATCATTTTATTACAAATGCACGCAAAGTGCAACTTTACGGACTAATTTCTGACCTAAAGTTCAACTTTGCAGTCTAAAATTAACTTGACAGTCATAATTTAACTGCATCTGTAATCAAAATCATCTTTTCTACATATACCTCGATCTGTATAGTATACCCTACACGGTTAAAAAGTTTAACATTCTTATTTAGGCATCATGGTGTGCAGTGCAGAAATGCTAAACTTTCTGCCCTTGTAGTGTAATGCATATACTATTATCACACTACCCTAAGCGTCACATTTCAAACTCGTGTGGTTCCTAGTGTACAATATGGTTCTCACTCAATATAGTATATCCAGGCGTCGAGCACGCAAATGAGACTCATCTGACTTTCGCGATCCACCCGCACCGGCGATACGTGATATCTCGATGCATCGGCGACTCTGGAAAATCGGTTAGAATGGAAAGTCCAGTCCCACTTCCTACGTACGGTATTAATACGCACATCGATACTGACCTTGCCGTGAGAAGATCCACCGCGTTGAGATACGATTTCGTTTGGAACAATGATCCATTACCTCGCGGTTAATCCCACGATAATAAAATCCCGCATCGAGGCGGACGAATTCGCGCCAATTAGGAGAAGACAAAG
>NCVS01001046.1:72615-85163 GCA_003055095.1 Goniozus legneri | reverse complement strand
GTATGTATATATACCTCACATGGTGAAAACGAACAAGGTTGATCTTTCGTGGGGCCATTCAAAAGTATGTAGATCCTCCGAGTCGTTGTATTGTACCGTAAAACCTTACACGCGTGTCGTACATTTGTACCGTTCACCTTGTTTCTCTTATCCCTCCCCCTCCTCTTCCCCCATTCGTGTTTTTCTCTCTCCCGTTCTGTTTCTCAGTCACTGCATCTACCGATTCCTCGCTTCTCAATTTCTCGAGATTATATCATAATTTCTCGAAAACCTGACTGCATTAAAAAGAAACATTTTTTTTCGACCGAGCACTCGATTCAATATACTGACACGGAGGATTCGTGTAATTGGTCGTAATAAATGTTCGCGCGGTGAAGTCGGTATCGAATACTTACGCAATAAATTGATGATAATTTTATGTTTATAGGACTTTAAATCATTTTTTAGTACAAACTCCTAACTCTGCGGATATTTTAATTTCGTAATTTATAATTTCCAAAATTTATATGGCGAACAAAGAGAAATACCGAGGCGTCCCGAGATTTCCAGTAACACAAGCAGGCTATAGTTTTTCCGAAAGAGTTTTTCCCGACTTACCGTTAGACGGCGAATCGCGCGACAATTAAGTATAATCGCGAGCAAGAACAACCCGTCGTGAGAGAGTTTTCCGCGTCTGGGGACAGTGCGTGAGTCGAGTGCAACGTAACGATAATAGCGGCGAAGATCGCGTGGGTTTCGAATGGTCACGCGCGAATGCTCGGATAGTGCTGCATTTTTCTCTTCTCTTCCTCTTATCGAAGTGAAACTTCGTGAAATGAATTTCCTGATGGCGGGAATTTACCGATAAAAAAAAATTCGATAATAAAGCCACAATCTTTGCTTGAAATTTGTGATTTGATTAAATAGGTAATTACAAATCACAAATTTTTTCGTAGAAATTCATCAACAAGAAAGGAAAATTCGAAGGTACGATCACAATCATCGTTTGAAATCTACAATTCGATTGAATACCTTCAAATTGGACATTTCTCGTGGCAATTTATCTATGAAACAAAGAAAATTCAACGAAAAAATCATATCGTTTAAAATTTGGGATTTGGCTCAATAATTACAAATTAGACCATTTTTTCGTGATAATTCGTCAGGGAAAATTTGAAGAAAAAAATCACAACTCACATTTGAATTATCAATTAGTGATTTGGCTGAAAAATTAATTACAAGGTAAAAAAATTTTCTTCCCAGCGATGAAACGTCGAACGACGTCATGAAAGTTTGTTCGTTCCACAGAAGCGCGAATCGTACTCTTATCGTACTCGTAACCCATAGCCGCGAACAAAACCGGGCAGATAAGATCGGCGGGAAAAAAGTCGGATCGGCTTCCATCTCGTCTCGAGTCGTTGTGCATCGAGAAAGGCAAGGCTGATGGGGGGACCTGAAATGCAAATCGCGAGTGGTCTAGTCGAGCCTCTTAACGACATCTAATTTTTGTTGACTTTATTCATTTTCTCTTGATATGCTGACGAGACAACGCGCTGACCGATTCGGTGCTACGTCTCCTCCGGGTTCTCGTTCAACGTAGAAAGTAGCTACGTTAATTGGCTACTCTTCGGAATGCTCATTTGCATGAAAAAAAAAATAGCGATTACTTACGAGTCCTTTTGTAATTAGAATATTTTTTCTGGTTTCAGCAGTGTGGCAGTGGCAGCGGTTCGAACGAGGGTGTCGTCGGCAGTGTGGCTGGCGGGGGTGTTGGTGTTGGCATGGATTGTATGCCTCTGCGTCCCGGTCCATTCCATTACCTGATAAACGAACAGGCCAAATCTCTTGTAGCCCTACAGGTGAGTGATTAGTTTGAGCAACGATCAACTCAAAAAGTACAATAACTAAAAGTAAATGAGCATATGACCGTTTCAAAGAGAAAGATTCAAATTTTAAAACTACCTCATCGATTGAATTCGGTCATTTTTAGTTGAGGAATGTATTTTTTTTATATTTCTTATAGTTTTTGAAATAAATGCGTTTATCATCGTAACTGGACTTCTTTATGTATACATATGTATACTATAATCGTGTATGTAGATATATAAAAAATGAAAAAATTTCAGGAGCTGCAGAATGAGGTCGGTGCCCTGCTCGAGTTTCGGGACCTCGTCATCGAGACGTTCCCAAACCTCCGGCAGAAGATGGCCGCGACGGCATCGTCTTCAGCCAGCGCTTCCGTGATGTCACCGTCGTCGTGTGGGCACAACTCCCACATACCGTTGCCGCTTTCCAGTCCCTCGGCCCGTCGACGTATCGCGGAATGGGAACCGGGGAAGGTCAGGAGGCGAGCACCGCGCGACTCGTCCTCGTCGTCGGGCGGCACGACCAACGGAGCCGGGAGCGGTGGGGTCGTTGGGAGCAGCGGCAACGGCGCCGAGTCCTCGTCCTCGTCGTCGCTGCCTCGCAGCCGTAGCAACTCCCAGAGCGGCGGTACCAAGAACTGCGCTAGTGCTACCGTTCAGGATTCCGGTTTCAGTACCGAGACCTCGTCCAAGGACAGCGCGACCACTACCGCGATAACGGCGCGTCCCGTCAGTCCGCCGCGTCCTGGCATCGTCCTCGACGAGGCCGAGGACGAGCTTTGGAATCTGCTCGACGTCATACACCGCAAGGGCATCAGGTTAAGGGAGGAGGTTGAGTGTCTGCAGGGTCGACTCGAGAGCGTCTCCACCGACGACTTGAATCCGTCCTCTACCGAGGCGTTGGAGGTTGTGAAAAAGGTGAAAAGTCTCATCTGGGTATGTTTTTGCCGAGGAATAAGCAATATGAAATTTTCAATAATTTCAAAAAGGAAGTTTGACATTCCTGCACTGCAAAAATTACTCTGCTGGAATTTTGGCAGAAGTAGAATCTACCAGCAATTCTAGCAGTGCATGAATGTTAAACTTTCTGCCCTTGTAGTGCCCTTTTCGTTTAAGAATTTGGTGCTTTATCTATTGTCAAGAATTAAAGACAGTCGTTGCAAAATATCCGGCATATTTATAAGATATCTCAAAACGAACGAGTATTTCAACCTCCTCGTTTTCAGGATGGTGGTTTGGACGAGCGATCGCCGAAAGGACCGATTAGCGACGTAAACCGGAAGCTGACCAGTCAAGTGTCCGCACTGAAGCGCGAGAAGGAGCAGCTGCTGGACAAGGTTGCCGAGTTGGAAGCGGAGACGATCTCCAGCAGGGCGCGAGCTCAGGAACTCCAGGCTGAACTAGCGACACTCACAGCGCTCAGATCCGGACTGGAGGATCGTCTACGCGCCGGTTTGGTCGGCGAGAATAACGCTCTGGCCGATGTTCTGTCTCCGGGCGCTCAGCGATTGCAGCCAATAGCGCCGGCGAACGCGTCATCCGTCCCCTCGTTGAAGGCCTCTACCGTCGGGAACATTAAAAGCAGGTCGTCGGCTTTCGCGACGGTCACGAAGAGCCACAAGAGTCGCTTTCGCACCAGGACCATCGAGAAGAACGTCCTTGCCGATGTAGCCGCTCACAACAACACTCGTTTGCCTCGCGACGAGGATATTGAAGCGAACGTCAACGAGAGGAGAGCTCGTCTTGGTGCCTTGGATTCCGTCCTGATATCGCCGACTCGCGTCGGCCACGTTAAGGACATCGACTCGAAGAAAATCGCGGCCATACTCCGTGAGAACTCACCGCTCGAGTTACAGCGACACCTAATCACCACTACCGTCCATAATCAGGTACGGTGTTGTCGCAAGAATGTCGGGTCACGCAGGCCTGGTTTTGTGACTGTTTATTAACTGTTCGAGGTTAACGCTATTCTCGTTGATCTCGAATCGTTGTAATTTGTCAGCGTTACTCTTGATGTCGCATACTTGAAGTTTAGTTTTAGAAAACGTTTCGAATTGTAAAAAGTCAGTCATACGTATCTACCGAATAAATATGTCAAAAAAATTTCTAATGCTGTTTGCGTTTTCGCAGGCTCTACAAAAACGTCTAGACGATATCCAGAAAAGCACGGAAACGCTTTCTGAGAGGCTGGACAAAGCACGAGAGGAGAACGACGATCTACGTTTTCAAGTAAACTCGATTATTATTATTATTATTATTATTATTATTTTATTATTCTTTATATAAGAATAGCTCCAAGAATAAAACTCGAGCTTTTGGCATACCCATGGACATAGAAGCAGTTTGAGCAATAGAGTGGAAATGATAGAAGCATACCTATAAAATTTTCACAAATAGAAAAAACTAAACTTGCTCCAAAACTGTTATTTGTACCGGAATGTGATTTTAGAATCAGGAATAGGGCTTATTGAAATATAAATTTTAACTCTAATCCCAATTTTCTGTGTCTTCAATAAATATAAAAATATACTCAAAAAAACACTTTTGGAAGTGAACTTTTTAAAGGCATGTAAGGGGTAAACCGTCAATTTGCGCCAAAAATCCGTTTCAAGATTTTTCTGTATCACTCAAAACTGCCTCTTTGTAAGAAAGCATCCAAAAGACTCGGAAAACTCATTTGGAATTTTATCATTTATATGTATACATATTGCCTACATATTATTTATATTTTATGTGACATTCCGGAAGAACATAAAATTAATTAAAATATGTTTCAGCTGGAAGAGAGGAACATTGAATTGGAAGGCACGAGAGCACGGGTACGCGTATTGGAGAGACTCCAGCAGCGGGCACCAACGGAAGCCGAGCCCGAAATGGATTGCGAGCATACACGAAGTGAGCATAGCGTTCTCGAGGCTGGTAGTAGCACCGAGTCCAGTCGCGATCACTTGAACGGGGACGTGAAGCCGTCGCCGCGCCGGCGTCCTAGTCGTATACCATTGCCAGGCGCGACGACGAAGCCAGCGGCTCCTCGGCCGCCCGGTCACGGGCGGAACGACAGCAAGGAGTCGTTCAAGTCCATCACGAGACCACCACGCGACTCCAGTCGCGACAGCCACGCGGGCAAGTCCCTGTCGAAGGGTCGCGACTCGAATCGCGACTCGCTCGGCAACAAGAGCCTCTCGAAGAGCAGTTGCAACGTAAACGGCTACAGCAACATCAGCAACATCAGCAACGGCGGCAAGGACGCGAGCAGAGAGTCGCTCAACAAGTCCTTGCCGCGTAATAACTCCAGTAGAGACTCGTTGAACAAATCGTCGTCGTTGTCGCGCGCGCGAGACTCGCTCGAGTCCGGGAATAACGTGCAGAGCGGTAACACGGGCCAGACGGCACCGGCGCGTCGACCGCCCGCTCCAGCACGCCGCTCGCACAGCCTGGCGCGCACCGCGACCTCCGTTGATACCGACAACGGCAAGGTACGACCAGTAAAGCAATTCTTTTGGAGCAGCTGGCTGAAGTCACCGTTGTCCAACGGCCCGATCTAGAAAATTTATAGAGACTGAAAATGCTGTGAGGACCGTACTACCGGGACAACAGTGATTCGATTTAGGGACTCTCGAATCCTCGATATTGTCCGAAATACCTCTTCCCTCGTCATACCACACGTCACCATCTCGAGTCGTCTTTTACCCGACCACACCGGACGAGTTCACCCCGCTTCGTTACGAGATACCTCGGCTAGATCGATAAACACATACTGGGTGTTTAAAAAAAAGTATTCGCCATTATATGGCGAATAGTTCTCTCCGTACTGAATCGGAAAGGTCCTATAAACGTACTTTCTTTCTCACAAACCAGATTATAACACTATTCGAGTTCCAACAGTAGATTTGATTGAAATCAATTAAATACAGAATGGTTATTTTACAGTATAATATATTTTGAATAGGTTTCATATTCAAATAAAAAAATGATAGATACATATTTTATGTATGGCTGGGCAGATTGAAATTTTCTAATCAAATGATTGCCTCTTACACTCTGTTTCAAAAGCTTCATTAACGCTAGATTTACGGACACTTTTACATACCTATTTTCGTAAGAGAGTTGCAATTTGAAACAATAACGAAATCATAATTTTTTTTTAAATAATAAATTATAAACCAGTATAGTTATAAACTATTAACTTTAAATGGGAAGAATAGATACATATTTGCATTAAAAATTTGTTAATAAAAGTGGAAATCCGTAAAAATGACGGGTTCCGTAAATCTATTGTTAATACATTCTTCAAAATAATTAAGGGAGCAGACGTCATTGTCATACAATTATAATTCGACTGAAAATGAACGAATGAACCTGACCGAGGGGGTTGGTCCTTTTTTGTAAAGGGAGATACGAGATTTAAAATTATTATCTGGTCAATTGAATTTGATCATTCTCAGCTGAGATACAGTCGTTTGAAAATTAAAACTGTCACTTTAATTTGTTTGAGGATATCTTTGTGATGATGATAAACCAAAGTTCTTATGTCTCCACAATGGTTAACATTTCAATTTTTGTTCAGAGGACTTTTTCGATTCAGTACAACGATTATTGTTCTCCATATGAATGCTATCCGTTTTTTAACACCCTTATTGTCGTGACTAACAAAGATCATCGTGGAATTGTAAAATTGTCGAAGAAAATAACATTCCGTTTCTTAAGATATGGGTAGATAGAGATAGACTGATACAAGGCTTCCAATAGTCATGCGATTTATAATTTCACGATGAGTCATTCTGCAAACTTTCGAGTTTTTTTTTTTTAATCGATATCAATGTAAATTACCACTATTATCGTAAAAGGTGTTCAGAAGTTCCGTATTTCGCGTGTCTCTCGTTCATATTCGAACTCGAAAGGACATTTTCGTGTCTTCCCACTATCTCTCGTTCGATTTAGTTTTATTTAGCCATAACTTCGCCGAGGAACCTCGATGCCGTTAATATCCGCAAATTCACCTCGCAAAGCGCGTTATACATCCGCGACTAACTCGGACGTAAAACGAATGCACGTACGAACGAACCAACCAATTATTATCTCGGAACATCGATCGACCGAGCATCCACTACCGAAAACGAAACGCAAAAAGTAAACCGATCTGGAGCGCAGGCGAGCGTGCATTCGAGACCGATCCGAATGGATTGATAAAGAAAATGGCCCCTTCTCGCGTCTGCCGGTTTTCCCGTAAGTTATGCTTCTTTTATTATCATTTGCTTCGATGCTTCTTCTGGATGTGGTGAGCTAGTAATCAATAGTAGCCTTATTTATTTTAGTACGGTAGATCTTTTAGTACTTTGCAATTTTTTTTCGCATGTGCACGCACTGGTAGTGAGCTACTCTCAACGCGACATCTAGTTTGGTAAGGTCGACGCTTGGTTGTGAAGCATTGACTTCGATCTATATGCATTATACATTTCGACGCGTTTTTACCCAACAGACCTCCGCTTCGGGCCTTATATAGATGTTTCATCGATTGGCTATTTCCGTTTTCTCGATCGCTTTGGCGCTTATGCAACGTCCAATTCGAAAAACGCATCTTCGAGGGTTTTCTGAATTAGGGACTGAGATTTCAAACGTTTTTCCACGGATTCGATAAAAAATACTATGACAATTTTTATCATCCAAACTTTTTAATATATACTTATTTACGTTTCGAGCACGCATAAAAAATTTTTCACAAGAAAAAGACAATTATAGAAGCTATACAAATATCAAAGTGGGAACTACATAAAAAATCAGTTTTGTAGTTAACATAATTTGTGCCTTCCTGGTGTTAAGGAACAAAGAAGGAGAAAATATTCTTGATTAGTAAGGTCGTCGTTATATCCTGTGTCACGGAAAATAATTAAAAACGTTTTTCGATAAAATGGCAGCTACCTGAAAAAATTTTCTTCGCATTTCATTTTAACTTTTAAAGATTTTTAAAAATAGTAAATGAAAATATTTTTCAAACCCTGAGATTCTGGCTACAGAGGGATAATAGAGAAGATTTTTCTAAAATTTGAAGCAAATTGTTCGAGTAGAGTTTGAGACATCATTTCAACAAAATTTTTGTGCAGTCTTCACTTTGGTATTGCATAACTCTTCTTTTTTCTCATGAAAATTTTTATATGCATACTTGAAATGTTACTAAATATGTATATGAAGAAAAAATGTATAATAAAAATAGTTCATAGTTTCTCTTATAATTCGCATAGAAATGTCTGAAATTTCAGTCTCTAGGTCGGACTTTTAACGCATGATCGATTACGGATAGGAAGTTGGCTTTTTCTCATTTATGTGAACTTGAATGGGCTCTACACATTTTCATGCTTCACCCGTTTCATCTTGCCACGTTCTAAATCCCCTTTGCATTATTCAAATTCTGTGCAAAAAGAATGTTTTATCGATATGCACCATTGCAAGTTGTTTTACGATCTTGGGCAAAAGAATTTGCTCGACTGTTCCTATGCACCCTTCGACGACAAATAACAAAATTTCAACCAATCATTTAGCACCGATTAAGCGAGACGAAACGAGAAACTGCAATTGTTTTGTATCATATCTAGAATCGCTGACAAAATGATTTAAGTTTGTTTGCAATTTTATTTTGCTGATATTTTAATATTATTTGCTGACAGAAATTGTACAACAGAAGTCTGGCGATATGAGACATGAAATTTTTTTTTATTTTCATTTCAGTCGCACTCAATAGATATTAAAGAAAAACGAATCGACCACACGCTTACCTGCTTGGCCTTGCGGTTCATTGTCCATACCATGCCCAATGCTATGCGATATTGGGAGTCGGTTCGTGTCGACTCCTGTGCCTGCTCACGAGACGTCATTTTGTCTATGCTGTCCTTCGGAAAAGATAAAGATATACTATAAAAATTATCGCGTTATAGGCAGTGATAACAGGATGAAGTAGTAGCATTAGTCTACTGACCTTAATTGACTAGTATCTACTACTCTAACACTCACTCGTTGGAACACATACAGTAGCGCTTAAAATTAATTTGACGTGATAAAACGCGCAAAATACTCAAAATACTTTCACTCCTTTACTTTTTAATTTTTCTCCTAACGAAAATAAAAATTCACTTTTATCTCTTTATTTAAAAAAATATGAGATTTTAAAAAGTTAGTAATATCAAAACACTAAATTTAAAAATTACAGTAACGCTCAAACTTATTTTAATGTAATAAAATACTATAAAAATAGTCAAATTCCTCTCAATGCTCAAAAGCTCGAAATTTCTATTAAAATTTTTCAATCAATATTATTGTCAATTTAACCATCTCTCCACTCTCATTTGATTTGAAAATCACGTGTCGAAATACTTTTGAACGCCACTGTATAAAGTATTTTTTTAAAAAAGATGATTGATTCAATTTTATCACTGCCATAACTTTCGAATACTTACATTCATTAGCATCATTGTCATTTGATTGTATTCTATACTCGCGATCATGTCAAGGCCGTACAGAATAGTACATTGTGTAACTAGGGAGGAAAGCAGGACATTCCAACCCGCGTGTAAAATTGAAACCTGAACCGAAGACGAGAGAATCAAATACGCAAGATTGGATGTCATGCATTTCTCCCATGTTGCATCTACAACTTTTTATCATATCAATACCGAAAGTTCGTTTTACGCCCCGCTGTAAGGGAAAAAAAGGTTAACATCTTCGCCATGTATCGGAGTTTTTTTTCGCTATAGTGGGGAAGCACATGTTTATCGAACTCAGCTTCGCCTTGGTTGACAAACACGTGTGATCTGAGACATTTCCTCATTTACTTCCCTCGATGCGTAATGTACTATTTCTTCATACCCAGGTCGGAAGTACGTAAATAGTACATTACACTGCAAAGGCAGAAAGTTTAAAATTCCTGCGTTGAAAGCAGAGCATAAATTTCAGACTTTCTGCCTTTGAAATCGTAGCCAAAAGTACTTACTCTTGACCGAGATACGAAGAAAAATAGTATGCCACTGCACAGTGCAGAAATGTCAAACTCCTGTGCTCTTGCAGTATAATACACTAATTCTCGTTTCAAAGAAATTCAACTAACGGCTGTCTACTTGATTTCAGACGCACAGCGAGCCACCCAGTTCGTGGTGCTCCACAAACGACAGTCACCATCACAGCTCCCTATTCCCAGACTCATTGAATCAGGATACAGCCGCAAGAAACTACATTCAGAACAGTCCAATGCGTGTAGAGTTCATAATCGGATCACCGACGCGACGCTTCCGTCCGGACACTATATGGGGCCAGCCATTGCGTTACTTCGACAGCATCGACTCGACGGCGATCATCCCCGAAAGCCTGACGTCCGACGAGTTTCTACTCCGTCACGGCGAGGCACTTGCGGAATGCGATTCACTGGACGGACCAGCAATATCAAGCGACAGCTGAATGCCGTTTAGTTGTTCAATATTTTACAATCTGTCGATGGTCCTGGCTATTTATTTCGTGGCGACAAGATGTTGGACAGAGTTATGCCTTATTTTTTCTGTTTTCGTATTTATTTATTTAGCCGAGAATAGTTGAGATAGATTCCAAGAATTCCCCATTCGAATCGATAGTATATGCATTTACGTTTTATTGACAATAGATACTATTTTTACTGTTCGAAAAATGAGAAATTTTTTTAATTTATTTATTTGTGATGTTGAAATTTTTTATTTGGTATTATTTGGTACTGGTTTTAGTTCTTTTCGAGACGTTCATGCATATTTTAGACACGAAATATTGAGAAATTACAGATTTCAACTTTGCTATGTTGCAGTTGATGCAACGAGGACACTGTTTAGTATACATACTACATGTGAAAAACAGATGACACAACACAGAGGAAAATACTTTTATTTTAGAATAATATATTCCTTCGAATCATTTATTGTTGAATATATTTGTAAATAGTTAGTTATACCTTGAAATTATTGGTAATTTGTAAATTATAAAAATCTCTCGGTGTTGTGAGATTCTAATACGATAATTCTTTTTCTCTGTGTTCCCGACAAATATAAAAGAAAAGAAACGAATGAAATCATGTACAAAGATAATGCAATAACAGCGAATATCGATAAAACAGTTATGGCAAATTGAAAAATTATAATATTGTTAGAACGAATATAAACTAAAAATTGCATACTCTAGTCGTTAGCAAATTTTGAACAGGTTTTAAATGAAACGAGATTGAAAATCTACTTACGAAATAACCTGTATCCGATTACGCCTTAAAATGAAACATAAATTTTCGAAATTTTGTATTTATTGATCAAATATTTGTTCATAATTTTTTATTTATTTAATTAAATTCATTTGTTTGAGTTTTTTAAACCAACGTCAAGAATGAGTTTGTTTGGCAAACTCAATTGCTTGCTCTGTGTTTGGTAATCATACGTTCTATTAATTTATTTTTTTTTAATTTCTTCTCAGATCGTTTTTGCGCTATTCCGTAGCTCAAAGACTGAAAGAGTAATTGATCTTTTATGACTTTATACACGCGATTTACGTGTGGTTTAATTATAATGGAGGGAACCAAGCAGAAATCCTTGATTATATAAGAATTATATATCTTTTCGATCGTTTTGGTTAATTTCCGATTGCAGCTAATTTTTCTTCATTTCAGTAACGCAGTGAAAGTACGAAATTATTTTTATGTTATTAGAATCAAGAATTTACGACTTCCATTCCTCTTGATGAATTCTTAAGTTTGTATATTCAAGATGTTTTTGTCTGCGGTAACATAATAACGATATATTATTATAATCGTTATAATAAAGTTAGTAGACTGTAAAAATACGACGAACCTTGGCAAATATTATGACAGCCGATTTAACATTCCACGCTGTACATTTCAAAGCTACCATATTATTTTGGTGTCTTCGGTTATATTTTATTTGTGTCAACGCCACTTTATTCCGTTAAGCATTTGATTATTTAATCTTCTATTGTGTTGTAATTATATTTTGTTATTTATTGTTAAATGTATGTATGTTAAAAATTTGCGACAACAAAACTATACGAGAGGAAGCGTGATGAAGTTAAGCATACACGCTCATTGCTTCGTTCTATTAAAATATGTGAGACATTTTTTAATCGTTCGAAGGGCTCAGCAACGATATTTGTCATCGAGTTATAAAATTTGGGAATCAATGGTCGAACAATGTCTTTAAATATTTTTAGAATTTACATATCAAGCGAATGAGTCGATTAGTAAGCAATTTCAGCCCGTTTCATCGATTAGGAATGGAAACATGTAATACTGGCGGTTAAAAGACTTTAGAGGAAAGTGTATAATAGCCTTTCACACTCAACGTGTACACAATAGTGAGATAACACGCATCACCCGATGCAAAAGACTTTTTGTTAAAATACCAAGAAAGTTTGTTGACTAGAACATTCATTTTTTATTTTATTTACTAAATTATTGACGTTAAATTTCTTGTGATTAATATCGAAATCTTATTTATTTGCATCGAGTGATCATCAACTTTGTAAAGTGTTTAATATCTTCGAATCGACTCCATGAAACACTATACTACACAGTTCCTCGCTTCAACCAATATATTATTTTTAATAGTAAAACGATGACGATAAACATTTTATTATATTATCACAGTGAACGAGACATCTGTGATCTAGCTACGTAAACGCAAAATATTGTGATTT
>NCVS01001046.1:46172-72563 GCA_003055095.1 Goniozus legneri | reverse complement strand
AACACAATAAGGACTGACGGACTTACTTATGTTATTTTAGTGCCTAAATGTTTCTACGCGTACGAGAATTACATAATAATTGTTCATGCTCATCAGCTTGTTTCTATAACAAAGATTGCATCGTGTAATTAATTAATATAGAAAAAAGGGGTGAAAGTTAAGAAAAATATAAAAGAATGCTCAGATAATATTTAGCGCACGACCGTGAGGTGATTGTTTTTTCGATGCCGCCAGTTGGAGGCTATTATTTTTATACATTTAATTACAACCGTGTCACACGTAATAGAGCGCGTAAGTTCGCTGCCTCGTTTCAGCAGCTTCCTCATATGACGGTTGTACTCGCCGTCGTTGTATTATAATTTATCTATCGTACTAGATAATTATTCATACGGCTATTGTTATAATTTTATCGATATACCAACATACTTGTATATATAAACGGCATCGTGAATTATTTAAATAGTTTTAATGTAAATAAATTATATGTATTGAACTGCGATAATGTGATCCGTTTAATAAATCGAAATTACGTAAAAAGTTTTGTTCGTGCTTATATAAGCGTCAAATTACATTGGTAAACACTGTTTTCGTTACACAAATTTTTTGATCATTTTTTATTGTGTTATCTCCTCTCGTGGCAAGAATTTTCAATTGTACTCAATTACTAATGTCACGAAAGTGTTTGAATAATCCGAACAGTTTTTGTTTAATTTGGTTTAATTTAATTAAAACTTATAGGTACATAAATCTTCATTTCGATATATCACAAAGGGTATCACAAAAAATCCGATATGAAACAATTCTTTTTTGTTAGTTTATTCTTATTGAGTATCTATAGAACTATCATAATCAGATATAAATTTTCGTGTGATGATCAAATGTAAAAATTTTGTTGATCATTGTTATCAAACGAAATTTCAAATCACAATATCCTCAAACCATAAACAACCTTTACCGTGACGTGTCACTTGTGTTCACTCACGACCTTTGCCGGATATCATTAATTACTCGTTTTGTTTCGATCCAATGTAAATAAATATTTAGGTCACAGAAGTGAAGACTGAATTCAGAGGTACGAGCAGTTAACCGCGGGTCGGACGAAGCTCAAGTATCAAGTACACTTCATATTTTACCCTGAACATTTATTGAAACGTATTCCAGTGAGAAATGTGAGTAATCGGAATTTTCCTTGCGTTCTATCCTTCTCCTACATCGTTACATCGATACATAGCCCTGTACTTGATCTCGTTTAGGTTGCAATCAGGGTACAGAAGAATTATCGCTTAAGCAATATTTATGCCTGATTAAAAATTATCGATAAGAAAAAGAGTGAGTGAGAGACAGACTGCGAAAAAACAACGGGAGAAGATCGCTTATCGCTGAAGGAACTGGTAAGTGACCAATAATTAGTATATTCAAAGGAATTTTCAGTGATATTTATCATTTTTTCACTTTTTTTATTAATAGAAAAACATCCCAAATATTAAATTATGAATAGTAACTAAACAGTAACTATTAATTGTACCTTGACAGTTCTAGGTACTATTGATAACAATAAGAGCAAATATTATAATATTTTACCATCGACAATTTATTATTGACTTATAATAATTACGGTCACTAATTATACTTAATATTAACTATAATAATAATCTATGGTTATTATTAAAATAATAAAAACATTCGCAAAGAGAATAATACATTGCGAAGAAATATTGTTAAACTAAATGGGTATTTCCATATAGCCAAAATGATATTTTGACAGTTCTGATTTCGGTTCATTTCAACAGGTATTTTCTTTGAATTAAGTTGTATATTTTGCACTCAAATGAATTTTATCATACAAAATATTAAGTATAAGTAGAAATCACTATCAATACTTCAACTATTTTTCATAATAGTTCTCACTACCGTAATAGGTTTTAGTTCGAATTTACTAAACAATTATATAATTTGATTAATTCTCTGTTTACTAAAAGATATAGTAAAATGAACTAGCTTATTTCTCTCGCATCAAATAATTTATCGCCCATTGAAATCCAAGATATACGATAACGAAACTCGCACGTGTACCCAAACCGGAAGAGAGCTCGAGTGCAACTACTCGATTTTATTGAAGCGGTAAACCGCGAAAACGATTAGAAAAGTATGAGAGCGAGAATGGACAAACAGGAGGACGATTATGAAAGGTCGAGAATTTCATCGATCAAATAAAGGAATTAAGTGCAGTTTATCACTTGTCGACGCTTCCAGGTACCCGCGACAGATAGAAAATTGTTTTGTTAACTGAAAACGAAGAGTGACTCAGTCGGCTGGCATCCGAGACTGAAAAATTCGAAAACGAAATCTCGGATAAGAGAGAAAAAAATGGACAATCGCAAATTTGCGGAGAATAGAGAGAATCGCAATGATTACGTAGGGAGGGCTTACTTCATTCCCTCGTCGATAATTAAAATTGCGATAAGACGATAGCGCGCGGAAACGTAAGTGGCACTATCGATTATTTGACTACCGATCCGGACTTTATCGATAAAATTGTATTATCGAGAAAAAAGCCTTTTGCTGACCAGCTCGCCGGCCACGATACAATCTCTTGACGTCAGATTCACAGGCCGAAAATTGCGATCTAGCTTCATCAGCCTTGTACTCGCGTCCGAATAAGAGCGAGCGAGACGGCGAGAAAAATATTCGTAATTTGTAATCGTACACGTGTGCTAGAGATATCGTCGAGGCTCTTCGAGCTAGCTGTTTTCGGGAGAATGTTTTTTTATCGACAGGTGCATAAATGTCAATAATGCGTTTCACTATCGTACTGCCGCAATTGTAACGCAATTCGTCTCGGAGTTTCATAAGAGTGGAAGAAGAAACTAAAACTAGAATAAAAAAAATATCGAAGTCACAAGGGACATTTTTTCAGCTCGTGAGTTGGTAGAAAAATTTTAGAGTTCTATTCACGAGGTACGAAGAATGAAACGGAGCGAATACGTTGCGTACACAAAACTGGCATTACGTAAATATGCACGATAATAAGCAAGAATTCCCTTTTAAAAAGGCAAAAGCGCACCGTGTTGTCTAATCTTATCAGCCGAGGGAGCTCGAGTCCGATCTCCTAGAGTTTTAGTAACAGATTCACATTGAAGATTCGAAACCTGGATTATCGATCGGCGATTTCCGATTGGCCCACACTGTACTCGGAATCAGTCTCTCGAGACTCGCGCTATCTCGCCAATTAGCGGATGCGACTCGCCGCGAGATCGCAATCTCGGGATATATCACGCGCACAACGCGTGAATCGAGAGGGGGAGGGCAAAGAAAAAGTAAAAATTGTGAACAAGTAGCGTCGCGTGCATTCAAAGAAATTTTTATTTCAATTTACTATTTTTTTGCAACTCTGTTAGTAAGAAAAACGTGTAGACTATTAAAAAAAATGATAATGATAATAATAATAATAACAGCAAGAAAAACGATAATAAATAAATTATTATCTCATAATAAAATTAACTACTCCAGTAATTTTACTAATAAATAGTCAATACTATCATGTTTTCGCTAGTTTAAAATAGTCATCAAGTATTTCACAATAGTCTCTGCATGTGCGTATAGAATAATAAAAATATTTATGAAGAAGACAGTAGAAATTACTATTAACACTTCAATTATTTCTTATGGCAGCTCTTATTAAGGAGGTTTAGTTGAAATTTACTGAATAATCATAATAATAATAATAATTATCAAGTGATATATAATTATTAAGTGATAATTATTATTGTTATTTATATTAAAAATAATTTATTGGAGTCAATATAATTTTTTTGCTGCTTATTAATCCATATAGTAAAATCGAACAAACAAATTTCTCTCATTGTTTCGAATCATCAGGAAAGTTGATTCGATCTTATATTCTGTTCATCTCTAAATGATCTAGTTTGTAAGCAAAATACCATTTTATTATATTTTCAAATATTATGACACTTCACGTGACTTTTTATCTCTCCCACTCCAAATAACAATGAATTACTTTAAGTCGAATATTCATAGAATGTCAACTTTGAAACTTCTTATCGCAACAAATTACAACGTTATTTTGACTCATTATTAGCTTCGCTAGAACATTCTTAATCACCGAGCTAAGAATTTTTCTCCGTACAATTTTATACGCGGAACGGGACAATCGGTGCGCAAAATTCTCGTTCGTATTCTCAATTTTTTCTGCCTTTCTCCTTGAGCAGATTTTTTCTTGCCCCCCCCCCCCTCCCCTCTCCTTCTCTCTCCTCTAGCTGCTCAATCGGGTTATTGAGCAAAAAAAAAAAACAAAAACAGAAATTTAGATGTCGTCACGAGTTCCGAGAAGATATACGCTCTTGCATTATCGTCGAGCTCAACACTCGCTTTTCTCGTATTTCTCGTTTTTCGAGAGCTCGCTACGAATTTCGTCCAGTTTGTAATTCCGTTACTGTCTCGATACTCGTGGATGGATTTCGATACTCCGGGCGTTTACCTCTCGTTGCAATTGACCGATTCGGTGGTTCATCAAGGTTCAAACACTCAAGTCAAGGCTCGGTCCTTGGAAACTATTTATAAAGCGCACGACTGGCATCGAAATCATACCGCGATACAAGTATTTCCTCGTTCGTTACACGACGAAAAAAATTCTCCCTCGCTGGGCTACTGAAACACGTTTTGAATATTCGTTTCGTAATTTTGTAGAATTAAATGTAACTCGACTTTTTAGAATTACACTGGGTTGTAGTAGTTGAGCTAGATAGTATATTACAATACAAGGGCAGAAAGTATGGCGTCCCTTTCGCGATCGTACGTTCATACTTTTAAGCAAGGTATAGATGAGAGAACTCATTTGTCAAATTTCATTTTAATTTTAGCTTCAAAAGAGAATATCAACAAACCTGGATTCGTTGTGTTTATAGTTACATGTGTTGAGAATGCAACCCGAAAATTTTTTACCAGCCAAATCTTGATGAAGAAATTCTTTATTTTCATCGCTCTTACGAAGTCGGGATTCGATTTCGGCGAATTTGACAGTGGAAGGAGGAAAAAAAGGAACTTGTTTAAGGATCGAAAAATAAAGAATCGACGTACCTCTCGCGCGATTCCGCGAACCGATCGAATACCGATCGCGCGATCGTCATAAATCTGTACGCGGATCTACGTGCGATTTTTTTAATAGCTCCTTTTATAATACCAGGCGCGTGCCGTTGTGGTTGCCTTACGCGGGACGTAACCTTTTCTCTGTTTCCATCGCACGATTTGAGGTCGAAGCTGGATCGGGAAACGCTCCTCGAGTCCTTGGCGATTTTTTCTTCATTCATTTTCTATCTTTAAGATCTTTTCGTATTCCCTATTGAAGTGTGGGATTTGGATTCATTTATCGAGGAACTCTTCGGAAAACTGCATTCATTTGTACTAACTGATTTCTCGTTGAATTATAATAGCACTATTGTGAGAATATTTTTAACTGTTTTTTTTTACAGTTGATTTTTTGTTACGATACTGAGAGGAACTTGCTAGTTCTATTTTACTCCATTGATTAGTAAACAGCGAAGAATAAAAAAATTTATTAGTAATAATTATAGTTATTATTATTATTATTACTTAATAATAATTAACTGATTATTCAGTATATTTAAACTCGAACCACATAATTAAAACTGCTATAAGAAATAGTTAATGAATTAATAACAATTCTCATAATTTTGTAAGTACCTCAATATAAGGTACCATAAGAAGCAGTTGGAGTATTATACTAATGATTTCTAGTATTTTGTTCGTAAATATTTTTATTATTTTCGTGCACAGAGATTTATTACAAAATTGTTAATATGAATATTTGAAGATAAAAAGTTACTATTATTTACTATTCATTGATAAAATCATCTGACATGAGAGATTAATCTTACTATATTGAAACGTCATAGTTTTCACTACTATTTGTTGATATCAAAAGACCGTAGTATTTTCAACTATTATTATTGACAACTAGGACTATTTTAATTTACTATTTTTTACTATTTTAGCTTTTTTATTGCTAAAAATAGTGGAATGTTAGTAAATTTTACTAAAAATTTTTCCGAGTCTAGTAAGAAAAATAGTTGAATGAATATACATATATATATATATATATATGTATATATATCGTATATTTATAAATAATCAGCTGTGGAATTCCAGAAGGATTTAAAACTCGATAAGAATAAAAATACGAGTGTAACGACGCAGCTGTCTCGAGATTTCGATCGGCCTGTCGCACCGTTCCTCGTTTTTTTTCGCCAGATCTACTGTTTTTGTTTTGCCTAATTCTCAATCTCGACAATGTCGTGGAGGTTAGTACGAAAATACGAGAGTCAACGACCAACCCCGAGCCCTCGATTCGCGGATTTTCGCGGGCCGCTCGAATATTTTATCGCGCTTACGCGAGCTATTTATAATAAATGCTGCGAGAAAAGGGAATAAAAATGAGGCTCGTATCACGTCGAATCTCAATATCGACAAGAATATTGTTAAAACCGGCCGAACCCGTAATCTGCGCGATTTTATCGTTTAATTAAAAGTTAATTGTTCGATAAGCCCAGCGCGTTGTCTCGAATCGCGCAATACTGTCGAGGAGAGTAATCGCAAAAAACGAGGAAGAAAAAAATTTACGTGATTTGATATTGCAGGAAAACAAGTATTTTAATATCGATTCGAATGTATTTTTATGACTGAGTGAATGAACAAAGAACAATAAATCATCTATCGTTTAAAAAGAAATCAATCGATAAATCAAAATAGACATCTATTATTTAATTCATTGCTCACTTAACATCAAAATTTAAACAATCAATTTTTCAAAACTCATAACTGTATTTTTCTTTACATCTCGGTCGAAATTACGTACTGTCAACTTCGATTGAAAATTTTGAAGGCATTGAATTTAAAGAAAGCGTAATATTTTTGCCCTGCAAGCAGAGCAGAAGTATCAAATTTTCCACTCTTGTAGTGTAATAAACTGTTAACTGTTGAGTGAATGGCAAAAGGTCCAACTCGATAAAAAAAAAAGTAGAGTGCAGTTTATTATCTGGTGGTGAAGAAGGAGACAGCACTCGACTCTCTGTCAATTCAAGGAGTCGTGACCTTAGCCGAGGACCTTGAAGAGGAAGCGGCGCGGCTGATGGACCTCGAGCGGCATCTCACGCGCGATTTTTCTCGTCCTGCAGTATAACAACCGACTTTGAAACACCCAAGGCGAGATTAATCGGATCTGTCCAATTCTCTCCTTCATCCGATTGATAAATTAACCGTATCGATAGAAAAAATCTCATTTTACAAAATTAGTTTAAAAAAGAAATTTTTTATCTCGATGAATGGAATATTTATCACTGAAAGAATCTGCTGGTTCGAGTTAATTAAATTAATTAATTAATTAATTAAATATACTATGTCCTCAAGAAATGTAGGGACACTCGTAATTTTCGAATGTTTGTACTCCAGCTAAATATGATCGAACGTGATTCGCAATAAAAAAATAGGAGTTCCCATTTTAAAAAACCAAGTTAACCTTGATAGAGGTCAACCGGCGTGTCACAAGATCATGGGAGTTCAGCTATGGAATGTCCCCCTCAAAACCAAAAAACTTTTGTACCTGCCACAGTTTTTAACATAAATACGATTATCATCGTAACTGGACCACCCCGTATAGTTGAAATATAAATAGTAATTTCTACTTTTTTTCCACAAATATGTGTATCAGATTTTGGTTAATCTGATATTAAAAAGTCAAATAACTTATAATAATAGTGTAATGATATAAACGTATTTGCTAATAAAAAAAATTCCAATAAGATTCAAAATATATTGTCAAATTATAATATTATTTTTTTATGCACAGAGACTTATTGTGTAACAGTTAATATATCTATTATACAAAGTGGAAAAATATTAATAGTTTCTGCTACTATTTGTTTATAAAATAATGCCTTAGTATTTGCAACTATTATAATTAATGAGATTATACCAATATAACATTTTTTAAGAGATGAGCAGTTCTTTTTTTTATTAAAAATTGTAAAAATAGTACCTCGCTTCGCTAGAGCGACAAATCGTACTCGTGTGTGAAACCCGTTTTGCGCACTTGTATCGTTATGTACTATTTTTCACGATTTTCTTGCCGTGAAGAAAAATGCCATCTGTTGTATAGTTTTCGGTGAAAAAAATTTAGTTTTTTCAAGCACGTGTTTGAAAAATTGTATTTTACTACCGGTATCTCTGATGTGGTTGAAATGTGTATCGAGTAGATTCACAGGATGTATCTTGAAAAATCTCGAGAAAATGAACGACAACACCGGACACGGACCGGAACTCGTTCGTTCATTCTCGTCACGATTTGTTGCTCCGCGGTCGGCTAAAAACCACGGCCTCGGTTTGCGAGCATCTTCGACCTCCGCGATTCATCATACACGCGCTCATGATCCTCCGGCTCGTAAAAACTCACGAAACCAACGAGAGGACACAGGATTTATACAAATCGCTATATGCGTGTTACATCAGAGCTCTTTTATGTTTTTTACAAAAACATGTCGAAGTGGGATGTGCCAGAAATTCGTGAGGATACATTAAGTCTCGATTAGGCGCAAAAACAAACAAGGATTTCCGCTTCGGATTGATTTTCATCGGAAATTTTTTTTGCGTGCTGAATTACACATTATTTTGTTGAGACTGGAATTCCATTTAAAAAAATAGGATGTAGTCTATCGCTAATGAAAATATAAATTCATATTGAAATATTGAAATAATAAAATATCAATATAATTATATTTATTTTTTTATGATATTTTATACATTTTTACATTCATTTTTTAATATGTTTTTCTTTCTTTGCACTTATTTTGTATATACGTTGAAATATTTATTTAAATTAAGCATACTAATTTCATTCTGAATCAGATTTCTCAAATCTAAGTGATAAATCTAAGTGATTTGGCTCTAACCAAATATTGATTTCTATGTTTTCAAATAAATATTAAGTACCATCAACAAATTTTTACCTCTTGCGTACATTTTATTTCAGCTGTATACAAATAGATAAAACGAGAGAATCGCCAGATTCTTGAAATGTTTTGACGTAAAAGAGCGCAGGCTGATGGAAGCTCGAGAGGATTTTCTGCCTCCTGACGAATTCCTGGCACGAGTTTCGGGATGCGCGGTTACGCAACATAAGCTCGCGAGGCATCCACGTAGCGGCTCGTGTCCTTGAGCTACGCCGAGGAACGCGCTTACAGGATCATCACGGATCGCAGGCGCTATAATTGCCATACTCGAGGTGCCGTTACGAACGCGCAATCGCGATTATATGGACGCTGAGATTTTTATATAATCGTGTGTAGCGATTAAGTCGTTTATCGACAAAGTCTACATGTATATTCTCATTAACTCTTATGTAGTCGGGTAATTCTTCATCTCCTCTCTTTTCGCGTTTTCTCTGCACTTTTAACTCCGCGAGATGATAATGTCAGAAATGAAAATTAAGCAGTGAAAGTACAGAATTCCCGGCACGGTCCGTGCGTGTAATTTTCGTGTCGGCGGTTGAGTTATTTCACGCGAACGTATCAATCTCGAAAGGGAATACATATACGCGGGGCCACGCGCGTCACGCGAGCCAGTTCGAATGCGTACGTTATGAAATTCTCGCTCGAGGTCGACGTCACTGCGAGTCACGAGCAATTTAATTCAGGTTTATCCTCGTGCAGCCCTTTGTGGTTATACTTGATTAAATGATATATATTTAGTGTTTAAAATCCGATTGAATTTTATAAAATTTCCTTTGAGCGGAATAAAAATGACAGTGTAGCCTGTATAATTGTTTTCGATAGGGTACGCTCAAAGAAATTTTTGGTAAAATTCGCTATTTTTCATAGTAAATATTGCTAAGTTCTTGTCACTTTAAAATAGTTATAACTATTTCACAATAAATCACTATGCGTTAAAAAAATTAAGAAACTAAGTAGATTTTCGTGCCAAAGTTACAATCCGCGAACGGCCGATATTGACCAGTTAAGTGTGGCGACCTTGTTGGGAAGTGTGTCTCTTAGATGTGTCGTATATGTATGTAGACGAGAACACGTGTATTTGTGATGGTTGTACCCGTCAAAACGCAAAATTTTGTACTTTTTGCTTAACGTATATAGTCGACAAACACGCTTTGCTGGTTACCATACAGCCCAAGGACCATAATCCGTAACGCCTCTGGGCGACTTCAGAGAAGTGCAGTTCGGTTATAACCAAGCTGGGCTGATAGAGATATCCGATTTTGGGTACATTCACGGGGACCACCGGGAGGCCAGCGCTTAGTGTCCGAGCCCAGACATCCACTTTAATAGGGGTTCAAGGAGACCAGCAGAAGTTGTGCAAAGGAAGGGCGGAGAGAGCTATCGTAACGGAAGAAGGTTCCTAAGAGAGTAGTTAAGAAATAGTATCATAGGCTTACATCTAAAATTGGTGTAAACCGTTCAAGATTTTTATCTGAAGAGCAAGTCGGAATAGATAAGGAAAAACTATCTGTAAAGTGCGTTCGATATTTCCTCTGCGCTGCAGAGAAGTGAAGATACGTTCTATGCTTTGTCGGACAAAGCATGCAACGAAAATCATAAAAGTATCATAAACCTTTTAGGTGGCAAGAAGAGCAAAACTCGACTCCAGGATATAATGAAGAAGTAGCATCCTTAAAGGCTCAACAATAGGTAGTCATTGTACCAAGGGCATTCCAGTAAAGTATGTAAGGAGTTATCAACAGGAGGATAGCATAGGCTGCAATCTTTCGATCTGGATCTGTTATGATCTGGATAGCCCAGTGATTTGGTACAAACCAAGACGTACTGGAGCGATCTTGAACAGTGGGGGAAAAGGCAGCTGTTATTCTATCTCGCAGTGAGTCAGGGTCAGTATAGGGGTATGTTTCATTGTTGAGCATTACATTTTTATCAAGACGAAGTGAGGATTTCGCACATCACCATTGTAAGTTCAATGGACGGATCTCCAGTAACAATGCAGAAGCTATCCGCGAAGGTAGCACAATAAGATGAAGTTATCGTAACGAGAAAGCGTCTTTGAATTGAAAGAGAAGATCGCAAGTCTTTGACTACGTAGAGGCCGAACGAGCTCAGGACCTCATAGGTGACAATTGGGAAGAACACACTTTTATAGTAAAATTTAGAACGGGGAATCTAAGACCCCGTGTGACTCTGGCTAAGGGTTTAAGTCTTAAGAAAATAATATCGATTTTGGTTTGAATTATATTGGTATCCTCACCAAAGTGGACGCTTAGGCACCGAAATGAATCTTCGAACACGATATTTCTATTGTTTACTTTGATCCTAAGAGGGTGAGAGCTAAATCGTGTATTTGGCATTAGAGTCGTCGACTTTACTTCTGAGACTCCTTATTAGGTCCGTTGTTGACTTTTGGGGGTTGAAACCAAATTGGTTATCATTGATAGTAAGCAAATTGACTGATACGATTTGAGATTGCTTGGCTCTTTAGTACTAGTATTACTACTAGCCATCGGATTTAGTTGTACTCGGGGTTTCATTGAGAGAAGCTCTTTTCTCATTCTGAAACTTGTATGTATTATGCCTTATGGTTCTTTATTGTCCTTTTTTGATACAAAGTCTCTCCAGCTAGCCTTTTTAGTTCTTCGAATTTGGTGGCTATTTGGTGGCTTTTTGATTATTATTATTATTATTATTATATGTTAATTTTTTTGTTATTATTATTTATATTTATCAATATATTTCATATCTTCAAATTTTATTAATGGCAACTCCATTTATATCATCAAATACTGTTACAATATGATAATATAGTATATTTGAATTCAGTATCGTAGGATGTATATTAATATTTTTTCAAATGACCAGTGTTAAGCCTTAAAATTTTTTAGATTTCTCCTTCCCTTTGAGTGTATGTACTTCAATATAACCTTACACTATTCGATATAATCGAATTGGAAAAAAATTAAACGATAAAGACGCCTGCAGAGTGACTTTTCTCAATTTTAGTTCCTCCTCTCATAGAAAATTCAATTCGACACTCTAACGATCTCCTCTCTCTCTCTCTCTCTCTCTCTCTCTCTTTCTCGCAATGCGAAGCACGTGGTTAATTAACAAGAGAAAAAGGTACGGAGTGTCTTTCCTGAAAGCCCTTGCGCACGCGCCTGGTCATTTCGTAACAAAGTCGCGCGAGTGCACGAGGATCGGGGCATTTATCTCGGCCAACTGCATTCTCGTAACTCTCTGTACTCGCGGAATCCCTCGCGCGTTATCCAACTCGTCGCTCACTGTAGAGAGTCCTCTTTCCTCTCGCCTCGCGAGCCTCTGCCAATTTTCTACTGTCATTTCCGGCCGAACCTGCCGATTAGTTATCGCTTTTCGAACCACTCAACCGTTTCCGGTGTTTTCGTAATTTGATTTCGATAAAAAAAATCGAAAGTAGCTAAAAATCGGTTGTTTTATCCCACAACTTTTACATCGTGGAATACTTGATATCCTCCAACGAGCCACTCGTCTCGCTTTTGAAACAAAATTGTACTGAAAGTGTAACTGAAGTACATAGACAAAAAATTGGCAGAACAACTTGATGTTGATTATAAATATATGTATAAATGAATATTTTTTACCTGAAATAAACCTGCAATACGAACTTAGAATAAATAAACAATTAGAACAAAATTAACAATAAATATCGAATAAAAATAATAAAATAATAATAATTTATTCTAACAATATTTTTATTAGAATAAATATTAGGCGAGTCCCAGTAATTTTTATTTTCAGTGTAACGATAGAAAAATCGGCATCGATTTTCTGCACTAAGAAAAATCTGCTGCAACAATTTTACTATATCAATTTATAAACATTGAATTAATTAAATTAACTGTAATTTCGAACTCAAATCTCTCATTAAGAGCTATTTTGAGATTTAGTACATATTTCATATTCATCAATATTTATTTGTAATTAATTAATTGAACTAATTAATAATAATAAATAATAAATAAACTAATAAATAATTGAACTATAATTATTGAATGAATTTCAACTGAACTTATAAGAGGTACTAGAAGAAATAGTTAAAGTATTAATCATAATTTTTATTATTTTGTTCAAAAATATTTGTATCATTCTGATTATTCTCATAATGAAACTTGAAATTTCCTGTATTACGTGAAATAGCGTTTAATAATATGATATTATACGTATTATGGAAAAAATGAAATAATTAGAAAATAGCAAATTTTACCAATAATTTCTCTGATTTTATTTGTTGTTAGTAATTTGCGCCATTAGTTATTGATAATAAAATACCATAGTATTTGCATATATTTTATTTTTTAATAATTGGGTTTTTTTTCCGTTAATAAAAACAACAAAAATTATAAATTCTACTAAAAATTTCTGTGAGTGTACTTCGACCAATTGATCCCGATCTCTCTTCATTGACGATCCTCGGGAAAATGGAATTAAAAACCCGCGCTGATTTTTCGCCGATCTCGTCGAGGGTCGACCCGATTTTTCCAAGCTCTCGGCTAACTGCGCAGTTCGCGATCGAAAGTCTCGCGAGACGAGTGTCTCTCTTTCTCGCTCTCTCTTTCGCCGCGTGTGTAAATTGCACCTGAGTCTCGGCGCGACTGCCGTCACGGTGCGTTGTACGGCGATTCTCGCATGCTCGCGCGCGCGCAAGAGAGAGAGAGAGAGAGAGAGAGAGAGAAAGAGAGGGAGAGAAGGCGCGCGAATAGAATTGGGACGGCTCGTTGTTTAGGTCGTTTACACCCATCGCACGACACCCAAACTCGATCGTGTCACGTTCTTTTGTACTGTTACGTTTTTACCCGCTCGCTTGGCCAGTGTAAATAATCGAATTACGCTTATCGATAATTGACAGATTACATCAGAATTCTATCGAGCATTATCTAGAATTCCTAGCACATAATGTTCTATCTTCGATCGAACGAGAATTCGTGGAATCGGCTCGAAAATCACTCGTTGAAATAGTTCGCTAATCGAAATATCGGCCATACTACTATTTCATTAATTCTTCTACCACTACTCAAGATTACGAATCGATCTATCGATTAGAGGCTAAACGGAAACGTCGATGTCAAAAATCGTCGGTATCCCTTCGATTTTCTTCGCTATCGGAAGCGATTGGTCAATCCATGGATGGTGTAAAATTATGAATGGCCGTTAATCGATCGACGAGAGCGATTTATCGGTCGTTTCCTGGCTCCCGAACTCTTGCGCAACGGAGTGAAAAAGAAAAACAGCAAGAGAGAAGAGAGAAGAAAGTTCCTCTCGGCTTATCTCCGGCGAATATCTCTCGAAGAGAAGTAAAACAATGCGTCCCTGGGAGTGTATTTACAAATAAGTCGATAACGAACGATCGATAAATGATCGATCAATAAATCGAGGCATCGTTGCGCTCGCTCCGCGAAAACTTTGAGGTTCGCCGACGGAACTCTCGCACTAACCAAGGGCACGGGCCTTATCGCGTTATCTTGCGAGTGATCGATCGAGCTAGCCTCTAAAAAGTTTTGATAGTTCGTACGGAGGAAACAAGGAAAAATGACGATCGAGCCTCGACACTCGCGAAGGATTTGAAAGTACTACTCGCGACTCCTGAGATCGCCGGAGTCGTACGATCCAGTGGCTGAGCGAATGATTTATTTTCACTCGAGTACATTTTACTCTGCATTTTGAATATCGTCTCCCCAGCTACACTCAGAGACACGGCATGCGTAAAATTCGATTTTACGCATCTGATTTCCGTGTGTAAAATTAACTTTTACGCACTGTGTGTGCAAAATTGAGAAAATTGAAGACAGTCGTGCTTAAAACGTTCTTATCAACCGACAATTACAACAATAGTAGGTACTCGGACGTGAAATCGTATTTTACGCATTTGTGGCATACTATATTACTACTGATACTATTTTTTATTATTTTTATTGATAAAAAAGTGGCCACATTGTTGATAAATATGGTAAATTGATATAGTTCTGAGTGCTGACAATAGTAGATGCGGAAACTATGGTGTTTTACTATCAGTAAATAGTAGCAGAAATTATGATATTTCGATTATTATTTACAGTGAGATAAATTATTATACTTCACAGAAAGATTAGTACATCCGATGGGTTTTCTGAAAAATAAAAAAAAGTGCTCATTCTTCATCATTTTAAAAAATAGTTATATTAATTATTTCACAATAAGTCTGTGTATGTGAAAAATAAAATAATGTGACAATATATTTCAAATTTTCAAATTTACTATTTGCAAATACATTTAATTATATTCTTAGAATACAATGTAATGTAATAAACGATTGTAATCACTATCATTGTATTTTATTCTGCAACTTTGAAAATCGTTTCAATTTGATTACGTATTAGCAAACTTTGAGTGAATATTATTGCAAATAATTCCTCGAAAAGAATGTGACAAGAGTTTTCCGTTTAAAAAAATATATAAGATGTTCAAGTTCTTATTATCAGAATAACCAGAACAATAAAAATATTTACGAACGAAATAAAAAGATAGCTATTATTTCTGCACCTATTTCTTATCGTAGCTCTTACTGAGAGGATTCAATTGAAGTTTGCCGAATAATTAGTTAATGCGTTACTAATATGCTGTTTGGCAAATTTTAATACGTTAAAATTGCTCATGATATTAATTTGAAGAAGTAAAAATATATACCTACCAACAAAATAGTGATAATTGCTATTTTTCTATTACAAACATTTCTTACAGTAGCTCTTCTAAGAGGTTTCAGTTCGATTTTACCAAATAACTATTTATAAATTATTTTTGGTATTATTATTATTAATCCAATAAACAAACTTATAAGTTAGGAAAGGGAGCACGTGTCGCGACGTTACGCGAGTGCATAATCGAGAACGCGGAGAGCGAGAGAGGCGTAGCGCGAGCGAGAATGTGAAAGGGAGCAGCTGCACGCGGTGCCCTCGTCGTACGTGACACGCTCGTTCTCCAGGCCCTAGGAAAGCCTCTCTCGTTCTTTCGAAACCATCCCGGTTCCTCTTTTTTAATTCTCCACTATCATTTCAGATTTTTCTCACTCGGAGGATGAAGCGAGAAGGAAGTCAACACTGGAAGCCGTCCGAGATCGTAATCTCACCTCCACCTCTTCCGTCGCTCGCCAACTCTCCTCCTCTCCGTCTCCCCTGCGGAGTTTCAACCTAAACTCATCGGAATCTTTTCATGGCAAATTTGAGAAGCTCGAGGAAAAAAATCATCGAGGATCGTTCCTAGGATGTTTGTATAATTGCCAAAAAATTAAACGTCGTTCTCAAATGGTTGTATTTCGATTAAATATAATCAAGTCAAATTGAGCAGGTAATTATTTTGAGGAAGATTCGAGCTTCAAACTTTGAGAACGATAAATGTCCTCTTAATTCTCTTAAGGAGTGTATTATCAATTTTTTTTTTATATATATATATTTGTTTTTATTTTTACAATTTGAACGAGTTATTTATTAAACATTTTTTCCGAGATCCCTCTAGAAAAGAGGAGGAATAGTTTTTCACGAGGATAGATCCTAGAGAAAGAAGAAAGAGCTACTAGAACACGCGAATTCTCGATCCCCGTCGTTACTCGTCGAGAGTGGGGGATTCCCTGGATCGGATCGGCGTGCTTTCTCCGGGAGCGAGTGACGTCAGTGGAGACACCAGCCGACTGCCATCGTCTACCTGCAACGACACGAGAATAAATATAAACAAATACAGAAATTAATAAAACAGTCGAACAGTCGAAGTGGTAGGGGGAGAAGTGCGCGGAGCCCCCGAGATAAGAGGCTCCTCGAAATCGTCGAACGGGCCGAATCGGCGAGGGGAGTCTCTCCGAACAAAGAAGTAGGGGGAGGCGAAGGCGCGCGCCGAGTGGACAATCGGTAGTCGTCGGGAGACCCGCGCGAACGGGCTTCGTTATAATCGAGCCGCGTGAGCGCTACAAGCCGCAGTATCGTTTTGCAATTACGCGACTGACGAGCGACTCGGGAGAGAGAACCTGGAGACTCGCGTGTTCACGGTGTACACGCTCTAACCTCCTCCCCTGGAACTTCCAACAACCACCGCCAGGAGAAGTTTCCGATTTTTCCCCGGGAAAATTCGACTGGGAGTGCAAAGTGCGAGAGGAGATTTTTCTACTTTTCAAATTTTCATCTTCCTTCGTTGAGTGACACGTGAGTATCGGCCGAGTGCAAGTTCTAACGATTCCCTCGCACAGTCGTCAACCTCGTAAAGATTTTCTTATTTGTTACCACTTCTATTAGCCTTTCAACCTCTTACTAGTGTAAAAATTGTTTTCTTTTTACCTTAAACAAAAATATGTATTTCCCGCTCCAATTTTAAGGTAGAAAGTTTGACATTTATGCTCTGCTATAGTATTAGTTTCGAGCATCATGGCGCGCAGTGCAAAAATGTCAAACTTCCAGCCCTTGTAGTGTTATCGTCCCTTGATGTACAACCGACAATTTTCTACAATTCTAATCAAAATTCGTATTTAAAAATTTATGAGGCTACTGATTACAATAAATATAAAAGAGATATTAATTTCTTTTAATACGAGCATTAGAAGTGAAAACTGGTGAATAAATAGAAGGGTTAATGTTTTTACATGGTTCAATTTACCTTTTCTTCATTTTTTCTTATGCGTTATCGCAGCCGATAACGAGAATTGACCAGACAGTAAGTTTTCCATTTCGCTAAAGCTTATCAATCGATTCCTACGTCAATCCTTGCCAAATGTTTCGACGAATTCACGGTTCGCTGCTTACCAGTGTGCGTAAACAAAATTCATAACTCCGTTTTTGTGTTCGCGAAAGAACCAATGGCGCGAAAAAATCGTTATGTAATTTTTAATTGAATTTTTGCCTTTTCCGCTTCGACTTCCTGACGCGCGTAACTCGTGAAAAATTGTCAGGGGTACCCGTTGCGTAATTTTCAAAGCACGTAAAATTTTATCGACAATTTTCACCCACGACTCCCCGCTTAACGTATCTCATGAATTTTAATGCCTGTAAATTTTGTATCTCGTTGCCTTTGAGAGCTACTTTGAACAAGTTTCTGATCGCACTTATTTTTTTTTTTTTTTTTTTTTTATATCAAAAATAGTATGTTTTCGAAATAAAAATAGTATCGATATGCTATTTTTAAAAATATCATAATTCGACAATTGCAATAAGAAAATCAGTTTCCATAAAGTGGAAGTTAGCGGGAAAAATTTTAAATGAGGATCATTTATCAAACAACAAATAATACATTTGTAAATTATGCGATGTCGACTGTCAACTTCGCGTGTTACTCGTGGATCGCGGAATCGAGAAAAGAGCCCCAAAGGTGTGAGCAAATATTTCCTTGAAGATCGCAAACAAGCCCGCGAGTGAAAGAAACACAGTCAATGTTACTCGTTATCGATTGTTGTTATCTTACGTTGTTTTCGTTGTATTGCGTAAAGTCTCGCGCAGACCAAGAGACAAATTACAACAAATTCATATCGATCAAGTACAGCAATGCACTGCAAATGCAGAACAAACTGACATACACAAAAATTACCTGTCGAATCTTTTTAAATTTGCACGTTTCTTACCAGACAGCAAAAATGAAAACAAACGTGATTAAAATTCACTTGCGGTGAAGAAGCCGCGATTTATTCAAATTGTAGATTTATATCGATTGCGAGTTCGCGAATAAATTAAACTCGGCTTGTATCGTTGAAAAAGGTAAAACCCGAGGCGCGAAGGAGTCGAAGCACAGTATCGACCTTGTGCTACTTTTCGCTCGCGAGAACTCGGACTCTCGCATTAGAAGCCAACCGAGAACTCGATTTTTGGCTACTGAATAAAAACAAAAGAGAAAGGAAAAATGAGCAAAATTATACAAGTTCAACAGACCTAGTCTTATCCGACAAGTAACTTCCAAAGAGAGAAACGAAAATAGAAGATTCAATGCTTGAAACTGCTTCAGCCACGATCTTATTACAATGAATCAGTCATTTCAAAATTAACATACTTTTATAATATTTACTTAATTCAAAAATTTGGTTAAATCAAGTGAATCAAATATTGATAGTGCGACTAAATAATTACTTAGATAAAAGATAAATTAGTTGACTCGAAATGAATTTCTTTGAGTCGAACAATCGTGGTGATAGCGATTCTTGGCAATAAATTATCGCCGAGTGCTCCTCTAATTCCTCCCAGATGTACACAATCCGAACCTCGAAAGATGACATCGACGTCACAAGGCGAAATAGTCAGATCGGTGACGCGATGCGTCGAGTCCTTTCTCTGTCTCACTGGGCTCACTCGGTCTCTCAAGGATATCAACGTTCTGCGAAAACAATATACGACCGATCGACAAACCGCGACTCGAGAAAAAAAAATTTCACTAGAAAACGCTTAAAAATTCTCTTACGGAAAATTGTTGCGATATCAAGATTTTTTTCTCTTTATCGGACAGTTTTTGCAGCAATTCCTTCACCTGTAATTACAATTACGGATGGAGAAAGAGCGAGAGAGGGTGTCATTACGAAACTTCGAAAGGGGGAGGGCGACCTCGCTCGAAAATCGACTTTTACCTCTCGAACTGCGAAAAATAACGAATTAATTGAATGTTAAATTATCCTCACCTTCCGCTAAACACATCCTCCCTGTAAAACTCCATACCAAATGTAGAAATTTTAGCAACGAAAGGATCAACCCTTTTAATTTCCAGCTTTTTCATTCTCTATTTCTGTCTCCCATTAATCATATAAAGTTACTTCAAAATGAACAAATTATAAACAATAGAAATGAAAACGGAAATGTTATATAATCTATGATTGACTTTCACTTCTTAAATTGAGAAAACATATCGAATTAAAATGTTAAATTAATTAAACTTTATTACAATAATTCAATTTAATAATTATAATTAACGTTTAGCCTATCTATCCACGGTGTATTTCATCCTCGCGATTAATCGAGTTTATTTATTTACCTTTTTTCGGCAGCTGACGTAAACACAGCGTAAAATCCCAGGCGAGAACGATTTGACGAGTTCGATAAGAGGAATTCTTCGTCGTAACGAGTGCCCTTATCGATCTGTTTATTGATATGAATGGAAGATCTGCTCAAATTTGCAAGTAATCAACGATCTTCTTGATATTGCTCGCGATCGAATCGATCCCGCCGAATTGTCGCCCTGTAATTACTTCGTCACGTGCGCGTTGCACTCGAATGGCTTTTCTTGACCGCGGTCAATTTTTCCGCGAGAAACGACAGAGAAAAAGAGAACCAATGAACCGGTCGTTACGATAACGGGGATTAGGGAGATCGTTAACCTTTTTTTTCGTAATCGCACGGAGATTAACGTCGTTTTTTCTTTTCGCTCCGTAATTCGCTCGATCTTTGATAAAACGTAGTGAAAGTTCACGACTAGCGCTACGAGTTTGCCGATTACTCAATTCGTTACACGAGATAATTATCTTCCGAGGTGGAAAATTTTTGAAATTTTAAACACATGGAATAGTAGAGGACACTATGAGGGCAGAAAGTTTGGCATCCCTGGATTGTTGCAATGCACAGTATAAATATTAGATTTTCTGCCTTAAAATCAAAGCCGAAGATTGATTGTGGTATTAAAAAAAAAATCAGTTGAGCCGTTCATTGGATTTTCACCCATTCTTATGATAGCGAGATTGTTAAATAATCTGCTCTTTTTTCCACCATTTCTCGCTTTCTTTTCTCGATTATCGACCTCCTGCTGCTTTAGCGCGATAATCGTGCGAATTGGAAAAATCAGCGAACCGTGCACGTAGTGATTCGAAAAAATGAACGATATCGTCTAACAATCGATTAAAGTTTCTGGAGGATATCTTGATAACGCACTATCGGCATTTTTCAACAGTGCGAATAACACACGTGCCGACACATTGTTATCGCTTGTTTTGTTTCGCTACTTCGTCAGTCATCGGCAGCCTATTTTTTTTTCTCGCCCGGAGCGTTAAGAGGATGCGCTAATTTTTACGAGTTCGTATTAAAACGATCCTAATTACCCCTCCAGTTTCTATTTTTTTTTTTTTCGAGTTAAGACGTAATGCGTGAAAAAATTTTTATCTCTTCATTCAATATTTTATCCGCGCGGAAGTTTAATATTATGCTTTCTTATCCTCAATAAAAGAATATTTAAACAGTTACGCAAGTTCGTTAATATTCCATTATATCGATTTCAGATCCTCAAAATGGGTAACAAGCAGAAGGAATCGGAGATCGGGAATCAAATGAAAGAGTTCAGCAGCAGGTGAGCGAGAAAATTATCCCCAGCGTAAAATGTATACAAACCATAAATTTCCGCGAGTCAAATATTTGCCGTCAAGTGGGAATTTCGCGAAATTCTTACTACTCGGTCAAACATTTGCACAGTCCTATCGCCGATCGTGGATAAATCTCATTGTCGATAGTCTCGCGCGAGGAATTCGCCGCTCTCGAGGCGGAAAAAATAAACCAGATATTGATTGCAAACAAATATTAATAACGTACACAAGAACCGATCGATCTTCAGCGTTCGCTGATTATCGGCCGATATTTCAAGGATTTGGAATGATGAAATAATCGCTCGCGTGTCGTAGTACCTTTTTAATTCGCGCAATACGCGAGATGGTAGCAGAATAAATAAAAAAAAAAAAATGAAATTCATGCGAGATACGAGATTCATTGATTCCCGACGCCATGTAGCGATAACGCTTTACGAAACTATAACAGCGATATATTTTTATCGATAAGCTTCGCGTCGGAAATTAACTTTTTGGCTCGAGAGGTGTCTTTCGTGAGAAAAAAAGGAGGGCAATATTTCGCAGATAACGATCGGCCGATGGATGAACTCGCTGGAATGCGATTATCGCGATACGCAATTACTCTTCGTTTCGATTTCTTCGTTTTTTTTTTTTTAATTCCAATCGCGATCTGGAATTCCCAGCAATCAACTCTGACAGCACGAGAATTACTCATCGAAACAACTCGTCTATTAATTTCGTATTCCGATGAACGATGGGACTGATAACGGAGATTAAGACGTTAAAAGATCGCGAGAGTACAAAATTGCAATCGAGAGAGAAACTCGAATTCCGATGTTATCCGATTGCGCTATATTTACGTGAGAAATGTTTTTGTTTTCAGTACAAAGATCGCCCCGGCAATCGGCGAGTACCACGAAAAGGATGAGCTGTACAATCCGTTCGATCACCGTGACAAGACGAACGCGAATTCGTGAGTATAAATATGAATTCGGTTCAAGGTGGTTTGATTGTTATGATTCGGTGAAATTTTATAATCTGGAAGAGTTAGACGGATTTCAAAGACTCAAAAAAGTACATTTGCATTCTATTTTAAAGATACGCAATAATGAGGTATATTACATAAACAATTTAGTATATCAAAGAAGTGTATTCCCTGGAAATAAAGAATCAAAAAATTTCTTTTTAGTAGATATATAATTTGTGTTTAAATGAAAGAAAATTTAAATTCAAATTTTTGAACTGCAAATTTCATTTTTTGTCTAATTTTGCACCACATGTTTTGTAAAATGAGTTGTGATTGATAAGGAAAAAAATGTCTTCGTTCAAACACGAAATAACGTCGTTCTAAAGAAGTACGAAATTTTAACAAGATCAATTCATAATTTTCCGAGAAATCTTGACGACCGATTTTGAAAATAGAGTTTCAAGAAAAATGCAAACGTGATGGTACGACGGACGACGATATTATTTTGTTAGAATATTATTGATTCAGAAAGTTTGGAGAATATGTATTTTAGACATTGTATTATTTAACACTAGATTGCCTGAAGCCAGTCGATATGACTGCTTTTTAATGTAAACCTGCTATTGAAAGAAAATTTCCAGGCGATCTAGTGTTAATAAAGTCAAAAAATCGATTTTTTTTTAATTTGAAACCCGACAGCATGTGTAAAGTAGTGTACCGGCATTTAAAAAAATTACTGGTGTAACTTTTATGGTTGTTATGTTACTTTGAAGCGCAATTATAATAATTTCATGAAAAGATAAACAAAAAAAAAATACCTTGAAATTCTTGCACTGCGCACCATGAATATTGGTCTTTCTGCCTTAAAATCGAAGCCAAAAGTACGTACTTCAAATCGGGTTGTAAGAAAAAAAGTGTTCTACTAAACGATTCATTCTGTCACCTTGAAAAATTTGATCGAAAAATAGAAATGCAATATTAAAGATAATAAATTTACAGGGATATGGGCGCTCTGGCGCACTTGTTGAAATCCTCGTTGGGTACGGGGATCTTGGCGATGCCGAACGCCGTGAAGAACGGCGGACTGCTGTTCGGTGGGATCGGCACGATAATAATCGGCATAATATGCGCCCACTGCGTCCACATTCTCGTGAAGACCGCACACGTGCTCTGTCGGCGTACGAAGACACCCTCGATGACGTACGCGGAGACTGCCTACACGGCCTTCCTCGTCGGCCCGAAATCCACGAGGCGGTACGCCAACGCCAGCCGGATATTCGTCAACGTGGCCCTGTGCTGTACTTACGTGGGCGGCGCCTGCGTCTACATCGTCTTCATATCGAAGAACATCAAGCAGGTAAAATTCTGGAGGCCCGAAAACACCGGGACGAGTTCCGTCATCGGTGGAATTATCTTACGACTCACGGCGCTTTCGAAAAAAAAAAATATCACCGGGGGTACACTAATTCTCTACGATAATCAAAATAAAACAAGCAGAGCGAGGAAATTTCCGTGTCTGGAACGTGCTTTGATTTTTCTTCGATCGGGAACGAGTCTCACGGACGGAATACCGTTCACGAGGCTGCACAGGTGCGGTGTTTTTAATGAAATGGGAATAAGAATCAAACGTGACACACCGTGTCCTTCGTACGTGAGTCCCTCGATGAATACTGTCGTTATATAGACTCCGTGAAACTGTGCCGCACTTACCGGAGGAGTACCAGTTTTCCGTTCGAAATTTTCCACCGTGGAAAAACGCCGATCGAGTTACCCGCGAGCCATCTGCGTCACTCGCTGCAATATTTTTCCTCTTTTACGATCCGTTTATGAGTCTCTTACTTCCTCCCAACTTCACCGATTGAATTCCGCTTGTTTTTACTTTCATTCTCTGTGACGGTGCTTTAAAGTAAAAAAGAATTAAAATTCTGACTCGGGCTATGAATAAAAAAAAATTAAATCTTGGTATATTTTTTTTTTGTAAAAATTAGTGTATCCCTAATCTTAGAAAGCGCTGCATTAAAATTTTCGCTTGAGAGACTTCGATTACTTCTCTAGTTTGCTCACAAAGTTTGTTTTTACCAGGTCGTCGATTTCTACAGCGGTATGTGCATACCCATACGTCTGTACATTGCGGCGCTCATACCGGCCGTACTGCTGCTCGGTCAAGTGAGGAATCTCAAATACCTCACACCCTTCTCAATGATCGCCAATATCAGCATCATGGTTGGATTTGCGATCAGTTTGTACTACATTTTCACTGGACTTAAGCCGATCGACGACGCCAAGATGATCGCTCAGTACGATCAACTACCAGTATTCTTCGCTACTGTGATATTCGCTATTGAGGGAATCGGAACGGTAAATAAAAATAAAATTAAAATAATCACATTCAAAATTACGCCCGAATATTTTCATGGATAGTACCTACTCGATCTGTTTTTTGTTCTTTTTCGTTCCATTTTCATTACCCAGTTGCTATACAACTCGAAAAAATTAAATGGACATTGGAGTGATTAAAATAATCACTCTTATGATTGAATCTGATCATTTTTATAACTGAGACGCAGTTACTTTCAAATCCGTTAATTTTTTTGAGAGTTGTATTTCCGGCATGAAACTCTACCAAGTTTCCTGATTCAGAAAAGGAATTAGAAATTAAAAATCAAAAAAGAATAGAGAAATTAACGAGTTACTTCTTACAGGTGATGCCCATAGAAAACAGTATGGAGAAACCACATCATTTCATTGGATGTCCCAGTGTTCTTAATATCACTATGGGAATTGTGATAACTCTCTACGCCACCATGGGTATTTTTGGTTATCTGTGCTACGGCGAATCCACTGCGGCCAGCATTACTCTTAATTTGCCTTCTGATGAAATGTAAGCGGAAAAAATTTGAAAAATTTTTTTAAATTCTATCTCATACTTTATATGTGATTTCTAATAAATATTTCGATTTCCAGTTTGGGGCAATCTGTCAAATTGTTGATCGCACTGGCTATTCTCTTCACTTACGGCCTCCAGTATTTCGTACCACTTCAGATAATCTGGGAAGGAATCAAGCCAAAATTCAGCCACAAATACGAGGGCATCGGCGAGACTGTCATGAGGATAGTCATGGTGATGTTTACAGGTAAGAAAGAACATTGCAATTGGATTTATCAATTCGATTAGCGAGAAGAAAATTGGTTACTTCTCTCCATTTCAACTAAAACTTTCAAGCTGTCCTCTTGTACAATGGTACTTCTTAAGCATGTGGACAAATCTCCGAAAGAATTTTTGGCGCAAATTGATAGTTCACCCCCTAAAAACGTTATCTGCAAATAAGTCGAGAACCATCAGAGATAGAGAGTCAAAATTTGCACCAAAATTTGTATTATCTTTTTCAATTCTACAAACAAAACTTTTCTATATAAACATAATGTCTACACTTAGAAAAATAATTCGACTAAAAATTTCTCTGGGTATATGCATTCGCGTCGTACGCATTACCCGTTTTTCGCGCTCTCTTTTCCTCGCTCATACCCGTTCTGCGTAATGGTGGCGGTAGAAAAGAAAGAAGTGTAGAAAACTCACTGGCTCACTGTGCCAGTGGGGGATACCCGGCCGGTGAAGAATGCTGACCGCATGAGTCACGCGCGACTCTTTGCGCAGACTTACCGTTGCCGATTCCCCTTGGCGATTTCTCTCCTTCTCTCTCTTCTCGTCTACCTCCGCGCAGTACCTATATTCCCTATTTACATATATCACAATCCGCCGTGTAAACGAAACGATTAGCATAAACACACTCGCGCAATTCTAGACTTTTTTAATCACGAGAATACCGTCCCTGAGCATCTTTAAAGGTTAATAGGTTTTTTCCTCGACGTTTTTGCAAAACCGTTTTATGTAATTGCTTCTTAATTTAGAAATAGCGAGATAGAAGATTTTGCGCAATTGACGATAAGAATTTGATTCGATCGCCTTCGAGTAACGGCCGACGGAAGTAGCATCGGATCGATTTTCAACTTCCAAACCAGTCGAACAGTGTCACCCACTTATCGGTGCCTCGTGCGTCTAATCAACGTGCGACGCAACCCCGCGAAAC
>NCVS01001046.1:34968-46121 GCA_003055095.1 Goniozus legneri | reverse complement strand
TTAGGAATGAAGACGAAAAAAAGGGAAACGAGAGGAAAGGAAAGGAAAAAGAGAAAAAGAGAGGTAGTCTCCGCTTCCATCCAGTCAAGACCGGTCTCGATTCCGCCGCTAACTGCGCGTTGCCGGAAATGCGTTCGAGGAAATTACGAAATCTGAATTGATCTACTGGGTGTCTAAAATGACCGCGTGTTTATACTTATTATACTATGAGGGCAGAAATTTTGACTTTCCTGCACAGCTTGATAACTCCAAGAGCAGAAAATTTGTCTATCCTGCACTATACCTGATGGTTCTAAGGCAGTTCAGGAAAGTGAAACTTTCTGCTCTTGTAGTGTACACTATTTTTCATTACACACGGTCAAAAGTAGGTTAGAGTGGGGTTATTCGAGCAATTTTTCACTAAAACGGTTATAACTCATCAACGATGAGTTTTGATGGCTTGTTATTGGGCTCGTTATTGTTTGTCATCTTGTAGTTTTCCTTTTATAAATTCGCAGCCTAAAAAAACTGAAAAACGTATATTACATTATTTTGTTCTAAGTCATGAGCTATAGTTGCTCAACTAACCCCAACTCGAAGCTTTAAGACAATAGCGAAGTTACAAAAAAGTAGTTGTATTTATACCAAAAACCTTTACCTATATCAAAAATACAATAAATTAGTAAATGTTTAAAATTTACCTGAGTGGAGTCGGATAATATTTGACTGTAGGCGACGAAATATTCGGACTAACAAATATTTGACTATTTGGGTAGAAAATAAACAGTGTGTATGCTTGACTTGACCGACGAGTCGCAGCGGGTTATGTCATAATAAGTCCCCCTTTCAGGGTGCTTTGTTTTTGTAATTTGGTGTATCAGCGATCGGTGAATAGTTTTCAAGATGCTTCGATTGCCCAATTCATTCCTATGCTCAACTAGCCCCGCCCTTTGTTTTTGTTTACCCAAAGTGGGAATCCTCATGGACGAATCCTAGCCAACGGTACTATCCTAGCCCCGCCCTACCCTACGTACATTCGGCTTCGATTTTTAAGCAGAAAGTTTAACATTTCTGCACTATTAGAAATGTAGCAAATTGATTTTTTCACACACGAAACATGTCAATATTGGAAATTTTTTTGCACTATCGGTACCCAGAATTGTTAAAATTGGCAGATGAAATGCAAAAACTTGCGTCTCTTATTATTGTTATACGAAACATTATATGTACGTGTGCATACAATTGTATACACATTACATTAAAATTTTTTAACTTTATAATTAACACAAGAGAAATACTACTTTGATTCTAGTAACATTTATTCTTATTTTTTTCTACATGAAAAATTTTGATGTGGCAAATTCTAAACTCGATTTATATTTGTCTTTCAGTGGGTGTAGCCATGCTAATCCCGGAGTTAGAACCATTCATTTCGCTGGTCGGTGCGGTATTCTTCTCCATACTTGGCATCTGCATCCCTGCTGTCGTCGAAACGATATCCTGCTGGGAGGCTCATCTCGGCAGGTGTAACTGGAGGCTGTGGAAGAACGGAGCGCTCATGGTGTTCGCGCTTCTCGCGCTCTCTTTCGGATCGTTCGTGTCCATATTGGATATCATCAAAACGTACACGGAACCCGAAAGTGCGTGAAACAGAGAGCGCAAGACGCTTTGAAAATTGTAAAAACTGTAATTTCTCCGCTGAGAGAAAATTCTCGCTAAGGCTGAGGGAAATTGTGCGTCGCTCCGAGAGCAGACCATGAGCAGTCTCCGTTTCAACGAGATTTGTTGAATTTTAGCGTATTTTTGTTTTTTTAGGATCGTAGACGATAAGTTCTTTTTACATAGTTTTTCGTTAATTTTAATGAGTTTATACGTTAATTATAAATTATGTTAATTGTGTTAATTTTATTATTCTAGTCAAAATTTGACGCAATAACTTGTAAATTATACTGTAAACGAGACTACGATTGCGCGTCGAGATTGACAAATTCGTAAAGTCTGTACGTAAAGATTTCAACGCCAGCGAGGAGGACTCTTTCTCGTAACATCGGCGATAGCTCGACTCGTGATCCGCGAATTAACGGAATTTTAATCGCTTGATTTAAAGTAAATTGTTAAGCTCGAGAGCGTGATCTGCGCACGAGATTTCCTATTCGTGCATGGCTGGTTGCCAGCAGCGCGGGCGCTACTTCGAACGTGCGATCGACAACGGTCGATGCATCGGTACACCAGATGAGCAACGTCGTCGCCATTATAGCGTAGGAGGCGAAAATCAACGGTATCCATTGTAAATATTTTGTCAAATTCAAGAGACGTTGAAACTGGTAAACTCCATGCGCTGTCAGTTTGTTGATCGCGCCTTCCTAGAATTGTTCAAATTGTAGATAAAAATTTATCAATTTTATGTGCAATACGCTGAGAAAAATTTCCATTCGATCAACTAAATATTTATAAATAAATCAAATATCGAACATTCACACGAGTGATTGTTCGGACAAAAAAGTGGATCTAGCTTATGTTTTTTTCGAATAGACGTTTGATTTATATCAAAATATTCAGCTGATTCGATATTTTTTTCAGTATTATTATATATATATATGTAATAAAATTTTACACTCATAAGAATTTTATAAGATTAAACGATTGCCATATAATATGATTGTGTATTATTCTCACCTGTACGAACCATACTAGCGGGAAGTAACCCTCGGTCACGTTTGACAAGAGCTCCGTTGGTAAACGCATCAGCTTCAAATTCAGCTGAAGCATGCTATGTATTGCAAGGGGTACTCCAGTTGTAGGATCGACTGTGAAGTAGGAACTGTGAATACTCTCGTTGGGCGACAGGCCTTGGGCGTAATCTAAGAGAGTTGGATCACCGTGGAGAAAATGAGGCTCGGACATTATCACAGGTCCTTCCTAGATACAGAAATTGGCAACAGTTATGGATATTCTTCAGTGAATTTTTACTTACTTGACATTTCGTGATATCGAGCAAGCCTCGTGGTAAACATTTGATTTCATTACTCGCATCTCGAGGGCAATAACATTCTATATCTTTCTCATTCCACATTTCGTCACTTAGATGGTATCTCCATGCTGCAAGTCCATCGAATGTTACGTCTTCCTTGTATTTCACCGGTACTGGTCTAGAACGATTAACTGTTATTTCCATTTAATAGCATTTTACACTACAAAGGCAGAAAGTTTGATATTCCTGCTTTGTGCGCACAGAGCATAAATGTTAGAATTCCTGCCTTAAATCGGAGTACTTTCGACCGAAGTATGAAGAAAATTACTTTTCTTTCATAATTCATTATTGAGTCACTTTTTAAAACCTACCGGCATATATCAAATACGAATGGATAAAAATTAGTAGATCGATCATTCGGTGGGGGTAATCTACCATCAGTACCCGAGATTATGTTGCATTCGTCGCTGTCCCAATATTTGACTTCGCGTTTTCCAAATAGAACTGTCAATTCACCCAATCTAGATATATTCTTCGATCCGCGTATTATGGCAAAAGGTCCTTGAACCGTGTCATTGATCTTGAAACATCGATCAATTTAATCTCGATATTAATTCAACGCCAATCAGTGATATACATTGAGAGAAAAATTGTTAAACAAATTGAATGTGCATTTCTGTACTGTCAAAATGTATTTTATATAAGATGAAGAGGAAAATCTTTTGAATACAAAATAATGTATAAAACATTTTGTTAAACATAACGATTATTTTATCAGAGTCAAAAATTGTCATTTTGAAAATAGTATAGCAATACATGATTTACTGGTTCAACCAAACTTTTTTTTCAGTGTACTATAAATGAAGAAGAAAAAAACTACTGAATTTCTTCAAAATCTTAGCCAAAACAACAGACTTTATTCTGCTGTTGAAAATTTTGAAGAGTTTAGAAAAAATGGAAGAAAATGACAGAAAGGAATAATGAATTTTTACGTGATTTTCTGCAACAAAGATGGAATATTACCTTGGATAGGAGACTGTATTTATAAATGGCAGGTCTATCGGTTGTTTTGATGAGAGGAGGTCTCTTTTTATCTAAAATACCGCAAATCATTTGCAGATCAGGAAATCTTTTCGTATTGCAATTAAGCACAAGACCGTCGAAAAGTATGTCCTTCACACTCCCCTTTACGAATATACTATTTCGATTCGGGAACAACTTTGGCAGACTATCTCCGATGTCTCCAAGAAAAGTCGGAAATGTAGTCGCAACCTAAAAGAATAAATAAATATTAAATGTAAATATTCAGTAAATATTTACTCACTGAATATTTTTATTAAGTCTGAGAAGTTTACCGTGACGATCGTTCCGACGTAAGCAAAATTCAGCAGAGTCAACTGATCGGTATCTTTCCATTTCCCGCTCAGTTTTTGATTAAATTTAAATGTACGAAGAACGTTGTAATGAATTTCGTCAGTCTCATCGTCAACAAATAGGACTTCCCTTTTCAAATGATCACTGTAATTTTTTTTAATTAAAATTTATAATTATAATTTAATTAATTTAATTTATGAATTATAATTATAATTTATGAACTTTAACCGATTAACTTTTAGAGAATTGTGTTTCTAATTATCTTACTCGTAGATATAAGGCCCAAATTGCGTCAATTTGGGTGAAGCTCCATCCATCACGTCATCAGGATTATCAACGTTATACAAATAAACATGAAAGCTGAGATCCGGTGGGTTTAACCATTTTTCATATGAAATCGTACCCTTAACTAATATGAGTTCCTAAAAGTTAGATATTTTTAATTTTTGTTCGAGAATAGCAAATTTATATTACATTTTGTAGCCTCGAGATGACATAGTTAACCAAGGGTTTGTGCAAAATAATCAACACGCTGAGAGCGAGTGCCACTCCGCCGACGATCCAAAGAATCAAACAACGCGCTAACTTATGCATCGTAAAATTTATTGCACTTCTCTAGTAGAAATTTATAAACGCTTATTTACTGTACCAAGTAGACACAACGAACAACTACAGTGTATCGAACACAACGCAGTCGTGCCGTGATTCGTGTTTCGTATTCCATGACATATATCAGAGCCTGTGCGGCGCATTCGATCATAAATATCTTATGAGAACAATACAGATTTAATCAATCGTGACGCTTATCGTTAAATCAGATCTGTGCGAAATATCGTAAAATTTTATAAGAATAAAAAATTGCAGAGAGTGATAATTTTCAATTGGAAACGTGAAATGCTCGGAGTCGATTGCGTTGAACCAAAGCCCCCCTTTGCGAGGTTGGTGTCTGCATAACTGTCTCGACGGGTGTCACCTCGATTACGCGAGTCGTGGGCGGTGCTCCGGCAACTGCCAGACACAATCCGGACACGAGTAGGAAGGTTCCGAAGATAATCGGGCACATTTGTAGGAAGTTTATCAAGTTTATCGCTCTGTGAGCCTGGAGAGAAGCGTGGAGGGTCTCCAGGGTTCCCTTACCACCCTAAAATGTTTATTTGATGAAAAATATTAGGGGGTATTCTGGTCGGAAGATTAAAATTTGATACGCTTTCCCTTTCTTTGTGAATAAAAACATACCTTGAAAATAAATATTTGTTGAATGTACTTAACGTTTAGTTGCATACCTTCAAATTAAATATTTTAAGTATTGAACAAATTATTCGTTTGAGTTAGAGACACTAATTTTCTTTTAAATAATATTTTATTTCTATATTTTCATATAGATATTAGGTAGTCTCAACAAATTTTCATTTTCAGTGTGAATATTTTCAAGGTTTGTTCTTTTTACTTCACCTATTTTAAGTAATATTCTAAGCATGCACAACAAAATTTTCCTGAGGAAAGAAGAGTAACTATACAATATTTTTTTAACCCGAGGTTTCGGTTACAGAGGAACACATAAAGAAGATTTTCCTAAAATTTGAATCAATCAGTCGAATAGAACTTGAGATATCATGTCAATTGTATATTGTGGTGCAGTTCTCACTTCGATATTGCATCATTTTTATAATGATAGTTTCTTTCTCATAAAAATTCTTTTAGACACACTCGAAATATCCCTAAATATGTAGCGAGAGAATTAATAATAAAATTGTTTTATTCTATTTTTTATTCTAAAATATTTTCTTAAGAGTTATTTCAAATTTTAAAGTCTTATTTTAAAAATCCCCAGGAAAAATATCAAATTTTAATCCCTAGACTAAAATACCCTCTTTAACCAGTTAGCTGTGATTGACGAGTATATGCGTCATGTAAAAAGTGTACAATTTTGAGCCAAGCACAGATATTCGACTCGTCGTAACCCAAAATTTGACATTTTTGACTTGACGAGTATATTCGTCATCCACGGCTAACTGGTTAAAAGATAAAAGAATTATAAATATTGAAATTGTAATCTATACTTCATAAAATCTTTCTCGTATCGACCTGTTCGAACCAGATGAGTGGAAAGTAGCCAGTGCTAACGTTCTCCAAAAGAACGACCCCGTAGTTCTTCAGTTTCATATTGAGCTGCAATTTTTTGCTACCGGAGAGCGGAGCCCCGGTGAGTGGATCCAGGACGATGAAGGTTCCGTGTAGCTCCTCCTTTGGATCGAGTCCCTGAGCGAACTCGAGCAGCGACGGGTCGCCATGCAGGAAGTGGGGCTCCGACATGACCACTGGGGCTTCCTGGAAGATCGATGATCGATGACGAGTCGGGGAATGATTGTCTAGTTTACCTGACAGCCCGATATGTCGAGCAACCCGGTTGGCAGGCACTCGATTTGCTTCTTGTCGTTGAGGGGACAGTAACACTGGATGTTGGATTCACTCCAGATCGACTCGTGGAATTTGTACCGATAACCGCGTATACCACTGAGCACCACCTCGTCCGAATACGTGACACTGAACGTTCTAATCAGAGATTTGCAATATATTATGAACGATTATAAATGAACAAATATAAATTATAAAAATAAAGAATTAACAACATCAACATCAACATTTTCTTATAAATTTCTATAAATAAATGAGAATTAAATTTTTGGATATGATTACGAAATAAACAAGTCAGAATGTTTTACTGATCTTAATATTTTTCATTACCGACAAGCGTCGACGATATAAGAATTCAACGTTGGCAATTTTGACGGGAATTTAGCCCACGTTTGAGTATTCGAACCCGACACCTTGTTACATTCATCAGTCTGCCAGAAAGATAACTGACGCTTGCCCTTGTCGGCCACCAGGTCACCTAACGATGAAATATTTTTCACGCCTCTTTTAGCTATGTACGGTCCCAGTGTCGTTCCATTTATCTGCGCGAAATAAACAATTTGTTTCATTAAAAATTAAGTTGATTCGATTACCCGCTTACTCGCGACAGAAAGCTATATTTGTATATTCCTTCTCTGTCTGTGGCTGCCAAAATCGGTGGTCGTTTGGTTTTCAGCACTCCACATATCATACCCAATTCTGGAAATCTTTTGATGTTGCAAGTCAGCGCTAATCCATCGAAAAGAATTTCTCTAACTCGTCCTTTGACAAAGATGCTCTTCCGGTTCGGGAACAATTTCGGCAGATCGTTTCCGATATCGGACATGAAAGTTGGGAAGCTCGCGGCTATCTGAAACGATTTGGACAAATTAAATTTATTATAAAAAGAAATTACTTGAATAAATAAATAATACAAATAAAGAATAATAATGTGAATTCATTCACGTGATAGGAGAATACATTTTCCTTTAGTTAGTTTAGTTTTTAAGTAATTTTAATTATAAGTAAATTCGTCATCTAATTAGGCATCTAATTGATAATTATTCAATGTGATATTAGGCAATTTATTAACCGTTTGGCTGCTGACGTATTTTTTCGAACACATGCCAAAACTGCGGCACTAATTTCTCGTCTATGGGGAAAAACATAAAACACTTTTCGTACGATGAAGTACGAAAAGTAAGTAAGTAAGTACCTACTTCACTTTACTTTTTTTTTGTGTTATTTATTTTACTTGTTTTTTTTTTTTCAGTATTGAAAAATAGAATTTTGGCCGGCCAAAAACGATTAAATATTTGGGTAAAATTTAAGTTTTTTTTAAAACACCGCCATTTTGTCAATTTTTGATTTTTTCTTTGACCGAGGATCATTGTACGGACAATATTTTCTAGTTTAACGAGAATTTTTCTTTTTTGTTTCATCCACGAAGAAGGCTGGAATTACCGCAGCAGTGAGGACCTTTTTTCAACGCCGTCGGAGATCGCATATATCACCATAAATATTTAATTTTTTCATCTGAAAATTGTTCTGTACATTGTCGAAATACGTATAAATGTACCCTCAAAATTTCAGAACGATTCACACAATAGTTTTCTTTAAAAAAATTCCAAAAAAACTCCATTTTTCCGGCTGTCACACTAGTTGTGCCCCTTAAAAGATATAGCAAAAACAAAATGGAAAATTTAAAAAATCAAATTACTTGGAAACTATCAATTATATAAAAAAAATTATAGATAACTTCTTTGTAGAGTTTGCAAAAACACAAATTTTGACGCTGATTATGACGTTAAACGTTTCTCAAGATATTCACGAGAAACGTTTTTAGGGGGTAAATTTCAAAGAACTGCAGGGGTTGAACTATCTATTTGCGCCAAAAACTCTTCGGGGAATCTCTTTATATGCCTGAGCACGACCAATATGCAAAATGGCAGCTCGAAATTACAGCGTAATTTTAAATTGCCATATTTTCAACTTCACCGTGCTGATAGTTCCCAAATAGGCTACATTCATAATAGTAAGCATGTCCTCCTCGCTCGAATTTCCAGAAAGTTTCTTGTTGAACTTCAAAAAACGCCTCTCGACGTATTCGATTTCGTCGTTCTCCTCGTCGACCCGGAGCACTTCTTTCTCGTACTTATCACTTTGAAAAATTTTCATAGTGAGCGAAATGCAGTCGGAGACTCTTGATATTTCTAAGAACCTACTTGTAGACGTAAGGACCGTGTTGAATCAGTTTCGGCATGGCACCCTGCATTACGTCATCGGGATTCGATACGTCGAACAAATAAACATAGAGCTGCAATTCCGGTGGACTGAGCCAGTTTCTGTAACCTTCCGTGCCCGCCACTAATACCAATTCCTGTTTATCGATATTTATGCTCTCTTTTACGATTGTACTTTTTTCACAGAATTTTTTATGAAATAAATTGATAAGAATTTAGTTGCACCGATAAAAAATCGAACAAACGTTGGATGAATAATTCATACTGGTTACCTTATCGATTAGATCATTGGCGAAGAGAGTTAACGGTTCGTAAATCAATATAGGTATACCTATAGCTAAAAGCGCGATTCCACACGCACTTGTTAAAATACCGTTACACATTTCGTATTCATGTATCGAACAATTACAACACAACTTTCCAAAGCGATTGGAATGATTATTGAAATGCAATAAACTCTAGCGAACAATTCAACTCTGCTTTGCGTCGAGAAATATGAAATCAATGGCAGAAAAGGTCGCGGTTGCGGTGTTTATGAATAATTCGCTCGTGTTGCGTGACAGACTCTTTAATTATTAATTGAGACGATTTATTAGCAGTCTAATTTTTTTTATGACTTTTCCTGAAGGTAATGTATCCATAGAACTCCACGTGTGATTTTTAGCTAATACGAATTTTTTTATTCTCGTTCATTAATTTTTAATATTATAAAAAATATAGTATACACAGCAATAAGAACATCAACAAAGTAACAAACTATGAACTTAAATCACACTCACACCGTTCAATTACTCAAGTTACTGCAACTCCGTCGGTAACATTACCGACCGATAAAATGAAAAAGTTTCAAATTTGACCGTTCGGTTCTTCGAGCGGAGTAAGCCATGCCCCACCATGCCCTACGGAACGCTGTGTACATACATTCAAGGAATGGATTGTAGTTTACCTCATTTGTGATTTTAATTTTATTATACTTTTAAAGTTAAAACTTTTATTTCGAAAATAATGTGTTAGTTGACGGTGTGATCTCGAAGGAGTGTTTTTGAAATAAAAATATTCTTCTGTAATCGGTACAGTGAGAAAAAGCGAATTTATTGAAAATACGTTGCTGTGGATGTTGTGCATTCTAACCTCTGAAATTTTGTTTACGATTTCTCGTGGCGCACGATGGCAATGAACGAGAGTTTCAATTTTTCCGAATTATGCAGGCTGTGCTCGCTGAAAAGCGATCATCAGTTACAGATTTTCGATAAGGAAGGAGAGCAACGCCAACTGCTTTTTAAAATTCGTTCCTGTATTCCTGCTGTGGTTAGTATATCATACTCGTTCTAAGTTTGAGTCTGTCGAAAATCTAACATCTATACAGATATTGGCAGGCCCAAACAAAAATAGCTTTCTTCTTTCTTTCAATGGGTTTTAAATTATTTTTATAGATAACCAAAGAGGATGGGCTACCGAAGAATATTTGTCAGAGGTGTGTCTACAAGTTAGACATGTTCTATGAGTTTCGTACCAGCTGTATGACTACAGACACTGTTCTGAAGAACTACGCTTATAGTTTAAAACATCTGGCTGCTTCCGTCGAACAAGTTAGTACTTATATCGATTATTTGTAACATTTAAACGTAACTTCGTCTTAGGATCTTTTTGTCGACGACTCTTACGTTCGGTACAAGTCAAATTCTACCTTTGATAAAAGTCGAATCCTACTTTCGATACAAGGTGAATCCTATATTCAATGAGAGTTGAATTTCAAATTTTATAACAATCGAATCTTAAATTGAATCATTATAAGATTCCAAAATATGGGTACTCTCCGCTACTACTATTTCGATGTAGAAGACAAGTCTTAAAATAACATTGTTTAAATATTTCAAATCCAACCCTATCGTCGAGCCATTTTCATCAAATTCTACTTATCCCCAATATTGAGGGAAAACATATCGAAAACAACAAGAGTTCAATTCAATTCATCGAACCTGGAAAATGAAAAGACAAACTTGGTGAACTCAGTATATCGCTCGGCGAAATAGCCACCCTTGGCTGCATTAACGCATGCTTCAGCACAGGGGAGCACCAATCGGTAATTCTCGATCCCCCCTCAGTGGCTTCCCCCTTCCGTTTGGAACGCGATCTCAATAATTTCACCCCCCACACGAGACAAGTGGGGTGAGCATGATGTAGCATGGGGA
>NCVS01001046.1:0-33955 GCA_003055095.1 Goniozus legneri | reverse complement strand
ACCCACCCACCTCGGTCTCCAATTCCCTCCGCGAAGCTAAACAAAAACGCGGAGCGGAGAGTTTCGGCGTCGATCGATCGGCAGTTTCCGCGAAATTTCACTTTATTTCCGTCGATGGTTTTCGGCCCCCCTCCCTCTCTCTGTCATTTCTATTCCGTCGACAAGTTCACGGGTATCGACGAGTGTCTATCTCTCTCTCTCTCTTTCAATGTCAGTGTCAAGGTCAGCGGGCCGATGCACTGCGGAGCGCTGTGACTCTCTCCTCCCCTTCTCTCCCTCTTTATTCGCCCTTCTCCTCATTCTGGCCCTCTCGTCGGAATATCGTCGCGATTCTCTCCTCTCCCTCCCATTCTCGTCTGCCAAGATGGCGAATGTTTCGGAGTACCGTGCCGTACGAGTTCACCTCTTTCTCCTTTGCCCTTCGTCTGAACCCCCCGCCCTCCCCTCCCCTCGTCTCCCTCTATAGCTGGTACGCACAACGCTTTCCTCGCTACTGTACGATCTCGCCATTTTTATTTCCCCTCTTTCTCTCGCTCTTTGTCCTCTTCTCCTCCGCTTTTTTTCTGTCTCGCTGCTCGACGATGCAATTTGGCAACGTGGCCATGGAGAGGCGACGGTCATTGGCCGTCTTGGAGATTGTGACGTATTCGACTGCGCCACTGCGCGTCATTAGACTCATTTTTTCTTTCCTACGAATTTTCTCTGTCGATTCCCTATGGGGGTTTACAAAATCTAACACTTCGATTTAACACGAGCTAGTAGCGTTTGCCTAATTTTTCCTTCTCTCTTTTTTTTGTCTCAGAGAGAGAAAGAAGAGAGAGAGAGAGAGAGAGAGAGAGAGAGTCACGACTCGCGGTGCATTCCGCGCGATATCGTTACGTCGAGCTGCATCCGTGTGTCACCGTTCTCCCTCTCTCTCTATCTTGCGTACCCCCACCGAACGGCGAATCCCTCCCGCGACACTCCCCCTTCTCTCCATCTCTCTCTCGCTCCCTTTTCCTTCGCTGCTTTTTCATCTCTTTGTCCTTGCATCCTCCCGCGCGCGCCGGCAATCGACGGGCAGACTTCCACCGCGGTACACGCTCTTTCTCTCTCTCTCCCTCCTGCGTGCGCGTTCTCTCTTTTTCTCTCTACCCATCCCCTCCTTCGGGTGAGTCCGTACGCGCGTGTATTCGCGGTGTTCGCGCCGAGGAGAATCGACTCTCCGAGAGAAAAGAAGTGGCGTTTCGGTGCCCGCGACTCGACCCACCCCTCGTGAGGAACTCGCGAGAGAACTCTGCGTGGGCGAGTCTCCGTGGAATTTTTACTACTCTAGTGAGTTTGTTTTGTCTCGTGGTGTTTACGCGCCGGGGTTGGATACACCGGCCACCCCCTCTTCGGAAAATGACGCGAGAGCTCTGGGGGTAACCAGCTTCTGGAGCCCGTGAGAGTCCTGTGCGCGACCAAATTCCTCCGATAATTGTGAGTGCCATTTCGTAACGTTCGATTGTTCTTTGTTTGGTGAGGGTGGACGAAAATTTGAAAATTTTCCGTAAAATCGAGCGAGTCCGCGACGACCGTTGAATAAAGGTTTCGTCTTTTGTGAGATTCTCCGGCCGTTCGCCCTTCTCTTTCCCCTCTCTCTCTCTCTCTCTCTCTCTCTCTCTCACTCTCACTCTTTTTACGTCGATCGTTCCTCTTCCAGCGTGGAACCTTGACGAAATTCCCTCGTGTGTTTCTGCACTCGCATTGAGAACAACGTAAGTTCGAGCCAAGTTGAGGAAACTCGGAGAAATGTTTTTCTGCTCGTATTAGGGTGTTAAGACGCTAGATGTTAGATTGTTAAACGTTGAATTTTAGGGTGTTTTTTTCGTTGTGTATCATCACAAGTTAAATTAACAACCTCCCAATGTTTCTCGAGTTGAAGAATTATGCATGAGAGCGGGGGGATGTATACTTTTTGAGGTTGAGAGAATGTCTAACAAATATCATTCACAGAGCACGGACAAGGACAAGATGTCAAATGGAAATCAGCAGCAACAGCAGCAGCAGCGTTCGGCCTACGTCGAGGCACACGCGGTTGCGCATGCCGCGGTGCAGCAGCATATGGCACACCAAGCAGCGCAAGCGAGGCTAGCCGGTCCAGCGCCACCGTCAGCGCAGCCCCCCAATCCAACGTTTACCTTACCAGATGACGGTCTCGGGTATGATGACGGGGTTCGCGTTTTACGTTCCATAGGAACGTGGTGAGTTTCACTCGAAATAATTTCAAGCTATGGATACTAACTAGTCTAAGGCCTGACGACAGTCCAAAGCTTTGAGATTTCGAATGACAAGCCAAAAATAAAATCGATCCCCCAAAAATTGATAAATTTTTTCAGCATTTAGTGATAATGTTGTGTTTGTCTCTATTGGTTCAGCACTAATTTGACGTTTCCCTCAGGTCTCCGGATTATTCTACCGCTATGAGGCCGAGTGGAGTGATGCCAGGATTCCCTGGTGCACCAAATCAGCAGTTTGATGCATCGCGTGCACCGACGGTCAATCAACATTTGAGAACGACAAACAACGCGTCTAGCCGACCTGGATCGGTTTCCAAGGGAACCAATACGGGCGAGCCAGCTACCAAGGCGTTTGCTTGCACTGTATGTGGCAAAGGGCTAGCGCGTAAGGACAAACTCGTCATTCATATGCGTATACACACTGGCGAGAAACCTTACTCCTGTGAAGTTTGCGGTAAGAAAAAAAACCTTCGGCAAAATTGTTCCATTTGGTCGAGGTTGCTCGGATAATAGTACAATTCAAGGGCGAAAAATTCAATTTTTAACATGTTATTTTTCACTAAAAAATACCCATAAATTCATTTCTGAAAATCTGATGTATAGTTTTCCCGTAATTAGAAAACAAAAATTGAGTATCTTTGTTAATTAATTCATGAAAGTTGTTGCCGACTTTTCAGTATGCGGAAAAATACTCCAATTGAAACACAGTTGTTTATTAATATCAGCAAATGAATAAACAAATTAATTTATTTGAAAGTAATCTTACATAACATCTAAATAGGAATTATTAATCCAAATAATTAAACTTTTTATTTTATTAAAAAAAAATTTTATTTATATGACGGTTCATGGTGTACTATCCGAACAAGCTTTCCCGAACATTGGACGTTTTTGAAGAAAAGTGAACACATTAAAGCATGAAAATTTTCTTTCAGGTAAAGCATTTGCTCGTCGGGATAAACTAGTAATACACATGAACAAATTACGGCACCGACCAGATGTCAAACCGCTCTCCGCTCCGAGTGTCCAGAATTCGGATCAACAGCAGCAACAACAACAGCAACCACCACAGCATACCGCTCCTCGGCAAGATATTGTACACAAATTGAAAGAAGAACCCGTTAGTTGGGCCTGTGAATTGTGTGGCAGAACTCTTGCCACACGGGAAGAGTGGATGCAACATGCGAGGTGTGTTTTTTGATTTAGACAAAAATAACTCATTAAGGGGTTTTAGAAGCTTCAAAAAATTTCTACTCGTATATTTTAAAATATGTATAATGAAATATTTCATATTTCATTATTCTAAACCTCTACCATATATAAAACTAGTGCTCAAACGATAGAAATTAAAAAAATTCAAATTTCACTTTTCGCGGAGTTTTGAATAAAATATCTAAATTTTTTATCAAATTTTACATCACATATTTTGTGAAATGAGTTATGACCCACAGAAAGATTTTCCTTTGTGTAAGTTCGAGGCAATGTATTTTTATAACTTTTCGAGAAATCTTAACAACCAATTTCAAAAATAGAATTTCGAGAAAACGCGTTCAAAGTTTGAAATTGGAATAACAGAACGTAATGAGTCGAACTTTCAAAGCTCTATTTTTTGAAACATTCGTTTTAAAACGTCGGGAGAATATTCTAGTCATTGTATTATGTGATTTTTCTTTTTCTGATTATTTGGCTATTTTGGAAAATCTGTTGTTTTTTTGTTTTTGTTCATTGAATTGGATTTGTAAATAGATCAAGCTCATCTTTGGCTTCCTTTACGAAGCTTTTTGATAAGCCAAAAAATCGATTTTTCGAACATATGTAATCTACCTAAGTTAAGTTTCCAGAGAAATTATTATTTTGAATTTTTTAAAATTTCAGATCTCATTTAGAGGCATCAGCACCACCACAACACGCAGCACCGTATTTTCCGGGTTCAGCTCCACCACCACAACCTTACGCATCGGAAAGGCACTTTTGTCTGATGTGTCGTACTGATTTTACGGATAAGTCCGAATTTATGTTCCATGTGCGTTCGCATTTCGAAGCCCACGGGCAGCAAAATCCTTCACAACATTCGAGCAATAAGCAAAGTAGTGACCCAGCCACAGCTGAGCTCATCGCTCGAGGTCTTGTAGATCCATCGGGATTATGCAGCTAGAATTTCTCCACGTGCTACTATACGCCATCGATTCGTGTCTTACCATAGTACAACTTCTCACCCACTACATATTGAGAAGAGATCCTTTTAGTTCGAGGTGTGCCTCGCATAAGTGTGATTGTAATAATGTTAACGGATTTTTCGGAAATTATTATTCAGTGAAATTTAAATCACAATACGAAATCTTCGTGGGACGCGTTTCTTCGGCGATTTTTGGCAAAGTGGAAAAATATGGGAGATTGCAAATTGACGCACGTCCTGTGAATATCTTTGAGATTGCAGCGAAATCTCACGCGTGGATTGTCTCACTCGCCTAATACTTTTTGATCGAACTTGTGGCTATAGGAATGAGAGACTGTATATTGAATATATCAAAGTGTAAAAAGAAAGTATCAAATACATTTTCAATTTTTGTGAGATCATTCACATATGAGACTTTTTCTGCAACTTGATAACATGTATATGTAGTGATACCTTCTAATTTTTTATGAGATATCAAACGTGATTAAATTTAGGTACAACGTTGTTTTGTCATTATCCGATCTAAATTACGAGTAGTATACGTTCCTACGTAAAGAGTACGCGAGGATTCAATTACTTGCAATAATTAAATTTGAATGTACAGAATTGTTCCCATCGTGTTATATTCTTTATTGTATATTTGTTTGTCTAAATGTTATATTCATAATTGATTTTATCAATAATTTGTTATTCATTCGATTATCATCGAATTATATTTCAATTATTATTCAATTATTTTTCAATTTGAAAATTTTTTAATTGCCCGTAGAGAACGTCAACCAACGTTACTCAAAAATTCTAAATTATGTTATTTTTGGTAACGTGATAGTAAATGTTTATTATGTTCTATCTGATTTTTAAAACAAATACATAAAATATTGCACAATGTAAAATTTTAGGGACAATAACTGTATAGGAATCACAGTATAGTCACTGATCAAGCTTAAAAATCTATTCATTTTTCATTTCGAATTGTCGGATTTATATTGGATAAATAAAATTTTATTTCATGCGGTAAAAATTTTTACCTCGTGACTTTTGTTTTTTTTTTATAATAGTTATAAGAAATATGTATATTGTGCACTAGATATGGTAAAATTAGCGTGCCTCCTGCTTCACGTAAAATTTCGTGCGGTTTTATTTATAATTCTAAATTTTAGTAATGTTGCCTATGCGATAACACATCTTTTGAAGACAATATTTTTTGTGCAACATTGTTACATGAAAAGAATTTGCACGAGATGGTCGATGTTAAATAATATTCAATATGTACCATAACTCAACCATCAATGATTACATTCATATAAAATTTTTATGAGAAAAGCAGCATATTTACTTCTTTTTTGTTCAACATGATATCTTCCAGACTCGTGCAATTTTTCATATTATTCTTATTCATTTACACCATTGAAATTTATCAACATAATACACACGTAAAGACGATATTAGTGAAAACAATACCAATTTAAGATGAAATGACTGTTTCGATTCCTGAAACTGTAAATTACCAACTAACAATTTCAAAGCAAATATTAAAATTCTACGTACATTTATCAACAAAAAAATTGTAAAATTGAAGAAAAATCGAATATCTTAAAATCATATTTTGGATTAAATGTAAAATTATTTGTAAATGACGTCACAGTTGAAGATCACGATACGTATTTTACGAAAGTTTGAATTTCATGTGTAAAGTTAATGAAGGAAGTTAGTAGTTTTTAGTACTGAAGTGCAATCAAATTTGTAATCCAACAACCGACAAGATCAAAGTCTTATGCTTATATTTCATGGTCGACAATTTCTCGGGCTCACTCGAAATCCAAGCTGTAACGTATTTATTCAAAAAGAGCTGGTATTCTATATACTCCCAAGCGGTTTGCGCGCCGTTTAAATAGTCTTATAGTGCCTTCACTCTGGGAATCATTAATTTCTCAAAGTCGTTCACCTCGAATCGATTCACGTGTCAGAGGAGGCACAAGTTTTCGCATGAAAAAAGGCATTTGTAATTTTTAAGTTGAATCTAAGAACCCGTTTTTTTCATTTTAAGCGTTTATAACATTTATAGTATTATTCTCATTTTACCTTCGTTGCGACTGAGTAACCACTATCTCAACCCTAAAGTTCTAAGAATACTTTTTATATTGTTGATGTCACGCGCAGCTAATCAGAGTCGGTACGTTAACTGCCATAATAATGAGAAACAAAAATGTATACTCGATATACCTTTATAAATAAACGCGAGCGAGAAAAGGAAAGAATGTACTCTTATGAATCGTTCATTACACACCCGCAGCTCGTTCTCTGCGTAACATTGAGGATGTCATTGAGCATCGTGTGCACTGTTTGAGCGTAAATACACTGAAAAAAATAAGAGCCAACTAAGAGGCATTTTCTTTTAGTTGACGTTTGATGATAATAACAATCATGTTGATGTAAATAACATTTTGCAGCAAAGTCTATTTTGGAGAATCAGTTGCAATGCATGTTTAAATCATTTTATCACAGATTGATTGATTAACACATTCGCGGACGTGAATGTTATAGCATTCATTTTCATAGTGATGCAAAATGATGTGAATGCTATATCATTCAAATTTTAATGCCAATTTTTGTTCATTTAATTTCATGTAACCTTAAGTTTTTGTAATTAATATACATTTCATTTTTCATTTCATTTTTTTTCATTTTTTTTTTTTCATTAAATACGACGTTTTGACTACTCTTATAATATATAAATAATCAGATTTTGGATATTACAACTAACTCCCTGAAATTTTTAGTGTCCGCGAACGTGTTAACTTAATATTATTATTAAACTTGGTCAATGGAAACATTCATAATGATTACACAAAGTCGAATTTCATACCTTGATAAAATCGAACTAGGTTCTTGTTTTGCACAAATTTGAAATGTGTTGAAACAATAATATACGCAACAACGTTCATGGCGCGTATATATTATACAAATAATTGAAATGACCGCTTCTTTCTTTTAGTGTACGATTGCCAGAAAATAACACGAATGGTAATTACAACAGCGAGGTCGAGCCAATGTGTTTACGCGAGACTCGAAAATCGACAAAGCCGAAACGCAGCCGAGACCGGGAGGTATTTTCACGGCGAGACAATAGCCGTGCACTTCCCCGCGAAATGGTGCGGTATGCAATTTCTTTTTTCCTCGAGTGCTGAGGCTATCGAGTTCCTGCTACGCCGCGAGGTGGTTTACCTTGTCGAACGCCGCCGCGCCCGTTTTACGACTCGATGTCACGGACTTTGCGAGGAGATAAAGAGCAGCGAGTACGAGAGAAAGAGAGAGAGAGAGAGAGAGAGAGAGAGAGAGGCACCTCTTTAGCCGGTCGCCACGTTTTACGCCGATTCTGAGAACGGCCACGCACCGAACAAGAGGCGTTTATCAAAATTGCTGTTCTCCAGTCGATGAACATTCTTTTCATACAATTATACTTATCTGGTTAACGTATGAGGTACGATTCTTCGCACTTTTCTTACGTAACAGGAAAACAATGATTCCGAGGTATGAATTTTCAGAATTTATCTTAGATGATTTTGGTTCACTGAATACAGAAATAAAATAGCCATGATGGTTCTACTTTTGAAGATTGAGAAAGATTTAAAAGATGAATTTTTTTCTTCAAATTAACACTTGATCGATTCGAATCAATTAGTTTTAATCGAATTAGAATTATTGTTTGAAAATGACACGTGTCCCCTTAATTTTTTTCAGCAGCATATTTTTAGTGATTTAAAATTTTTATTTGTACTATATTATATGCTATGAGTAAAATTTTCAAAAAACTGACAAATGCTTAGGGATCATTTCACTTGGACCATTTTTAAAAAATAATTTTTTTGCATCTTTATAAAGTATACATACATTTAAAAACATTATGTCAAAATTTATTATATATACACATTTTTCTTTTAAACATTTGCCATTTTGTTAATTTTCAATGAAAAGTAATAATTCTATTTCCGACCATTGCCATACATGTCTTGAATAAGTAGTCGAAATTTGATATAATACCTTAGATTTGAAGAAAACAATAACGTTAGTCACCCTCGATTTCTCCATAGTGTTGCAATTTGAGCAAGTTTTCAAAATATTATAAATAAGCAGTTAAAACTGAAAAAAAAAATTTGGCGTTCTTTAGGCTTCGATTTTAAGGTGAAAGTTACATATACGCTTTGTTAGAATTAATTCTAGCAGAATTAATCTCTTCGCCTCGGATATCATAACGCACGTTGCATTGTTTTGTTTGTATTGTGTAACACACAATAATATTTTGTTTTTCAACAATTTTTACGTACCTATCTATTATAAACAAATTTCAATAAAGCTAATCGAAATTGGTCGAGAATTTCTATAGCTCTCTATAGACGAAGTTTTTCATGATTTTCATAATAAACAACTATATTCTTCTAATAAAATTTAATCGAATGGTCAAAGATACTTGTTATGTCGTAACGAGCGTCCGAAACGCCGATGTACACTCGCTCCTCCCGATTATTATTTCAACGTGCAATTCCGAGGACGGTACCCTAATCGATCTCACGCTAATCCACGGCGAGCACGCGAGCGCAATACGTGCAACACGTCTGATCCACGATCATGGGAATCGTAGGACCCAGGAATATTGCAACACACAAACACACACATACACTTTGGTGTGTACCACTCAAAGGTTACTGGATGAAAGTGAGTCGAGAGCGCAATCGCTCCAACCCACCGAAGGTGGAATCTCGAACAGCATTTTCTTACAAAACGAACTCGATATTTATTGACCCCGTAAAATTTATTGCTTCCTCGATGCATAAGCCTAAATTCGTTCTTTTTTGTAGTTCTAATTCACTCTGTGAATCTTAATTTACAGTACAGTTTCACATATCTCAAGTCAACAAATAAAATCTAAAATTGCCAATTTAGGACAAATTCAATAAAACTTGATTCTGATCATATTTTGACTTGATATGGAATGCTCTGAGCGAGTTGCAATTACAAATACAAAATTCATGACATTGGAATATCTTTGATGGAGAATAATTTAGACTTCCATTGAGTTTTCGATCAAAAATTTTCTCTGGGGAGAGAAAAATCGCAAGAAATAATATATTAATTAGATAATAATTTAATATTAATCATCAATATTAATAAATATTTGCGATTGAATTTATTTTATTCATATTCAATTTTATTTACAGGGATCGCAATATAATATTTAAAAAGAATAGGGATGAACTGGTAGTGATCTCAAAGTAAGACCTAGATTAGGCTCAATTATTTAGTTTCTAATCTATAATCAGGTCTGAGATTCAGGATAGAATCTGTTCATCAGAACTTCTAATCTGTTTTTAGATTGAAGTAAGGTGTTATTTTTGACTCGAGGCATCTAGTGTTTGTCAATCAGAAGTATAACAAATTTGCTTTTTCACAATAAGCTGTCAAATTTAAAAACGTCACAAATTTTTATTTTTTCGACAATGAAAAAAATAACACTGAAAATAAAAATATATTGTTCAATACTTATTTATATACGTTCAAATGAATATTAAAATTAGTAAAGAAAATATTTGTCTGAATTAAAGACTCTAATTTTATTCTATATTTCTATATTTTTTTCTCCAAGTAATAATTTGCGTTAAAAAAATATGTTTTCCTACAGTTCCAAATAAATATCAATAAATCCAAAAAAATTTTATTTTCAGTCAAGTTATTAGATAAAAGTTTAACTCTTGCTGAAGGTGTAAGAGTAGCCATCGGGGGTGCGATTGAAGTCGAGTTTTCCGGGCGGGTAAAATCTTCTGGTGGGTGGTGGTGTAACGAGGGCGTTGTACTGGGGTGGCGGTATCCTTGGAGCGATCGGTTGATAGCGCTCCGCTGGCACGTAGGAGGGAATCTGGTCGAGTTCCGGGTGATGAACCGGCTGGGGTCTCGGCCTGTAGCGGAACTGAGGCGGGGGTGAGGGTGGGGGTGGAATCGGCGACGGCACCGGACGATACTGACTCCGGAAACGCGGCTGAGTTTCGTATTCCGGCTGCACCTCGTAATCCGTGGGCTGGTAGGTAGGACGCGGACGATGGTACTGGGGCACCAGGGCAGGTCGGCTAGGTGCTACTCGCTGCAGATAAGCCGGAGGTTGATAGTCCGGTGGGTTGTACTGAGCCAGTGGGACGTATTCCGGTTGGGGCGGGACCTGCGGGGGCGCCGTGGGAATGTGATCACCGCTTGCCTAGGCAGAAATCGTTGCGAAATTACGAATGAAATGAAAATTTATCGTAGTGTGCTATTTTAGTTTTATAGAAATTCGAAGAATAAAATTCACACAAGATGTATCAAATTGCAATTTTCTCTTAGTTTAACTGTCTGTATGAAATGAAATATTACTCGGAATTTTTTTTCTATGCTGAACATAAAAATGTTTCATAGCTACAATATTTATATTTGTAAATTTAAAAATAAATATTTCGTTCGATAAAATAATTATTGAAATGTAAAAGTATTTGTAATAGAAGTTGGTTTTTTTTTATTGAAACAATTTGTTCAGTAATTTAAATATTCATTTCTGAGTAAACAAATAAATATCGAGTGTGCACTCAACTAATTGTTATTCTCAGTGTAGAAAAATCAAGAATTCTTTAGGGATCAATTTTATACTATTGAATTTTAAAATCTCACATAATTTCATAACATTTACTTTCAACCGATAAAATTAAAAGTAGGAGCCCGAAAATTACGTAAAAAATGAAATTATTATTAAATTTTATGCTTACGTGTGAAATTTTAATTATAAGAGTTAATTTTGATGAATAGTTATGAAAATGAGTATAATTGTTTTCATTACTATTTTCGAATTACATACTGAAAATTAAAATTGTATGCAGCCACTTAATATCTAATTGAACGCATGCAAATAAATATAAAATACTTTCATTTAGGTAGAATGCAAAAATTTGAACATTCGAGTTATTCTTGTCTTAAATTTCCAAACGTTTTTAACAATGAGAGTCGAAAGGAATGAGAAATTCTCAGAAGGACACACCTGGAATCCATTTTTGCCGGCCGTGTAGGTGACCGTTCGCCGTTGGCCAGTGGGATCAACGTAAGAGTAAGATCCTCGACGATTGCCGTGCTCGTCGCTCTCTTCCTTGAATTCGACACCATCCTCCTGGGAGTACGCTGCACCGAAGGTGCCATCGCCCGCAAGATAACGAGCATCGGTGAGAATCGCTGCCTGCTGAGCCGTTTGGTGATACTGCTCGTGCTGATACTGCGCGGAAGTGAGCGCGAGCGCGCCGAGTAAAAGCGCCTGAAAGCAGGCAAAAATCACACATCAGTACACTGATTGTGAGAAACCGAATTCGTTGAACGTGGGGTTCGACAAAAATGAACAAGCAAATAAAAATACTACAAAATAAAATAAAATAGTCACTAATAATCTTAGTAATTGAAGTGACTTCCAATAAACAATTTTAAAAAAAATATATAAAATGCAACATACATATACGTCCCTACACTGCCAAAACGATATTTCAATATTTTGATAAAATAATCGTTCAGTCTAATAAAATATTTGTTAAATCAACCTATTAATTTTTCACAAAAGATTTTCCTTTCATTTAACAAAATATCCTGGCAGTATATGATTACATATTTTTATTCAATAAAACTGGTTTTTGGCGTACACGGAAATAAAATCCAAATCTTCAAGTGCGTTCACTTTATTCTACATCATTTTCATTTCACTCACAACGAAATATTCAAAAATACTATTAATTAAATATTTTTTTATCAAATTTCTAAATTTGATTGAATATTAACTTGATATCTCGACAAATTTTAAATTCAGATCGATTGTCGATATCTAATTATTTATAAATATTTGTGGATTCTTCCGGGTTAAAGACACGTAAACTTACGAGAGCGCGCATGATTGGCGAAGTATTTAGCGTGGCGCGTAGCGCAAAAGAAGAATGACGACAGTGGCGGTTGAGACTCGAGAGGGGCGTTTTATACGAACCTGGTGTGCCTTCCGCGAGTTCACCGAGTCCTTGGCTCGCCCGCGCGTTCTTCGTATTCTCTCGAGAAGCTAGGCCTCTCCACACCCAGATCTCTAGTCACCGGCGTGCTTCAAGTCCGGACACTCGCCGTCCGGATTCGTTTCCGCGTTAATATTCGTTTCGGACCCGTGACGAAACCCCGAGCGTGAGATCGACGTGAAAATACCGTGAGAAAAGTACTCGGCTCGTCGACGTAAACGATCTTGAGGCTAATTTGGCCCTCGTTATGGACAGTCGCTTATTCGCGATTACGCTGAGATTAAAATTAGGCTAGTTAGTTAAATGATATTTTGAAGTCGAATTGAATATTTATTAACCTACTAGCCTGTAATCTTAGTGAATTCTTAGCGAAATTCACTATTTTTATCAGCAAAAAAATGATACAAGAGTTACAAAATAGAAAATTGGCATAATCTTAGGTATTAATAATAATAGTTACAAATACCATGGTATTTTACTATTAACAAACATAATAGCAGAAACTATAACGTCCCAATTATTGCTCATAGAAAAATTAGTTTAAAAATTTAAATAAGATTTATAATTTTAAAACTAATTTTTCCAATTAATTGTAAATATTACTTACTTTGATGAGTCTATGTGCACGAATAAAGAAATATAATTATAATTCAACGATGTACGATACAGAGTAGTATTATGAATTGAATATAATTTATATTTTCCAAATATATTTCATTATATCTTTCAAGTACAATGTTATTCCTGAATGTCTTAGATCACATTTGATCTGTTATTGGTTACTGTATAATTACATATCAACAAACTTTAGATATTATTGAAAATGATTTATCTAATTAACCAGAATAATAAAAATATTCACGAAAAAAACAGTAAGAATTACTATCAACTATATTTCTTATAGTAGTTTAATTAAGAGGTTTTAGTTTAGATTTATTACATGATTAGTTTACCAATTTGCTGTTTACTAATCGAACTAATAGCTCTCATATAGGTAATTACATTATATGTATAGTATATCGTTACTTTGTAGTATTTCATCTTATGATATTTATAATGTTTGAATTTAGAGCCACAAACGAAGTTAACTTTATTAGCTTTAAGTAGAATTCCAAAGAAGAGTTGAAGAATTGAACTATTTTTCCTTTTTCTTAATAAAGAAAGAAGTAATAAAAATTGAAAAAAAGAAATTTAAAAAAATGTTTCATCAAAATTGGGTTTAGCCCTCTAAAAATCTCTATTTGAACGTCTTTATAAGATTTGACGAGAAATACGGATCATAAAAAGCCGAATCAACTTGATATGTGAAATGGTCATAAATACTATTTATTTATGACATAAGACACACATTTGGTTACTTTTATATATTGTTTAAAAATTTAATATTCTAGCTGCCTGCAGTTTAGTCTATTTTAATATTTCTCAAATGCATCATTGTTGTTTTCATACCGCTCTTCGGTTATGTCTCGACTACACCGATCGCGATTAGATTTTCTCTTCGTGCATTCAAATTGGCATTTCTCTCTCTTCGAAGAGACGGCCTCGGCTTCTTTAGCGAGCGCAAACATTTATCGGAAAATCAAGCTTGTGTCATCGTATAACGTCATGCGGAAATCATTGCTCGTTTCTCATTACCGGTTAACGTAGCCACTTAATCAAGGACCACCGTTATAAGAAATTATCACTTTGAGGAATCCACAATTCTTAATAATAGCATGTCCTGAACTTTTCCAGAAATTATAAAATAAAAATTTCATCTTCTTGCTTTTTAATTTTTTCATCTTTTTTTTTTAACGAAATCGAATCTTTCAAATTTCTCTAGCGTGTTCTCAATGATCATGCAAATCGGTATTCTCTGCACAAGTCGACTTATCGGTTGAGCGATTCTACAATTCGCTAATGAACCGTTGTGGGATATTTCTCTAGAGTGCAGCCCAGGTAAGTCGCTGGTTGGTAAATTACCGATTGCTGTTACCGACGGAAGGTTCAGCACACTCTCTTGCAGCTTCGCTCAAATAAACTGCGAAATGAGCGACAGTATGGTAATAGATCCAAAATTTTTGAATGAAATCGATCAATGAGTCAACGTAAGAAACAGAAATTTTTGTAATTACCCCATTTCACGCTTTCATTGCGGGCAAAATAACTTGACCCGGTGAAAGAGTCGCGTGGCCGTAAATCGAAGAGAGAGAGAGGGAGAGATGATCGTTTAATTGGCGCGACCTGAAATAAGAGCAGCACGCTTATCTCGAGCCGCGTGCCAATACGCTCCTCGTGCTTCGCACTTTCTCCATTCGTTTCCTTGTTAAACGGTTTTTCTTCGTCGCGCCTTTCCAATTTGCCAGGTTCGTTATATCCGCCGTTCGATTCACGTTTCCTTTTTTCGCTCTCATTGCGCCCCGTGCGTCTCGCAACCGCGCAATTTCGGCAAATTGGCCGGAATTTTCTCCGGAAAACTCTTCAAAGTCACCGCGACAGTTTTGCATATTCGCGCTCTTTTTTACGATCGTTCCTTATCGACCCACTCCTCAGCGCGTCGATACGATTTGTATCGGAATAAATTTTGACAGCCCAATAGCTTCTTTGAATCGATTGCTCAATCTAAAGAAAATTAGTTTAGTGGAAAATTGCGAGAGTATTAGAAAATCTGGACTTTTTCGGTGTTTTTAGTTTGATCTGCTCAAACCTATTCTAAGCTTGTTTTATAAGGCCAATTGTGTAAAAATTTCAACCTGGCTAAGTCTAGCTGATGCAACGACTGACACACAATTAAATTTCAAAATAAGAACGTGAAGATATTGTCGTCAAATAAAATTATTAATGTTAAAAAATGAAATTTTAACTGATAAGAAATATACTTACAGATTATATAAACTAATTTCATTATTTTTTCTCGTTCAAATATAATTGATCAATTAATTTATTGATGAATTGAATTATAATCCACCTCAAATATAATAATTGTTGATTTCAAATTCATTAAACGAAAATAATATTTAGTATGAGGTATATCACATAGCTGGCAAATATTTTGAAATAAATAAATTCAACCTTTTGTATTTTTACAAATATAATGCATGTTAGAGTTTGTTTGTTTTCAGTTACATATTACTTAATGAAAATATGTAGGTATGTTAATAGCAGGACCGGTCAACTCATTAGAGTATGAATAAAATAATACAGGAAAAAATTCTTCTATAGTAAGTCGAATTCCATTGCATAAATAAGGTAGCTCTATTAATGGTAGGTATACATGAGTTGACAAAAATTAAACAAAATATAATTTGAAATTAGTTTCCTATTCTTATTGAAAGGTTAAATCAGGTTGCATAGTTTGGAATAGGCCATAATAAAATCTTATTTCAAGACTTAGCTCAAAAACAAATTATTTATTATTATTACTTATTTATTTTTATTTTACTCTTCTTTTGTATTTACAGAACTCAATGTTTCAATAAATAAAACAAAATCAGAAGTAAAAGTGTTGAAGCTAATACATATAATTCTATCTATATCAAAGAATTGAGGACCAACCAGGTTCGATGATGGTTCTTCGAGTGATGCAATAACAATGAAAAAAAGTAAAACGAAGACCGAGAAACTCAATAAAAGTTCAAATTCCCTGACCCATGTCGAGAGATTCGGAATGATTTCTCGCTTCCCGAGTTTTCTCTATAGATATTTAAAATTTTATCCTCTATTCCATCGGTGCGGTTGCGCAACCTCGCGAAGCGAAACGATCGCTCGCGGTAACGTCGCGAACCCGCACGAGTGACACGTGTAATCGGTTTCTTTGTTGCGCGCTTTATAACTCACGCTCGTTTTCCACGTAGAGAGACTGGCAATTTGCCTCCAGGCGCAAGCGATTTCGGTTTAAAGCGATACTACTCGTTCTCGCCTCCGGTCTCTTTGTCCCGAGAAAAAATTGAATTTTCGTCACCTTTCCTCGTTACGAGCGAAATTTTTCCATTTTCTTCGTTTTTTTACCAAGTGTGTATGAAGGAACAGAAGGATGACCGTTTCAGACATTCGTGCTTATATCTCTCGAGTAGTAAAACGACAGCTATTGTAAGAAAAATTGGAAAATTCTGTTTAAAAGTGATTAAACTTGAAGAATGATTTTTAAAATTTTAAAAATGTCTTCTTTGTAAAAATTGTGTTAAAATTATGATTAAAATAAAAATTTTCTTCAAACGTGTCGCATAGAATTATATTTTTAGTTTAATGTACACAGAGAATAAAAATTTGTCGAAGCTTCTCAATATTTATTTGAAAATATAGAAATAAATAATTGTGTGCAACAAATTTTTATTTTCACTACTAATAAAAAATATTCGGAATGTGAATCTGGTTTCACTCCGTAGAAAATCTAATATATAACAAAATTATTTCCAAATCACCGGCTAGGAAAGAAAATCGAGATGAACTTTCCCGAGAATTCTTTTCCAGATTCGAGCGCGTTAAAAAGACCGGTAAGAGATCGGCCTAAAACTCGGGGCAATTATCCCGGTGCGATTACGCGCGCAGCTCGAAACAAAACGAATTTGTTGTAAATGCAAATACCGGGGCGTTTAGGCCACAATTAAACGTTGCGAGAGAGACCGTGGATCGATCCTTCGTTCGCGAACGGTCTGCGATAATTCGGCCCCATCTAAACGCGGAAAAAAATGCACACACGTAAAAATGCACAAGCCCCGCTGCAAGACCGAGAAAGAGAGAGAGAGAGAGAGGATATTCGCCGTTTGGTATTGCGAGTGCAATAAACCGTTTTACGCGCGCGTTGTTTAGGGATATTCCGTAAACGGCGGTTGATTGCGTCATCGGTTACCTGTGTCCTCTCCTCCCTCCCCCTCCCTCCCCAGCCCGCTTCGATAGGTCGCGCACAGACGATTTCACCCGACGAGTTTCTGGAAAAAAAATATAAGACTGCATCGGTCGCCGCCTCTTTTGCAAATTGACCGCTACCCCCCGGGCTGAGAAACGCGCTGCCCGCTACGTCGCGGCTCCTATTTTATAATGGCGTTACGTCGGAACGACGCGAGCTCACCTCAGGCGACACCGCTAGCTCTTTCGTGAATTCTTCGGATGAAAAAATAACAAATGAATCATTTATCAGGAATTAGTATCGATATTATTTTGTATTATTTCTATTCTTATAATTTTAAATTTTATCAAAAAATTATTATTCCTATACTGAAAATGAAACTGATATTTATCTAAAAATATAGAAATGAATTATTTTTAAACGGAATTAATTGTTTATTTGCAGATAAATATTGAGTAAGCGACAAAATTATATTTTCAGTGTAGAAAAATGTCCCAGAGTTTTTAAAAATCTATTAACCTTCCGTAAACCACGTGGGTAAAAGTTTCGTCCAGCACTATGTGGGGTTTCCTATACCCCAACATCATTGTATCTATAAATAGATATCAACTTAAAAAAAAAAAAGTATTAAACATATTAACATTGTTTTTGGACTATTAGGAGATTAAAATAAAACAAATTTGTATAATATTATAAACATTTTTAATACCTATAGGCATTGTAACAAAAATAGTACTTTTTTAATAACTAAGAGGATACCATCTTCTTTGGCTTAGCCTTATAAAAAAAAACTTTAATAAAAACTTCTTAATGCCCTTTAAGGAGGCTGGGGTTTATTAAACCCCATGTAGTGCACGGAAGGTTAAATTGAAGGTCACTGATTTTCTTCCTACAAATAACTCAATAGAAACTTGAATTTTACTTTAATTCTACTCTCAGAATTAGATCGCGACATACTAGATCGATGTTCAAAAGTATTGAATTACAACCATATAAGACCCAGATAAAAGAAAACAATAAGTATTATTAAAAAAATAACAGCAACCATTATTCAGTTGAATATTTCGTTAAATAAAATTTTTGTATATTGAATCAAATGTTCATTTTGACTTTTGAGAAATTTTTTAAAAATTTTACTCCTAAAATCATATTGCAACATTGATCGGTTTTGTAAAGTACTGAATTATAATCATGCGAGGAACAGATGAAAAAAGATAACATTAATTATTATAACAGCAACAATTAGAAGGATACACAACAATTATAACAACAGTAACTATTACAGCAATAACAAAAATTATGTTGTATACTCAATGAAATTTCTGTTTCGACTCTCGTAAATAAATATTAAGTACCTTTGACATAGTTACATTTTCAAAGTAGAAAAAATCTCAGAATTTCTAAGTATCCATTGAATTTAAGGTCATCGATTATATGCCCACGAACGATTCAATTGAAACTCGAAATTTCCTTTAATTATCTACTCCTAAAATTAGATTGCGAGACAGATGGACGTTGAAAAGCATCGAATTATAACCATACGAGGTCCACATAAAATTCCTCGCAGGGAGGGGCTGAAACGCTCGAGGGGCTCTCTCTGCCCCTTCCTCCAGGGCTCCGGAGACACACTTGTTACCCGACGAAGCGCGGGTGCGCGGGGAGTTCTCGCGGGACGGGGCCCGCTCGGGGGGCCCTATATAGCACAACCGAGCGTCTCTGTCCGCGGCAGATTTTCCACGAGTTGACTGCGATTCCCATCCGAGGCTCTCGCGTCTCGTTCGACTATCACCGCCAAGCCTTATCACGTTGGAAGCGCGACCATGGAAACCCGAGTGAGTGAATTGTGAAAATTCTCGCCAATCAGTGACTATTGTGCGATTAAATTATTCTGTGTGAATTCGTTGAGTGTCCAAGTGACAAAATATATCTTTACCGCGAAAAATCTGATGGCTGGGTTTATTTCGACGATTCAAGTATTTTTTTGAAATTCGAATCGAAATCTTTTTTGACAGAAAATTTAACTTTTCGTACTTTTTCAGGCAGAGTAGAATCACACATTTCACTTTTTGTTAACTAACTTGAAAAAGTCGTCTCTCTTAAACATAATTCAGTAAAATAAATGACGTTTTTTCTAACCGAGTAAAAAGGTGAACTAATAACTCCACTCGTGCGGAAAACACCTACTTGTCGCAGTGTACCGTAATATACTATTTTCCGCCCGCGTGTTAAATTTGTGTCATTGGACTTCTCGATCAAAAAATTTCCTGGAATTCGAAAGAAAATATGTAAAAGTTGAAATTTTGGTTCCAGGTGCTTCTCCTGACTCTGGTGTCGACTGCGTTGGCGCAGACCGGAAACCTCCAACGGGACGTGCGAGCGCCCCAGGGGCAGATTCAGTACAACGATGCAAGTGGTAAGGACGAAAATTATCCAACACTGTAATTCATCGGAGGCTGATATCATCCTCCGTTCAAGGCCGTAATGATTCTATCGCTTTAAGCCATCGCAAACAACTTTCAAATGGATCTTTATCGCGTGCAGATAAATCCTCTCGAGCGTATTAAGGACGTTCATGCACTGTGTTTAGTGTTACATGAAAATTCTTCCATATATAGAAAAATTGAGAAATTACCGCGAGAATAAATTTTCTAAATTAATCCAAGATATTTTGTAAACCAAAAATAGAAGTTACTAATGAATTTTTGTAGGTTTGAAGGTCAATTGGAAGTATTTCCAACCCCAGAACCAGCAGAATCAATGGAGAACGCACGCCGAGGCACCTCAGAGGACTCAACGAGCTGAAAGTGGAACCTCGCAGATCGATTACACTAGATTCTCCCAACCTCACCAGCAACAGACCAGATACGTTCAACCCCAGCAGCAACACAGCACGCAGACGAGAGCGGTTCAGCAACAGCGCGACGTCGGAAGATTCTCTCAGCAATCTCAGCTGGTTCAAACCCCAGTCAAGCAATTTCAGGAGAGTCAGTTCACGTACAAACCTTACTCTGCAGTTCCCAGCCACATTAAGCAATTATTGCTGAGAGCTTACGAACCTCAGCGCCCCTATGTCGACCCCTCTGCTTTCCTCTATACCTCTCATTTCAACCAGGAACGTCAGCAAGCTCAGACTCCTCAGTACGAAGTGCCAGCTTCCAGGTAAAAATTGAAATGATCCAATATTAATAAAATGAAATAGAAATTTTTTTCATTAAACAATAAGGGTTAGGTGAGTTTTAGGGGCTCAAAAAATTTTCACTATTTTTTTTTTGTAATACATATATGCAATAAGATATACATATAATGTAAATAATTTAATACACTATATAGGCGTATTTGAAGAGTATTTTGTTGAATTTTCGTTAAAGGATATTATAAATAGAGCTAGTGGGAATTCAAAAACCAAAAAATATTTAGATCAAAAACTAATATATTTTCTTTTAGTCGATTTTTCTGCAATCTTGGAGTAAAAAAAGACACTTTTCTCATATGATATGGATGTTTTTAAAAGTTATGTAATTATCAAATACTATATTCAATTTTGAAAAATTAGTATTTATTTGATACCTTATGAATCATTTATCTTCTGAATACAAGTAAATTATTGTTGATACAATTGGACATTAGAGTCCATTTTTCAGACTCATATTCCAATAAAAATGATTGAATTTGTTTATAACTCTTCATGTAACAATTTGTTAAACGATTTTCATTATCTCTAAAATAACGTGTTCAAATTATGTTATGTTTTGTACAATTTCTTCTCACAGTGTGCAAAATATTGTATATATATTTGAAAATGGATAGTTGACTAAGTATTGAAATACTTTTATTAATATTACATTTTTGAAGAAGCTTTAGGGTATTATTTCTAAAATGATTTTTTTTAAGAGAATACTTTAGACATATTTATTAAATCGATTGCTTAAAAATTTTAACCCCACCTAATCAAGAATCATTTTTTAATCAATCTCCAGGTACCAAGGGATCGATGAAGTTGGTAGCAAAGGACCCAAGCAACAGGGCAGGATCGTATACCGCACAGAGTACGAAAATCAGCAACCCGAAGAACAACGACAAATCCACCGAATAGCCAGCCCAGTCGAAAGGCCGATTCAACCTTACTATCCAGCCCCAAAATTGGTCTTCGACAAGAACATGCCCAGCGAGCTCCAGCAGATTCTCACCTATCAGGCTCAGCTTCCCTACGACGTAATCGCCAACCACATTCTCTACAAGCCAAAATCACCGTTCATACCCAAACCGCTGCCCGAGGAGTCGAAAGGCCCCTATAGCTACCGCAGCAAAGTCTACTACTTGAAAAATGGCGACTTCGAAAGCGATTTTCCCAGCTCGACTTACAAGCCAGTCGCGGAAGATCAACGTCACTGATCGATCTTAGCTTCTCGATTCTTACCGAGAAAGAACGTTGAACCGATTTATATTTTAGATAAAATATCGACAATATCGAACGATAGATTTCATTTTTTTTCGATGTTCATTGTACAAATATTTTATTATTTTGATATGTTAAATCGTCAATCGTTTCGTCTGAAATTGTTTCGTCGATTCGAATTTCTCTCTCGGTGTTAGAACTTTCTACGCTCTCCGTATTTAACGTCTTAATTTAATCGCGCGAGTCGCTCATACTATTATGCTACTTTGTTATCCAAGACGATTAAGCGGTTGGCTCGTTCGAGACGCGCCACGTGCTTATGCTATTAACTATGTACGAGGTGTTTTTTTTTTACATATGCTTGTACAAAATAAATTATTTTCCTTCGGTTTAGAAAAAGATTACAAACTACCGATACTCGTTAGTCATTTTTGCGCAACACCCTACCGAGTGTTCCAGATTTTTTTACTTTTCTGGCGTTTCAGGAAGTCGACGTTTTTCCAGTCCCATGAGAGAGCAATTATCGCAATGTATGGACATTCGGAAAAAAGTTTTCTTCTTTCAGAGAAGTGGAATAAAATTAACTAAAAATTCTGTTTTTATTAAGAAAAACGTCTTCCTGAATTATTTTTGCACTCAATTTGCATACGTTAAAACGTTTAATTTGACGTTTACGTTTAACGTTCAATTGTTTCGAACAATTCATTTTATTGAATCAAATATTTATTTCTGTTTTCAAATGAACATCAGGCTAGAACAAATCTTTTTTCAGCGCGGTAATATTTGCCAATTGACTCGGCAAATTTGCAAGATAACAGGTGTCTCGAATGAAATTCGGTTTTTCTCGATAGATCCGAGAAGTATCGATTCGTCTCGTCAGTTAAAGTCGATCTAACTTCGCGGTTACATTGATCGTTACGCGCCGTTTCTCGATTCGATCAACGTAATTTGGAGAAAAAGGAACGATTTTACGAAAATGAAGTAGGAAGCGCGATAACGGCACGGCGAATGGAAAATTTTGCGCGTTCGACTTTTCGATCTTATTTGATTTCACAACGAAAGCGCGAGCGCATTTCTCCGGACGAGGAAGGCCGATAGTCGATCTACTTTCGTGGCCTTCGCGCTCGGCCGCTCCTCGCATCTCCTTATTTTCCTATTCGTTTCCCTCTTTATTTTCTTTTGTCTATGGAGCGTTCGGCCCACTCGGCTACTTTCGTTTTTCCACGAAGACCTCAACTTAATTGGTTCCTCCCGAGAGCGCCCATTGATACCATTCCAACCGCGAATTCAATTTCTTCTCGATTAATGTAATGACTCGATTAACTCTCCAATGTAGAATTTAAATTTCTCAGACTATCGCTGTTATTTTTTTTACAAAGCTCAAAGAAAATTCCAATTCTTGTTTTCATTTCAATTCTATTTTTTCCATATTAATTATGTTAATAATCAGGCTAATGGTTCAATCGAGATAAGTGGAATAAATTGAAATCAACGAAGAAGTTTCTCGAGGGAAAAAGTCATTACGCGAATGTCAACGTTTACGCAATGCATCTTGATAGGTGCATGCGATTCAATGTCGTACGATGCACCGAGCGATGCACCGAGAGGTTCGTTGCACCGTAACCTTTTCTCGCTCGCGAATCGAGAGACACGGTAGACTGTTTCGCTTAGCATTCCGCGACTCTCGGATTCTCTATCGGCAGATCCCCCCTCTCGTTTTGCGACTCGGCAAGATTTCCCACGCGGTGAGCACGTCGAATTTATGTCCGAGCGTAAAACACACATCTCCCATCGTTTTGCTTTCCCTTGTTCTCTGCGAAGTCACAAATTTGCGAGGCTCTTTACGATCGAATTACGCGCGAATTGTGTCTTCCGAATAAAATATTGTTCCTGGTTTCGATAGCTAGATCTGAGATAAAAGTGAACGAAGAATCGAAATTTTTTTGATTGAAAAAAAAAAACGAAAATTCAGATACATTTTATAAATTTTATGTTTATATCTGTAATTCCAAACATAAAGAAGTTATTTCAGTATGGGTACATAATTATAGAAATGAATTTCCTGTTTTAAACTCAAAAATTTTTCAAACAGATGACATAGCAATTGAATGTTTTTATATTTGTATATTATTATTATTATTACATAGTAATATAATTTGCTACAAAACGATACTCAAAGAATTTTTTAGTAGAATTTATTATTTTCTTACTATTTTTATTAGTATAAGAGAATGGCACAAATATTAAAAAAAAATTATTTACGGAGAAATTATTTTCATTCCTGCATCTTTTTCTTGAAGTAGCTCTTACCAAGAAGTTTTATTGGAAATTTACTGAATAATTAGTTAATGTGACTATAATTTACCAATCGATGTATTACTCTTAAAGCGGTGAATTTTACTACGTTACCGTAGTTTGTGTTATTATTTCGAAATAGTACAAATATTTTCTTGCAAAATAGTAAGAATTACTGTTATTGTTACAACTATTTCTTACAGTAATTTTTACCAAGAGGAAAACCATAACTCGATTAACTGCATTTATTGCTTTCTGTTTATGATCAAATAAATCTAGTAGGTTTCTTTACGTGTAGAGGGGTCAGAATTAAAAGTGAACTTCGAAACATGAAAAGGTCATTTCGGTAGATATTTATAAAAATCAACAATTTCTTGTTTTGAAATTCAGAACTCTTCAAACGAAGAGTATAGCAATGAAATATTTTTATAATTAAATATTATACTATTACATAATGCTAGGATTTACCACAAAAGATATTAGATATTAATTGATAATAGCAATTAAATGTATAATCTAATGCACGCTGTCCGCGCGGAGAATTATTTTGGAAGTGAGCGAGACTGGATAGTAAGCGCGTGCTAGTCACATCCCCAGTCTCGCCGAAAGTGATCCCGCGAGTCGGCGATCGGCTCGCCGCTGCTCGGCCCGATCGGCGCCTATAAAGTTGTTCTGGTGATCGCGCGCCCGCCTCAGACACTCTGCACCCTCTCCCGAAGCGACGCCGTGCCTCACCTCGCCATGAAATTACACGTAAGTAGCGGCTTCTTGCTTCTCTCTCTCTTTCTCTCTGTTTGTCCTTTTTCATCTCTATCATCGCCAAACAATTTTCTAATCATCCCCCACCTTTTGTGAAATCGTCACTCGTTTTCTTTCTCTTTTCTCGATTTCGGGCTTCATTATCGACTTTCCATTTCTTTCTCTCTCTCTTTCTCCCTCTCTGTTTTTCTCATTTCCGCTCCGCTGGCTCGACTCGATCGTCCGACATTCGCTTCGCGAGGACTCGCGTGCCGCTAATCGCTTCTTGGGTCACTCTAATTCCTGTGAAATTCTCTTCAATCCGGTCTAATCGTTTTGGTGATTTTTTGCCTCGATTGGCGCTATTCTCGGTGAAATTGACAAGTTCTCGAGTGTCAAGGAAATTTTTTAGAAAATTTTGCGGAATATACTCAATATTTAAATGCATATGTTTGAATATTTAATTTTGTTTGAATTACAGATAATAATTTTATACCAATATTCAATTATTTTATACAATTCACTTTATCAAATTAAATATTTGTTATTTTCAAATATCAAGTGGCGTCAACAAATTTTTTTTTCGGTGCCACGCTCCGAGTGTCGGGCGTAGTAAAATTCGCACCTGGCTTTCTTGGCGCGATATTTATGAGGAAAAAGGAAAAATCGGTCGATTTTTGTTTTCCGGTGAAACGATTATCGCTTCTGTTATCGGGATTAAATTTCCGGAGTGATATATCTCGAGATGAATAATTCAGGGAGGTGGAAAGCGCGTTACGTACGAGCCGAGGTCGTTATCGGGGCGAGGAAAGGAAAAATTATTGCGTCAGGTGGGAATTTCCTTTTTACGGCCTGGACCAGCCATGAGATTACGAACTTTCCAATGCGCTCGTAAGACTGTCGGGCTCGTTCCGCGACCAGAAATGTAACGACTCGTCGAACCAGACGTCTCTCTCGTTTTGCCTACGCGGAATGCGATAATTATTCGTAACACCGATCCGATTTAATTATCGATCGATTAACGATTTTTAAGTGTTAGGGATTTGAATATCGATCGATTGACGATTTTCAGGTGTTGCTGCTAGTGGCGCTGCCGATGTGCCTAGCTCAGTTCTCTATTCAGGGGCCCAGTGACGGCAATCGTGTCGCCCAGGGACTGAAGTACAGCGCGGAGAAAGGAATCGAGTACTCGGATCAGAGAGGTGAGTGAGATAATAGATTCTCGTCGTGACTCGGTCTGGAATCGAAGAAACGTGGTGGGGGATAAACAATTCTCTTCTCTAATTACGAGACTCGAAAACATTTTATTTTCTTCTGAGAGAAATAAGGCACAAATTATCCATCAAATGAGATCTAATTTCGAGAAAAGTCAAAGGAACTTATACAATTATTGAAAATAGGAAAAGAAATATGATTATACATATACTATAAGAAAATTAAAAAGAAATATAAAAATATCTCTATTTGAAAAATATAAATATACACTTCTCAAAAATATTAAAATATCAAAATATTAACATGTTGAATTGTGTCTCAGCTAAAAATGATCAAATTCTACCGATAAAGTGATCATTCTGAAATCTGAATCTTCCTCTTTAAAACGATCAGCCGTATGATACGATTAAATGATTTTTAATTGAGATACGGTAAAACTGACGAATGTCCCTTCAATTTTGTTGAGTAGTATATTACATTATTTATCTGATATGTATTTCATAAATAAAATTGATTGTTTTAAATTTTTCTGTAGCTTCTTTGGGAGCTGGGGATTTCTCGATTCAAGGAGCCACAGATGGTAACACCCAGTTCACCATTCAGGGTGCTTCGGATGGTCACACCGATTTCCAAATTCAAGGACCCACCGACGGCGGAGCGTCGCAATTTCGCATTCAGGGAGCTACCGATGGTCACAGCCAGTCTGTCATTCAGGGCCCTCAGGATGGAAATCATCAGCAGGGAGGCGGAAGAGCTCTGCAATATCAAGATCCGAGTGGTATGTTATTTTTTTAAATCGAATTTTATCGAAGACATCAACTTTCTATGAACCTCAATTTAAAAAAAATTAATTTACTAGTAAGGACTAAATACTGGATACGAAAGGCTTTAAAACTTGCGGGAATAATTGCCTAATTAAATTTATAAATCATCAACTTTGTTGCATTGCTATGTTTCAATTACATTTCTTTTGCATTAAAATTTTTTTTGTCACAGATGCACCTAAAGTACGACTTTACGAAAGTGGCTGTTATGCATGGGCTGTTATTTGTTTTGCAATAAATGTACCTAAAACATTAATTCTCGTCCTGAAATCAGTCCTTAAAAATGAACTATTTTTCGGTCCGTAAAGACGCATTTAAGGTTCATCTGTAACAAAAAACGATGTTAGATACACAGCCCTAATGTCACGCAGAATGGGTCTAGGCTGCGCCTCGGGCCAATTCGTTCTGCTCCCGAAAACATACTGGTCCGTGAAGTGACATTTTAGGGCCTAGTAAAAAAAAAATATCTATTGTTTTTGAAAATGAATTAGTAATTGCGAACGATCAAAATCATCGATTTCATAAAATTTTTTTTTCACCACGAAATTTATAATGTGCAAAATCAGAATCTGAAATTAGAATACTGAAAATTAAAATAATAGAAAATTAATTACAGCTGGTTTTGTATGCAGAAGTGACAAAAAATTCATTCGTTCATTTTTATGAATTTTTTTTCACACGTGAAGTGTGCCAATATCTGGAAAGATTTTACATTATCAGTGCACGAAATCGTTGAAGTTCGACAGGGAATTTTCATATACATACATTATACATTTTTTCTTTTAATAATCTATATAAATAAAATGCAAAAACTGCGTTTTTTGTTATCGTTATTTCTCGCATCTAGTTTGATGAAGTTCACTGAACAATTTCATAATAAAAATATTCTAATCAATCAGGTAACAATGTGAAATTTTTCAAAAGTTATAAATATAATTCTTGATTTTTTAAAGAACTACAAAATCTGAATTTCAAACAAAAATTTTTGAAGTTCGAAGATTCTTTGACTAATATTACGATATTTTGTTACTATAAAATTATCACTAAGATCTATAGTTTTTTGTGAGAGAATTGATTATACCTTCTGGCCTTTTTTTCTATAAATATGTATAAACAAATACAAATACTAATATAACAACTATATTTACATACAGAATAAAATTATTATTATACCATACGTATAAATAATAATATACACATACTTTCATTTAGAAGTTTTTTGTCAACTTTTTTTCTTCTGATAATGATATCGTAGGGTAGGAAATCGATATTTCGTAACGTTGCGATACTAGTCTACTATAACGTACGCAGGACGGTAAATAACAGTCTCGCGAATTGACTCGTAACAGGCCTCAGGGTGAACTGGCGTTCTTACGCTCACGACGGGCAACCGCAACGTCGGCCGCACGCGGGGCCAGTGGCCGCTCCGCAGTACACAGAAGCCACGATCGCCCAGCCGAGACGCGCGCCGGCGCGCGTTCGTCAGCCCCATCCAGCACCTGTTCAGCAACATCAGCCCCAGGCTAATCCCCAAGCCGTCGCTTTCGCTAATGCACCCGATCGCATCAAGCAACTATTGCTTTTCCAGCAACAGATACCTTACGTGAACAGTATTCCCGAACAATTTAGGTAATTCGTTTATTTTAATTTACTAGATTTTATGGGATTTACAATTCACAATTTGTAGATACGAGCATTTAGCTGCTCAGCAAGCTCAGGCACCCCAGCACAATCAAATTGCTGAAGCTCCAGCGCCTCAACCAGCACCACAGTACCGCGCCAGTAGACCGCGTCATCCCTCGAGACAGAGGCGTCAGGCTCCTCAGTACCAGCACCAGCAACACCAGCAATACCAGCAGCAGCAGCAACAACAACATCAGCAGTACCAACAGCAACTTCAGCACAGACAAGCTTATCAGCCTCCCGCGGAACCGCAACCTCAATACTCTCCCAACGCACCGGCGAAAATCAAACAACTGCTGCAATTCCAGCAACAAATTCCTTACGTGAACAGCATCCCTGAGCAATACAGGTGAAAAGATAAAATCTCAACACCGAATTCACTGCAATATGTTAATTTGATTCGTTTCAAAGTGAATTTGTTATTGGAAAACATTTCGAAATCTAGTGTTAAACATGAACGAAATCACTTTCCGGTTTCATTTTGTTTTTGCAGATTCGATCACACCGCAGCTCAACAAGCTCAAGCCCAGCAGGTTGCCGAGTATTACAAGAAACAAGTAGCAGCATTACCAGCGTCCCCTCAAGTACAATATCGCAATAATCCTCAAGGTCACGCGAGGTCGAAGCGTCAAGCCCCTCAGCACCAGCAACAGCAACCGCAGTACAGGCAAACCCAGCCCCCCGCAGAACCGCAACCACATTATTCCACGAACATACCATCGAATATTCAGCAAATCTTGCGTTACCAGGCTCAAATACCCTACGATTTGTTCGCGAATCAAGTGAATTACAAAGTCGACAAACCTTACGTGCCGCAACCGGTTCAACCGGCCCAGCAAGCTCAGTACCAGCCGACCCAACAAGCCCAGTACCAGCCGGCTCAGCAAGCTCAGTATCAACCGCAGCAACTTAATTACCAGCCACAGCCAAATTATCAACGCGCTCAGCCGGACGCGGCCGCCCAAGCCTACGCTCAGGCTCGCATTCAGCAACAGAATTATGCCCAGCAAGCTAGGCCGCAGCAACAGCCCGCCTACCAGCAGAATCAGCTTCATCAATATCAAGGTCAAGCCGTGCGTCCTGTCACGGAGAATCAGTATTGACGGACACGTACATCTATCGATACACCATACCGTAATTATCACTCTCTACACCACTCGATCAGACATTCACTTCATTCCAATATTGATAAATTCTTACCACTTCTTCATCTCGCAGCGCATAACTCGATTATTATACAAAGTAGCAACACTGCAAGGGCAGAAAGTTTAGCGTTTCTTGCTGAGACGAATACCGGTTCGAATGTAAGTACGTTCGGCTTCGATTTCAAGATAGAGTGTGTAACTTTTATACTCTGCTAGAATAACTATCGTTATGGATAGCGTACAGGCATTTCTAACAGGGCGTATAATGTTAAATTATCTGCGTTGAAATCGAAAGTACGTACTTTGGAACGCGGTATACCTAAAGAAAAATCGAATCGAATTTTCTATTCTGGGATTGGTGTCTTACAATAATCATCAGCCCCTCCCTCCTCGAAACACATCATCGCTGTAGAAAGACAACGCCAAAGTTTATTACTTCTTCTTATTATTTCCTTTTATTCTCCTTCAACCATTTATTATTAAAAAACAATTTAAATCGTTTTACCAAAGATTTTCTATAAATTTAGTATTTTTGTTGTTGTTCCTCACTTGAACATCCTCTTGAAAGGCTGAAAAATCCAGCAACGAATTGGAACCAACTATTTAGTCAGATATTTTCTTTTTCTCCTCTTACATTCTTTCTCTTTAGACCATTTGAAATCTTACAGTACATAGTATACCGAACATTCGTCACAACCTACATACGTGCAATTTCATAGCCCACCGATTGCGTTTAACGAGGCTACTTGGTGCGTTCGCAGGTTGAAAAAATCGTCTTGAGGATGTCGAACGAGAGGAGTGTAAGAGGCAAAACGATTTTCGACGATTAACTCAAGGATTTCTCGAGGACTTTCACGCTACCGATCTATCGATTCATCCCACCTCTCGCAACACCCGATCGTCCGGCAGCGAGGCGCGTTTGTTTCCTCGCTGAGGAGGAGTCGACTCGCAATGCCGCGGATAAGAGAGTCCAATTCCTGTACACACGCCGAGTGCTCGCTTCGATGAAAATCGTAGAGGCGCGAACGGAAACCGGGAAGTTTCGCCTTTCTCCTGGGATCGTATTTTAACCGCTCGGATTTCTCGTTCGATTCTTATTAGATATAAATATATATATATATATATTTTTTTTTCTTTACAATTATAATAGCAGCTTGCATCGCATTACCTACTATCGTGCCTAAACTCAGAGAAATCTCCAATTGAATTTACTATTTTTTTTATATTCGTTACTAGAAAATAGCTAAATATAATTTTGATAAGCTATTTTTCATAGGCTAAATATTTGTATGAAATTTCGCTGTATAGAAATAGAGTTAGAAAAACTAATTTTTATCGGAGAAATTTTCACTAATCCTCTAACGGGAATAGCAGAATTCGACTGACAGATTTCTCTGAAAAGTTTGATCATTTTTAGCCATCGTTGTGATACTGTAATACAAATAAAACTATCTACTCACGAATTTCTTTCCTTTCCCGTCAATTTTTTTCATCAACGGGAGCGAAACCGGAAAATGCATCGAGCGGAGAGGACACGCGTGTAAGCTCGTGGAAAGTCTCGAATTATTCGATTTATTTCTATTCTAACCAAACAACTTTCCACGAGCGATCTAATAACGATATATCGATCGAGCGGCGATAACGCGGAAGGAGTTTGTGTGTCTTGTTCCTGTACGAGGGTCACGCGATTGTGGTAACTAAGTCGTTCTCCAACTTATTATATCGCTGATTTCCGTCTTCGTTTCGTTACTTTCCTTATCGCTGCGAAATGCTGTTAATTGGATCGGATTATGATACCAACGTCCTCTACTCGACCTCGATAAAAATCGACACTTTTATTAATTCATTAATTATCGTAACGGTGTGTAGAAATTTCGATAACTCGAGATCGAGGTGGTCTGGAACTCGATACATATCGAGAAACGTGACACTGAACTGCACAACTACCACATCTTGTTCGAATTGGATATGAGCGATTAATCGTAACGAGATTTGAATGGTCTTTTATCGACTTGTACGATAGCCGGAAAATAATAATGGCAATGAAATATTTGATGAATCGTTGAAATCTTGAAGAATAAATGATAATGTAATAATACAAAAATAACGAGACTGTTTGAAGTCTATAAAAATGGAAATATGAAAGAAAATAGAAAAATAATATAATGAACAACATATGCGTATAATATATTTCAGAATAGTATATTTAATACATAGTTTAAAATTTATTAAATATATTTCCAATTCATAGTTTGAAAATACATACAATTATATCATTGTATTAGAGAAATATATTTTCTCGTATGGAGGGGAAGAGGCATAAAACAGAAGCGAAAATAATCATTTTTATTGGTCGATTGTACTAACAATAAAAATTTTAATTAAATTTTAGTTCATATAAGTAGCGGTAACAAGCCAGCAAGTCAAAGTTGCCAATCGACGTTCGTGGACGAATCTCCGAAGTGCAGAATCATGAAGTACCTCGTAAGTGTTTCTTCTCGGGATCACATAAGCAGCGCGGAGAGTGAAAACATTCGTCCTGGTTCTTCGGTCTCTCTCGCTAGACCGAGAAAAACGAAAGAACCGGAGAAAGTCCAGTTTTATTAGCGATATTCCTTGGAATCGTTTTTTTTTCATTGTCTCCTACTAGCGATCGCAAAGATACTCGTTTATTTTCCAATCGAACTTCTCAAATAATATCCCGAAATCCGATCTACACTGAAAGAATAAAATTGTGATTCCAGATATTCTTAATAACTTAGGTACAAAGATTTATAAATATTCATCAGCCTATAGTTACAACGAATGAGACTGTAAAATTATTATTGTATCTATCATATGAGTTCATGAGACCAACATGTTGAATGTATTGCCTTTACACGTTTCTAATTTGTAGGTTCTAACAAAATTTTGGTATAATTTTTTTGTATTATGAATGTTTACAGTGATTAGAAATCTTTAATAAAATGAATGAAACAAACATTGCTGATTCGTCGAAATTGACTTTGTTGCAAAATACAATATTATTGACAGTGAATAATATCGTTATTGTAATTAACATCATGCCAATTATAAAAAAATGCCATTTAGCTTGTGATTGTTTCTACGTGTTTTGTAATTATTTTATCGATAAATCAACGCACATTGTTTGAGTTTCTTATGAGTAGCTCGTGGAAAATTTTTCTTTAGTGCGGAGGTTATCATCGGGTCTGTCACTTTCTTTGAGTCCCGAGACTGCAATCGAAGTGTTCGACTCTTAGCCTCGTTTTCTAAAACGCGTCAGCGTAAAATCGCGTTCGAAAGTCGGGTACGCGTGGACTGCTGAGAGATTTCATCTGCCCGAGTTTGGCAGATGCCCGTTCGATGTTGAAGTTTTGAATAAACAACAATAAAACCTTTGATATCTCACTTTTAGCGCCTCAGTTGATCTTAATTTATTTTCAAGGTCATCTTGCTGATTTTGTTGCCCACACTCGCAAAGTGTAGTGTTCTCAAAGTTTCGGAAGAAAATGTTAATGGTAATATCCTTTCCTTTTTTTTTTATACTTGATGATAATACATGTTTTCCAAACGAAGAGTTACAGACGTTCAGAAAGAAAGTTCAACTGGAAAAGGATTTAACGGAAGATTCTAATGGTAACATATACATACTTGACTGATAATTCCTTACAAATAATTTATATTTTATTTTTAACTTATTCAGAAGTTCGAGTAGCTAGAGATGCCAATCCTCAGGAAGATGATTCTTCGTCCAGTTCAGAAGGTTATATGAAATTTTTCATTTTTTTAATTTGCTCTCGGATACCCACAAATCATTTTTTTCTTATTATTTAGAAACTCGAATAGCCCGAGAGGCCGATCCTCAGGAAGATGATTCATCCTCTAGTTCAGATGGTGATATTAAATTTAGTTATTTCTCATTTGCTCTTGAAAATTTACGAATAATTCCTATTTTTATTTTTTTCCAAACATAGAAACTCGAGTAGCTAGAGAGATCAATTTCAAAGAAGATAATTCTTCGTCTAGTTCAGAAGGTAATATCAAATCTGATATCTTTCGATTTGCTCTTAAACTTTCATAAATAATTCCTATTTTACATTTTTTATTCAAAAGTTCGAGTGGCTAGAGATGCTAATCCCCCAGAAGATGATTCTTCGTCCAGTTCAGAAGGTTATACGAAATTATCAATTTTTTTAATTTGTTCTTGAATATCCACAAATAATTTTCTTTCATTATTCAGAAACTCGAGTAGCCCGAGAGGCCGATCCTCAGGAAGATGATTCATCGTCCAGTTCAGAAGGTGATATCAAATTTATTTTCTTTTTTCATTTGCTTTTGAAAATTTA
>NCVS01001045.1:0-27492 GCA_003055095.1 Goniozus legneri | reverse complement strand
ACTTTTTGACACCATTGGATGAAAGGAAAAATTTTTTTTTTTGAAACACCCTAATGGAGATATAGTAAACCTTAGCTGGTATGTGACGGATGCGCTCTTCTCGTAAACCGACGGCGGGATCGAAACACGCGATGGCCACGTAAACAGACGCTGAGTGAGTCGCGCAGTAGGGAGAGCATTGTAACCGGGCGATTAGGGCTCCGTGCGAGGTGTCGGTACAAGGGACTGAGGTTTGCGTTGAACGCCGACACCGATTAATAGTATCGAGGCTCGCGTTGAGCGTCCTACCACTTGTAGTTAGTACGGATCGACGGAGAAAATGCAAATTCTCGCTCGCCGTCTACAGAATACACAACAACCCGAGCGTGTATTGTCATCTATCCGATTAATTAATGATCGATAACGATACCTGGAGAGTCGAGAAGTGCTCCGCGTCGGTTTTCTACCGTCGCGATCCCCCGTCGTGTCGAATAGTCACTCTCATAAGTCAAATTTGCGGAGGAGAGATGCCTCCATCGTAATGTGGGTTAATTCTATGTCGGCGTAGTGCATTCCTAACGCATGAGATATTCACATTCCAGTGTCGAGCGATTCGCGAACGAAGTTGAATTATATATCGCTGGAATGTTCATTTCCACGTGTGTCGTAACGATGTGACACCATATATTGATTTTCGATATTCGCTCGAATCAGGCAATTTTTATTCCCTGTTTATCCTTTTTATTTGTTTTATTTAAACGGAAAATTTGTAATAACGGTAGGAGAAAGAAGACGGACTGTCATCCGTGAAACACGGATACATGTTCCGGTGTATATATATGTAGTTCATCGTTATCGATGTCATAAATCGGCCTTTAATATCGTTTACTCACGTGTCAGGATCTTAATCGAGAGCAACCCGAGTGCGATTATTCAATTTTTCATCTGTTCAGACGTGACGTTTCTGTATTTGTTTGCATCGTCATTATCTCGATTGTGAGCCGTCGCTACTTTTTCCCAAAAGTACGTTATCACGTCACTATTACGAACCATCAATCTTACTTATTCACGAGATAATATTAACGAAAGTTGAAAATTTGGTCAAAATCGTACTGCGATCTCTCAATGTGCAAGACTCACTGAATATTGAGTACTTTTCTAATGAAAGTAACGATCGAAATACTCGCTATGTCGCCGCAAAACTTTTGATGTTACAACAGGAACGAACTCGTGAAATAATGTTTATATTGAAGAATACCCGAAACTTCTGAATGCCGCGGTTTAATTGCAGCGTCAAGGGTAGCATGATCATTAAGAATATTGCAATGTCTGAATTAAAACTTCGATCGTATTCCAGCAACACGAAGGTATACGAGAACAAAAGAAAAATACTCGAGGGAAGAATTTACGTACTCTTAAAATGTCAAATATAAAAATGATCGCGAAACAATCGTACCAACAAGTTAATCCAAAAATCGTCGTTATTGCAAGACTGTTTACCTCATGGGTACATAGGTCAGATGCATGTACCGAATGCGAGAATAAAACCGTCTTGAAGCCGCTCACCGGAAGCAGAAGGACGAGCTAGCGAAAGAAGCGGAGCTTCGTCGCGTCGAATCGCGAAAAATATTGCGGGGGCGAAAGGATTTAACGAGCCGTGTCTAACCGCACGCGGCCGTTAGTGGGGTCATAATTTAACGTTAGACGATTCTCGTCGACGCGTTAAAGCTACCAGTGTATCGGGACACGCGAGGAGAAGATAAATCGGCCACTCTCGCGTTATACTCGTGTCGGGAATGGAGATTCCCTTTGTCGGTCTGGGAAATATAACCCCGAATCGATTTGCTTTGTTGGGCGCCACGAAAATCATTAAACAATTTCCACGCGAGCTTTATCATTACAACAGCATTCCTACCAAATCTATTGTAGTCATTATTGCCGACTAATATTACTTTCTGTAATTATCGATTGGTATATTCTTTGTGAAGAATTTGCTCGAATTAAATATTCTTTCAATACGTATATGTTTTAGAAAAGTATTCGAAACACCCGAGAAATATATATTGGAATTTTTCTTGGGAGCATAGGTTCGTCGTATATTTTTCATATAGGGCACCTAGTATGGAGTCATAAATGTGAATTTTGTGAATAATTCTTATTGTATGGTTATTGTTCCCCTGAAAGCTAAGTCGTAAAGGATTTCGTTATTTATCTTTAATTATTTTGAGTATCTTGTGTACGTGTAGCTATTGAGCCGAGGGTTGCACAGGAATAGAATATCAGAAATCTTAGCGCATTTGGAATTGGAAACTTTTTAATTCAATATTGTGATACATAAGTTTTACGGGTTTACTCGTGTTATAGACATACTTTACTAGCTTCTTAATATGTTTTTCCATTTCTGAGATGATAACATCGGGATGAAATCAGTTTTAGTGTGTCTTCGGAATAAATTTAACGCTCGGCGACGATGGGCGCGGTAGTTGTTTATTTTCGAAATTTAATTGAATTGGTCCATAACTTGCCGGTCTATTAGCCCTGGGGAAAGAGAGAGAGAGAATGCTGGCTAGTTTGCTCGTAAATCTCACGAGTATCGGACTGGATGGCACCATTCGCGGACTGCGCACATGGGTAGGAAAGAGAAAGTCAGCAAGTGGGTGATAGAAAGAGAGAGAAGTAAATAGGGAGGAAGAGGGAGAAAGAGGGTGAGCGAGAAAGAGGGAGAGAGGGAGAGAGAGAGAGAGAGAGAGAGATTCACCCCTCGACAATGCGCTCGGAAGCTACCAGGAAATACATGGGCGTGGCTTCGAGATAAATGTACTCTTGCATTTGCATACTTACCTCTCTCTCACTCGCCATATCGGCGTGAAACCTATATCTCCGTCTGTCTTTTTCTCTCTCTCACCTTCGCCTTATCCTGTAATTCCAATACGATTCTATCCAATGCGGTTTCTCATTCCTCTGAATTTTGCGCACGCCTTTTCCCGTTCCCCTTTCCCGGTTGGTTCTTGTATTCGAATATGTATCCCGCCAGCGTTTTCCTATGCACTGACCTCGAATTTAGAATATCTCGATCTTTGTCTCTCGCTACATTGGCTCGCCAAGTTGCCAACCGAACGGAACAGATGCGCTTGATCAATACCACTCTAACTAGTTAACTGGTTAGTTAACGTTCGTCATTCACGGTTCGCTTGCTTTAAGATGGTATAAATTTTTCATTGGTGCATAAGGATGTCGTTGAATAAATTTTTCTCACTAGAATTGTTTCACTGTTTTGATTAATTTTTTCTAAATAACGTTTCTACTATCTACGATTCTATATATTATTCCAACGTATCTCTATGCTCGAAAAAATTCTTCGAGATAAAGTACATGAATTTGTAGCGGATTTGTTTTATTTCGGTTCGTCCCCAAGTATCTATAACAGCGGACGAACCGCGAAAGAATCGCGAATTAGGATGACCGAGGGGACGATCGAGTTGTCTGCGCTACTCGGATACCTGTGGAAATAAATGCACTCCAAGGGGGTGAACCATCTCACGCTTCTACGAGCGTGAAATTCCCACGGGACACTCCTACTCGCGATACAGTTGAGAGCTCGAAAGATTTATTTATTGAGCTGACTACGCCCACGGTTATCAGCGTTGCTCCCTCTCGCCTCGGTCCTGCTCCTTCATTTTCCTTGCTCTCCCTCTCTCTCTCTCTCTCTCTCTCTCTCGTTCTCCCTCGACTCTCTCCCCCTCTCTCTCTCTGTCGCGGCCCCGATTTGTCAGTCGCGACCGTTTCATCCGTCCGTTGACCGAGACTCACCCGCATATTTTAGTGCAGATCGATCGAGCTTCTCCACACGATACTATTATAGCGACTTCCGAGAGCTCGAGTAAAGTCACGAAAATAGTAACACCCTGATTGGCGAAAATTGGAATGCTCGCTGAAACTGGCTTGCATTGCGAGAGATGGGGTAACGACCCAAGTTTGGAAATAATTTTGAATGTCGATTTTGATCGAGAATACTCCGTTTATTCGCTTTCATTGAAAATAGATTCTAATGCATAAATAACGCAATTCCGCGCTCTGAACTGTGGAAAAAATTAAAAATGTTCAAACAAAACGACTTCTCGAGTAGGTTTATAGTCCTAGAAGATAACAATAGCAATGTAATTTCGGATCAACAACAGTCGCCAATATCTTAGCTGATACTTTTGCAACCAATTCAAGCTCAAACAACTACAGCAACAAATTCAAATCATTCAAGGAAAGCAATGACAGCGCGTATATCAACAGTCTCGACTTATTAGATAATTCTAACCATATTAATAGGGATATACAACTAAACGAACTAACAAGAGCCTTATCAGTTTCCAAGAACTCTAGCCCAGGACCGGATAACATCCCAAACATACTTATAAAGAATCTTCCAATGGAAGCCAAAGAATACCTGTTAAAAATCTACAATGTAATATGGAATAACCAAGTATTTCCCACCAACTGGAGAACGGCAACAGTAATCCCTATTCTGAAACCCGGAAAGAGTGCTAGCTCAGCTGCTAGTTACCGACCCATTGCCCTAACCTGTAACCTGGGTAAATTACTGGAAAAAATCTTAAGTAACAGGTTAAGATGGTTCTTAGAATCTAACAAAATTTTATCTGAACATCAATTTGGCTTTCGCAAAAAGAGGTCTACTGTGGACGCACTTTGTTGTATTGATACAGAAATCTGTGACGCTCTTGCTAATGACAATTCCGCCTTCCTAGTAGCATTGGATATTGAAAAGGCGAACGAAATGACGTGGAAGAATAGAACGTTAAAAATAATGCAAAATTGTAACCTGAGAGGCAATATACTTGCGTGCTGTAAAAACTTCTTAATGGATAGAAAAATAAGGGTAAGGAATAATAACCAATTGTCTAAACTCACGCCAATAGAAAATGGCCTCCCTCAAGGATCTGTACTAAGCGTCATCTTATTCCTCATTTCGATCAATGAAGTAATTTCTATAGTACCCAAACCGATAAAAAGTTTTCTCTTTGCCGACGATCTCTCAATCCTCATTAAGGGTATCAACCCAATCACCACAACTAAAATACTTCAAACGGCCCTGGACAAACTGCAAAAATTGGCTGACACAGCAGGATTTATTTTTTCGAAAACCAAAACCAAAGCAGTTAAATTCAGTAGGAAGAATAAGCTAACTAAACCTAAATTGATTATGAATAACGAGAATATCGAATATGTGGATAATCTAAAAATTTTGGGGCTCATCTTCGATAGCAAAATGACGTGGAAAAACCATATCAATTATTTAAAAACCGAATGCCTTTCAAGATTAAACATTATCAAAATATTAAGCCCCAACGCTTGGGGAGTAGACTCCAACTGTTTAATGCTTACTTATCGTGCATGTATTAAAAGTAAACTGGATTATGCATCCAATATCTACGACTCGGCCTCTACGGCACGGCTAAAGTCATTGGAGACAATACATAATTCTGCACTTAGAATGTGCCTGGGCGCTTTCCGAAGCAGCCCTATTTATAGCATCCTTGCCGAAGCAAAGGAATATCCCTTAAGTTTCTCTAGAATAAAAGTAACTACCACCCACTACCTTTCCTCTATTTTCCTACCGGATAGTTCATTTAAAGAATATCTCACCGCTAAGCGATCCTGTGATATAGAATACAACATGAGACCTATATTACCTCGTCCAATAAGAATCAGAGTAAATAAATACTTCCAAGAACTGAACTATACACCTCCATATAATATAACTCTCGATCTTCCGGAAAAACCACCATGGGAAACCCATAAAGTGAGAAATAACACATCTCCCGTAATAACTGCATGTAAGAAAAATCTCAAAAAAGCCGTAAACGACCTCTGGAACAGGGAATGGAGTACCAATAAACCCCAGAAACTGCAATCAGTCCGAGAATCAGTTTGGGATAAATATTCTACTCAACAACTGACAAGGAAAGAACAATGTATAGTCACCAGACTTAGAATCGGACACAGCAACATCACTCACGTTCACTTGATGACCAAAGGAGAAGTTAATAAGTGCCCCAGATGTCAAGAAGACATTTCAATCCAACACCTGTAAGTTGACTGCCCAGACCTGGCAGGAGAGAGACGAAAAGTAAACCTCCCACAGGATTTAAAAGGATGCCTAAACACCAAGGATGGAATGGCCAGCGTATTCAAATTCCTAAAGGAAATTAAATTGTATCACTTAATATAATTGTATCTTTGTTATGTAACCTTGTTATGGTCGCTAATGACCACTGCTGTTAAAAGGCGACGTTAAATAAATTAAAAAAAAAAAAAGATTCCAATGCGTATTGAGCACGATGGATTTCGTAATTTGTCTGAATTTTTTTCGGTTATCAGCAAACTGGAAAATAAGCATCTTAACGAAGATTTTATTATAAGAAGTACCAAAACATAGAAGAGAGGAGGAGAAAAGAGAGCGGGAAACGGCACTCTAACGATGCGAAATGAATTGGAGTGTTTTCTGCTAATATAATGACTCGTTGAGGGAAAACGGAGGTAAAGGAGGTCAGGGGTGGACTTTAATTTAACGTTCGACCTCGACATCCGTGGGCGGGAAAAAAATTACATACATTTTAATTAACATATGTTTAATATAACGGAGGAAAATTTATCATATTCGACGATAATCGAGGAGTAAAATTTTCATTGGTCAAATGACAATAGCTGTGATATATCGCATTCGACAAAAAATTGTTTTCGTTGGGATTTCCGAATCAAGTTGAACTTTCCTTTTGGAACGGCGCATCGATCGCGATTCACACGGGTCATTCCATTTTCGGGAAATACATAAAGTTTTCCGAAGAGTGACGCACGAGCGGATTGAATCAATGTGAAACGAAAAAAAGTGTAGGAAGAAGAACGATCATCGGTTATTTCATGGTAGATTGGTTCATGAACTCGATAACAAAATCGCATGTTATACTTTGAAAACTCCAAAAGATTTACAGTTCCAGTCTATATCAATTTATGAAATAATTTAATCAAAAATTTAACACAGCGACGCAATCTTCCATTTCTGATTCGATAATGCTTTGCCTATTTTTATGCAATGCCATTTCTTACTAATCAAGGGAGAACATCTGATCGAATTTTATAAACTCACGTTACTCATTTTTTCGGGTATTAAAAGTACTTTTAAGACACCCGGTGAGTTCCAGGAAACTATATCGTAAGTTCAACAGTCGACGCTGATCCCTTTTCCCGTACCTTCTTCGGAGTATTTTCACGCGTGAACTAAAATTTTCGTTTCTCCGCGAAAACTTCTTTTTCTCGTCGATGGCCGTTAACCCCTTCACCTAGTTTGAACGGGTAAAATCGTGGAATGGATTACGACCGGAGCGAGCATTCGCGGCGTAGAATGAGCTGATTTTAATTGTTCGATTGTACTGGCCGTCGGGATTCATTATACATCGAATGTATAGGATCCAATAATATTGTCGTTCCGCTCTATCGACGGACGTAATTTACAGCCACCGTCGCGATAAAGTTCCTGCCCATATAGGATGCTCCAAAAATTGATTTTAGTACGATGTAACGTACCTTTGATTGGTTTATATAGTTACGATTAATTGATCTTGTGTATCGAATCGTTTCCGTTATTATTAAATGTGTTTGTATTATAAAATATTTAGAACCTATAGAATCGAAAATCATATCCATTCAATTATAGTTATTAGTTGGAATTATTATATTAGTTAAAATTCTTGATGTTCTGTTGGTAAATATCATTCATACATTAATTAATTTTTGAAACGTTATAAATATGTTATAAATGTAATAAATAATTTGCTCTATTCGTAGAATTAGAATAAGAAATACAACGTTTTCAGCTATGTACATAAATCTGGTTGTAATTCATGATTTCACGTAACAGTTTGTAATGCGATCGTTATCTCACGTCGCGGAAAACCGAACGGATTAAAAGTACTCTATGCACCGAAAGAAAAGCATTTCCCGGAAAGTTCCTCGGTGTGTTTCGCGCCGATAGACTAGTGGGTTTTGCCCCCGATGGCTGTTAAATTCCTTCTTATCCGAGAACAAGTTTGCAAAAGGGACGGTGAATGGGAAAAGAGAGCGAGAGAGAGGGGAGAAAGAGAAAGAGCGAGAGAGAAGAAAGAGGATGGGGAATTCTGCGAACGACGTACCGTATTCTTCGCTCTTAATGACCGTATTTACCGACTCGATAGTTCGTCGTGGCTATATGCGAATCAGTTCGATCGGAGTTTGTCCGCCACCTCCTCGGTCTTTATGTACGTGTATGTACTCGAGCCCCCGGTTTATAACACACCCACCCTTTCTCCCTTCGGAAGGAGGGGAAAAAACTTCCGACGAGAAGAAAAAAAAAATATCGTCGAACGGTGATATAAACTGAGTCACGCTTTTAACGGTATTGCCGGTTTACCACTCGAAACTTTGTTTTTATCGTTTTTATACTATTTTCGTTGACTGCGCGAGTGCTCGAGTCGAGGCGAATGGAGAATTACGACGGGACTGAAAAGGCATAAAAAAGATGTCAATTTTCGTGTAACGAGCGTCATATTTTTCTGCCATGTAATTAAGATGTTAATTTCCTATAAATTACTGTAGAAAAATCTATGATCGCATGAATTTTAACAGAAAGTTATGCGTTTTTTTATATCTCGAATTTACAAATTCTTTGTTAAAATGTTTTTACAAACATTTTAGTTCTTGTGTAAAATTCTAATTTTGACCTAGAATCAAATTGTTACATTATTTTTCAATTACAAAAATAATGATTACTTTATTGTCAAAAATAATTTATTCGATACATACGTACAAAGTCATACAAATAAAAGTTCGTTTGAATTATTTTTTTCTCTACACATAGACGAGTCATACATTTCATTGTTGCGTATCATTGCATAAATACGTAACGTTATTCGATATTCTCCTATCTACGATGAAAATTGAATTCCCGCAGAGTATAGCGCTATACTCGACGACACCTGATTGCGTGTTACGTTCAAGAGTCCGACGAAACGCGGTTGTCACGTTGCGATTAACGTCAAAAAAGAGGGAAATATTATGATTTATGGGATCGCAAAGAGATGCAAAGACTAATTAGCATCGAGTTTGTATATAACGTGGATTAATACGTCGCTTCGTTGAATCGAAGATGCGAATATCGCGTTCTACACGCGAATATCAGAAAAGACAGAGTCAGTGGAAAACCCACTTGAGCGGGTAGAGACACGCGATTCGGTGCCACGCAGCCATTTGTTTTTGCCTACATACGCTAGAAAATACACAGTCGGGTTTTATTTTGTTTCCCTCGCTTTTTCGGTTTTGCGTGACCGAACACAAAAGCTCTAAGGCATCGCGCTTAGGGGCGAAAATTCGACGCGTGTGGTTTTTTCCTCCTCCTTTTTTACGGAATTCAGTCGACGCGCGCACGCGCAACCGCGCTCGATGCGATAAGTGAATTTTCCCGCGAGGCGTCGCTATCAGTCCGGAAAAATATATGGAAATGACAAAGTTTTTCTCGACGAATGCTGAGGGAGACGAAAAGAGAGCGAGAAAGAGAGAGGGTGATCTCTCGTTATTTGAAAGGCAGATTCGCTGCGTATATAGCAAAAGAATAATTTTTCGTGCGCTTTCAACGTTTTCGCAGCCATTCCCGTTCTTTCTCTCTCTCTCCCTCTTCTGTTTACACTAGTATTTATATACACAGATCGGATAATACATTCGTTTCAAAACGAACTAAGATAAACTCTCGATATTTCGTTCAAACTCTGTCACTTTTTCTCATCACAGTTCTTAAAGAACGCTATCCAAGCAACCAGAACCACGATGACCTTATTGGCTACAAAGTAGCGAGTAATTAAACCATGTTAAGGAATGTGATCCAGACAACCTAAATCTTTGAGCTGTAGCAACATGTCTGCTAGGTACTTGGACATTTTTTCTCCGCCATATCCCTTCATAATGAGCGCTGATTCCTCGACGTCCATTAACACGGTCTCCTCAACTTCCAAGGTTCCAAGGCCCATCATGATCGGCAAGAAGAAGGAGGTTATCGCGTAACCGAATAGAGCGGATCTCTTAAAGTTCTCCAGGAAGTTGTCGTAGGTGTAATCTGTTAACTGGTCGACACCGAGCTCTTTCAACTGGTCTATCACTCCATCGTGGTAGCAGTGAAAGATCTCGTCGAAATGATCCTTCACGAGTTGATTGCTACAGCATAGTAAGATGAAAGTTGACGTGTCGATAGCGGGCATACTGTAAGCAATTAGAGCAAAATCCAGCAACATGGCACGTTGCGTGGAATCGTCACTGGAGGTCTGCTTAAAGAGGATATTGTTGGATGTGAAGTCACCGTGACAGAGAGTGGCAAGTGGTTCGACCGGCTTCACAGAAGTCAACATTACGTTCTCGTACGTCGAACTGAAAAACTTGTGCATCCGATCACAGAACTCGGCATCGTGGCCTTGAGATTTCAAGTACTCGACAGCGCGTGGTGTTACTATATTCACCATTCTACGGTACTGTTGGTTCTCCGTATCATTGTCGTAACGACACTCGCGTAATTGTTGCACGGAATCAAAAAACTCGTCGGGATTTCGATGCTTCATGGCGTAGCCTCGACCGTGAAATCTACCGATCTCTCGCATCGCTGCCAAAGTGTAATTCAAAGGCATGTCGTTTCTAGTTGAGCAGAGTTCGTAACCTCGACAAGCCACATCTTCCAGGGCGATAATCGAATCATAAGGTGGTTTTTCCAGAATATAGGCACAGTGTGGGTAATCGAGGCAATCTCCTGCGAATTTCTTGTAAAACACGATCTCGTTGTGGAACTGCCGATCGCTCCTGAGCATCTTGCGTACATGTTCCAACACAGGCGGACGTTTCACCACGAGTTTCATTTCTTCGGCTTCCTTTTCGTCGTCCGCGTGAAATCTTATGACCAGGTAGTACATACTGGACAAGTAGAACGAACCGTTGGGTACCGAGAGTTCATAAGTTGTCCGAACTTTACCCTTGCCCAGGGAATCGGCGATCCGCGGTACCAGATCGTCGAAAATCGTACGTACGTCAGCATCGCCTTCCATTTTTATACTGAAAACACATTTCAATTCATCTTTCGATTACTCAACGATTGCTAAGACGATACTTGGATGAAATTGTTGATGATTATAATTCTCGGGAAGATGAAGGAAAAACTTCAATTTCTGTGCAATTTGACTCTAATTGCGTAAAGTTACGAAATTCAATTGAAGACACAAGCATTGGTGAAGGATGCGAATACTTACGCTACACGATTCAAACTAGTCACCGTCACGCAATCCGCAGTTGGTAGTCTCGCCTTCCTCTAACTGCTCGCGTCTGTTATTAAATTGAAAAAACACGAGAAGAAGTATGAACGAAATTATCGAAGTAACAAGATAGCACGAGATAGCGACATTCGGACGAGATATCACGGTAATTATGCCTCATGAGGTTTTAACTTACTAACGGTTGCCAATGATAACTCACTTATTTTGTTGCTCTGTGGTAATAGACTTTCGGCAAACAAATACATCGATAATGGGTATTGATTCAGGGAAGATAAGAGACTGCTAGTCACCGTTGCCGGATTTTTTGAATTAATCTGACTGCTACGTAGCATGACACGGAATACTTCAAGATATTTAGATAACTAATTTAAAATTTTTACAATTCAACTGAGACGCTCGGGATTTGGTTTAAAACATTGCATATTTTCATCATCTTAAAGATATTTTAAATATAATATAAGAAATGAAAGGTTTCTTACCAAAGTAGCTGGATAATTTCCGGAACTAAAACTTGAGAAACAAATTTTTGACAACTGTACCAGGATAGAATGAGAGAACAAAATTTTAACTTATTTAGCTATTGTGGCAACTCGCGTATTTCTATTTTGTCGTACATAGACTTTTCAAATGGCGCGTGGCTGAGACGCAACAACGAAACTTGTCAGATTCGAGGCCGTTACACGAGAGCGAAATCTTGTGTAATCGTTGGCAGGGGTCACATGTGCCCATTGACGAGCTACAAAATGGTAGTGGGGATAACCAGAGTGGGGGGGATCTGTGCGGCATGAGCAGCCTGGCAACGTGTATCGTGTGTCACTCGGGAATTACGATCGACCTATCGCGGAACTTTTACAGTGCCGTAGTTGAATTTATGTTTTGTCTCTGAATAAGCAAAAAGGAAGAGCTCGAGAACAAAGGAACTCGGCGTCGTTGGTTGGGGGCTGGAAAACTATAACACTCGTACAGCACTTGTTGCATCGGGGAAGTTTCAGCGGTACTTTTTTACGATGGATAGAAACACAGCTGGACCGTCGTGAAAATCGTTTTAACCGTGGCGAGTGACGTGTAGCGTGAAGACGCAACCGTGAACGAGCGGCGAGGTTGCGTCAGCCGGTTAGTTTGCTCGCCGAAAGTCGAGAGAGCACTGATCGCTCCAACTCGAGGGGAGTCGTTACATCACAGACTCTAGTGTCAGGTGTATGACGTTACCGACAATCGAGCTCGCGTTCTAATATCGCTGGCGCGAAACGAACTCGGTTAGTTTCGAGCCAACGATGTTCATTGACGATACATAGTGGAATCTCATTATAGCGAACTAATTAGACTTTGAGACTTCTATCGTTATTGCTTTAGCGTCACTGGTTATTATTTTCCTGTTCTATGTAATGAAATAATTCGCTATAATTAATTTTTAACGTGTACGATGCAGGGATTTGCGAAAAAGCATCCCGAAAAATGCTCTTTGTTAGATCTCACGTAGGTATCATAGTGGAAGGCAAACGTAGAAGTAGCAGACAGGTATATACACTGTGAAACAGGATTGCGCATCATCGTCATGCGGTACGGTCGTTTTATCTATATGCACATACGAGCGTCGTGTGTTATTTTTGAGATACACTCCGCGCAACGCGACAACCGTTTGTTTATCAAAGAGAATGTATTCGCACAGTCGGAAAGATATACGAACAACTATTTCCCTTCGCTCTGATTTGTATTTGCGGTGCAGCGATAGACATTATTTTCATGTGTGGAATTTTCGTACGAGAATTTTATTTGCACAGTATTACGCTTTATATCGAAAGATAGCGATCGTGAGACCGCGTATATGCGTTAATATTCGAGCGCCGATAGCGTTTATGAAGCGAAATAAACGGATTTAGCCGTGCGAACGCGAACAAGTGACATGCTCGTATCGTCCGGATTTACAAGGGAATTTCTTTCGATGGATTTTCGTTTGATCTCCATTGATCTCGATAAAGAGAAATTATGGGTTCGGAAGATCGAATATCTCTGATTTGTCAAACGTGACGGAGCATAATGATGCGAAATTTTGATATAACGCGGCTAAAAATGATTTCGCATTGAACGATTCTAGATAAAATGATTAAAAGAATTTTCGAGAGAAAATCAAATTCTCTTTTCTGTATCAACAGCCGACTTGAGCTCCGTTAAATTTTCTCCAATCGCTCTGTAGACTCGTTCGTTGCTCTTATCGATTCTAGAATAATAAATCTCAGACTGATATGACGAGCGTGCGTCACGAAAATAATGCATTTCTAATCTTAGAGGGTTGTTCGTTTTATGTCGAGCACGAGCTAAGTGGGATAGAGCACCGAAGTACTAAAATATCGTATAAAAAATGCAAATGTGAATACTAATAAGTATCGAATAAAACTAGAGAGAGAGAGAGAGAGAGAGAGAGAAATTTATTAATACAAAATAAAATATGAGAATAGGTACGTTGAGAGCCACTCGGCTCATCGGCTTTACACAATTTGCAACGTTCACTCGGACTCATATTTATCTGCATATTACAGTATACTTATCTTCTCCTCCAATTTTGGTTTACGTTTCTTCCAATTATCATCGCAATCAAGATGCCATATCTTGCATGTCACTGACAATCTTATCATTTGCATTCTTATGTTATAGGAAATTGATACTTATCAAAAATTTATAGGTCGATTTAAAAAATTCAGAACTCATACATTACTATAATTGCACTAAAAGATTTATTAACTTTCTTTTCTTATTGAATTTATGCGTTTTATTATTATTACGTTGAAAGAACTTTTCTCTTATTTACAAATTATATCGACTCCTTTTAATAATGTACAGTCGAATCGCGTTATGAGACCGCTCGTTATGAGACCGTCCAATTTTTTGTCACTGTAGACTTTTCCCCCACCATAAGTTCAAATACGTCGAATCTCGTTATGAGTCCGCTCACGTACAGACTCACACGCTTAAAAATTAGGGGAAGTTCAAGTTTCAATCGTCGCCTGTGCAGGAGTGGGGGCACACGAATTCTTAGAATTATATTCCCCTAAACCCCCATAGGCGGGTTCATAACGCGATTCGACTGTACTAGTGGATTAAGTTTAGAAATTTTAATAAGTCGATATTATTCTTGATAATTTTATTCGTTTATTCGTGCAAAACCCCGCATTATACGGTTCAAACAAAAATTCCCTATTCTACGATGCAGAAATATGAAAAAAAAAAAAACGTTCCGTATTCAACAGTATTTCGGTGATTAAAAAATTTCTCCTCGTAATACAGTCAACACCAAGAAATTTCGTGGAATTTTTCAGTATTCGTTAACCAACGCACACAAATGATGCAATTCGTGTTAACGTCCCTTTCGATCTGGTCCAACTTTTTTGCAATTTTAGAACCTTTGAAAAACAGCGCCAGTATAGCGTGAGAAGTTTTGGTCGATGTGTGGTTCGTTCGCCATATTTTTCACGAAAGGTAGAAATAGAGGGAGAGCGAGAGAAAGAGAGAGAGGAAAATTTTTCAGCGAAACTGCTTTTTCCTATAACTTTATTTTCAGCCACACGAGCCATCGACCACAGGGCAAATACCATCTTTGCGTTTTACGGTGGAAACGGTAGCGGGATGGAGAGTGGGGGTCAAACTAATTTTACATAATTGCTGTTGACGTCGCGAGACTCTTAAGTGTCGTCGGGGAGTGAGAGAGAGCGGACGGACACTCAAGCTGAGACCGAGTCTAAATGTCGTAAATGCGCGATAGTTTTAACGAGGAGAAAACTCGGACTGTAAGTTGCAAATAGGGAAGAGAGAAAGAGAGAGAGGAGGATAGAGAGACGGGAGGGTTGGAGAAAAAAGTTCTGCACGCGTGCGTTACTATAAAATTTTTTCAAATTCGCCTCGTTGCTGGCCCTGTCGTAGAAGTTCAACGTTTTTGCACAGAAATGAAGGAGGGAATTATATACATATATATGGTATGCTTCACGTTACACGAAGGTATAAAAACTTTCTGATTATTCAACTTTTTTATTGAGCGGAAACCTATACAGAACAGAACATTACTTTGAGGACTGCGATCTGATGTATATTATATAGGAGGAACAACAGAGAATTCTAGAATACTATACCGTTGAGTATTAAAACTTAAATATTATACAGTTTTGCTAGAAAATAACAACAACAACAATTATATGGAACTATAGATTGGAAAAATGTGGAATTCATTCTCAATAAACTGCGAATTCTATCGGTATTTACTTCTTGGTCGCAGACAGCACGTAATTGCGACCGCAGTTGCGAAGCGAATGATGGGAATTCAATTATTTATAGAATTGTACAGCTCTTTCGCGTTTCGCAGACTTCTTACCGACTGTCTTAGTATCGTCGTGGCCTCTTTATGCGTTAATGAAAAAACTGAATTACTACTGCGCCAACTCGTTTCAAAATACTCACCCAGAATATCGATTGAATGAGAATTCTGCCCCCAATCTTATTTTCATTCTTCTCGCTATCGTGAAATTTTTCGTTTAATGTCCGCAACGAGCTCGATTAATATTTTAAATTAACATTTAATGATTAATACGATCGATAATAATGTTATTTTTCGAATAACCGAACAAAAATACGTTAGGATGATAAGATTGCATTGTACGATGTAACGCAATGTCAATATCGTGAGAAGAAGGCGAGCGAAAGAGAAATACACAAACGAAAAACAGAATAAACGAGAGAAACGAAAAGAGAGGATCAGGTGTTAGTGTGAAATCGCGAGGAAGATTAAATCTCCATTGCAAATTTCATTCAACATAGGAGTTTATTCCTCAATTCGTCGTTTTACATCTCGTCCTCTTCGGAATAGACAGGCGAGTGATGTCCCTTTCGCGTTCACTCGGCTCGTAAGGGATTCACGACGTAGACGTTACGTAATCTGTTATGCGCTTCGTCCGCGGATGAAATATTAAACGAAATTCACAGAGTGAACGCTTGAAACATAAAGCGAGTGTTATGGATTACCATAACATCGTTTCAAAAAATTTCATTTTCGTTCCACGTGTATAGATGAAAAGTTCAAAGATTTTACTACGGAAAGAGCGTTAATATTATTCATATCAAGTGAAACATGTTACATATGTACATGCTGATATATCATATAATTAATAATATTATGTGCCTTGATCTTTAACAAACGAGAAATAAAGAAAACTCGTATCGTTATGGTCACAATTTGATAGCACGTGTATACGAAACCCATTAAGGGCACTTTTGCGCGATCGATAGCATCAATAGAACTAGCATCGTTGCGCTTGTCGTAGCAATCGTTTCCTGCTTGCCACACGTGGTTGTGTCCTTTCGTGACTAGCTGTGATAAATTTCCTTTCAACTCCACAATGGGTATGTTACGCGTTGTCACGAGACTCACTATAATTCTGATTTTTAATTGCATCGATTACACGTGTACAAATTGATTCAAACTCCTCTCATGAAATTCTAGAACGAAAAATATCGTCAATGTATAATTATTTCCATAGGAACGAATTTTGTATTAAAGTTTTTCGGAATTTAACTCGAAGAAAAAAGTATGACTTCGTGGGGAAACGTGGAAGTTTTTCCCTCTTATGTGATATTTATCGTAAACGGATAAAGGGCTTGTCATCCATTTATCGATTAAACTTGAGCGCGAGTCGCCTATTATTTCTCTCTTGTTACTAACTTCTTAGCGTAGCCATTTTTGTTTCTACACGACCATTGCCAACTGAGATACTCGTAAGCCCTTTACGAACTCTTCTCGACTTCGTGCTTGTATTTACGGTAAAAATGGATATTTTTAAACAAAAAAAAATGAAAATCGTGATATTGTCAAGAGCCAATTTAATTTAAATTTGTAAGATCGATATTAATTTGAATATTATTCAATTTCGGAAGAATTAAAAATATCCAGTTCTTTTTTGAACTTTATGTCAAGTCATAATCAGCTTACGTTCAAATTGGGATGTATAAACAGAAGAGGACGATAGAATGACGTAGCTGTCAGTAACAAGATAGAACCAGCGCTCTCGATGGATAGTTGACCCGGTTGTTTGGAAAACTGATAAACAATGGTATCCGGTAAATTACGTTGGTTGGGAACAGGATAAAAAGGGAAGATGAATTTTCACAATAAATCACGTTTGAACTGCACACACTGCGTGGAATATGGTCGGCACATGGCGAACCTGTAGTTTCTCTCTTTTCGGATAGCCACGGGCATTCCTATGGTCATTACGAAAACAACGAGCGCTCTGCAAATACCAGTCGTCGAGAATTGATCCTGCTGGTGAGAGAGGAAGAGTGGAAGAGAAAGAGGGAGAGAAAGGGTCGACATTCAAAACGAAAATTTTCTCATCAATGAACTGAAAAAGGATAATTTTTATACTGTTAAAAATTCCAACTCACCAAAATCTGATAAGCTACTTTATTGAAGTTTATTTTGCCGTGGTTTACTTTTTTCAAGTTACCATACAGTTTAACACAGTTAAAATCTACACTTTTCAAACAACAAAAATTGAAACCTACCGAAAATAGTAATTTCTTAAAAGCACGAATCAAAAAAGTTAAATTTTAGTAGTATTTTACCACTGTTCTAGAACTTTTTATGTTATTCTCCAAAACTTCGTCCTGCAGGCACGAAAAAATTGAAAATTGATCCGATCGTATATATAGTGGAGTGTAGCAAAGTGAATGGATTCCCCGATAAATCACGCGTGCGCGCACAACGTCACGACGAAGAAATATGATAGTCCAGTCAGCTTATCTATCAGCCAAAAACCAACCTAAATGACATTCCACTATGATTCTCTATAATCTCTCGTAGTCGCACTTTTTCCCTATAGAATTTCTTCTTGGATTCTTCGAGTAATAAATATGAATACATACTTTGTTCCTGTGTAAATTAGAATCGAACGAGATTGTTTAAAAACAGTTAATGTCAATAAAAACTTGAATAAACATCCAGAAACTTGGATTCTGTATTTAAATACCTATATTTAATGGCAATTATTTCTTCTCGAGTTAAAATTCATAAATTATGTATATTAAAGGTCATAGAGCACTGTCCATTAATTATGAAACAGCGAGAGAAAAAGGAAAGGGCGAAGAAATATTGATTTTGCAATTGCATTTTCTACTGCATTTAATGAGAAGGTTATAGCGCATGAATGATTTGTTGGGTTGGGTACTAAGGAAAGAGCGAAAGAAATAAAAGATTCAAGTTGGTGGATACCATTGCCATGGCTAATAAAGTCTGAATGCGTGGAAGAAAATAATGTGGGTTTAAACGCTTACATAAAATCAGTTCTCCCTCGAGCACTCTTCCTCTGGCCATATAGCGCGATAATGGTCGATGGTAATAAATAAAAAATCTTTCCGTTTTTCTCCGAGGTTAAACGAAGAAATCGAAATGTGCGATAAGCCAGAAGAGCGCCGAGGGGTGAGAGTACCTATATCAAGCTTTGAGAGGGAGGAACTTTCAATGGTCTCACGAGACTTGATAAATATTACCGAAATTGAGGGATAACCTTTAGCTACCTCGCGTAAACTATCTTAATACCATAAATTTTTTTAATTTAATCCCGTCGAAACTATTTTAGTAGTCTTCCATTTAATATCGATTAGTTTAGCAGCTCCCTATAAAATTAGTTCGTCATTCGAAATTAGTGTTACCTCTACGGCGTTGTCTCCTGATACGTATCAGGGAGTATACGACAATGTTAAAGGGAAATATTGTATTCTACCGGGGGCCGCGGTGTAAAGTACCAGAAGTGACGAGGGGTTGCAGTTGGAGACGCTAGTTAGATCCGCCGCAGCTTGGTGAAATAAGGATAAACGTTCGCCGTTGTGTGTGTTGTAGCAGTGGAGCAATCGATGCGTCGCGTCTCTCGAGCTTGTAATCTCGGACTCGCCAATAATGGGCAAAGTTTGGCTCTCGCCATGTCTCCGTAAAAGCACGAGCTTGCACACACGCGTACAGCCATTGGAATTTCATTGCGGTGTGGGGAGTGCCCCTAATGCCCGAGCCAATTTACTTATCGGTGCGGCTGAGAAAGCTATAGAAGCCGATCCCAAAAGTTTCATACATACAACTGCTTCTATTCGTTCTATCCTGTTTATCTGACCTATCCATCTCTCCCTCTTCTGTATCTCCTTCGTCGTCTCCTCTCTCTCTCTCTCTCTCTCTCTCTCTCTCTCTCTCTGTCGCTGAAAAGCACCAAAATGAGGAAGGTAATACGAGAGGGCAAGAGTCGCTGGGAGGAAAAGTATTCGAGAGGACGTTTAGGCAAAAGTTGAGAATTTGAATTTTAAAGCAGGGACCTGTCTTCCATGATTCCGCGCCGCGGAAAGGTTGTCCACGTAGATTGAAAGATAACTCCTTCAACACCCCCCTCCCTCCCTTTCCATCCCATCGTCATTCTCCCATCCCCTGCTCGCTACTACCATCCAACAATTCTCCCTCTTCGGCAGTGTTTATTCGCGCGACCGGTTATTTCGGGCATTTCAGTACGAAATCTCGAATTTTCGCGATGTTCCATTTACGATTTCATCGGGATATGTTCGACGTGGAGAACACATCCTTTGCACTCTATTTCCATCGATATAACCAAAAAACTTGCCTTTTTTTCCTCTCCCGATCCACCATCACTCGCTTTTAATTTACATATACACTTATCCACTTTAACTTGCACTCTCTTACCGTTTGTAAATAGAACGGATGTTCGTTTCGGAGAAGAACATTTTTGATCAATTATATCGTGAACTTTAGTTACTGTCGAAAATAGAACCTCTACCAATAGACTAACTTCTAACGAATTACAAATCAAATATCAATTAAAATCGTGAGAGTTGAAAAAAGGATTGTAAAAAGATAAAATTGAAGTTAATTCCAGTTTTAATATTGATCGAACGATTTTTCATATTATTGTTAAATTGAGTTCGCGTTACAGTTTGTTGTAACTTATTTAAAAAGGAATAAACTATTAATGTTGGAGTTTTCGTTAGTGACGTGCTTACAAATTAGCTGATCACTCAACTGATTGGCTGGTTAGTCGACCAGTCGGTTTTGATAGGTAGGTTGATTGCTTGGTTGGTCGGCTGGTGGCTTAATCGGTTGGTTAATTGCTAGTTCAACGCTCTCCTAATTAATTTATCGCTTTATGGGCGGCACTTGTTTATTTCGGAGTATTTACGTATACATCGTATGAAATTTAACAAAACCGAGTTCAATGCACCTAAACATTTTTTTCTTTCTCATTTTTGTTTTCAAAAGTGATATTGTTGCTTGAGGGAAAGGGTACATTTTACTTTCGATATTATAAGAAAATTTTGCAATGCCTTGAATTCACCTCTTCGTCAAGTGCAAACATTTATGTCAGATTCTGACTGTTCGACTTTAAATTACAATATTAGATTAATCTTGCAGGGCTGGAAATCGATATAGGTTTTTTTATTCGACTTCCTTTTTACCGGAATCAATATTACTTTTGAAATTTATGGTGGCTAAATTACATTTAAAAAATCAATATCCTGTCCTGTTCAAATTTTATTCGAATAAAATATTCAAAAAGATTGAAATAAAATTCGACATGTTCCGAAATTGCTATTAAATTATTTAATTCATCGCTGAATCTAAAGTTCAAGCGAGTCCGCATTCGTTTAATTCGTGAAATATGTCAAGAAAAATTGTCTTTGGAAGAGTGAAAGAGTGAAGGAGGAAGTAGAAAATGTGAACAAAGTGAATAGAAGTGTACACGAAATCCGCGTTCGCGTTTAAAATCGCTGATAGGTACGCCAACTTCGTACGCACCCTCATACACATCGTGAATCAATATTATCCACCATCGGATCAAATGGAGCATCGAGATAATCAGGCGCACGAGTACCGCGGTAAAACTCGTTACGGAGAAACAAGTTCATATACTCGTTATAATATTTTTATGTAATTTACAGTGTTTATAGTACAAACAATTATTTTTCCTTAGTTCTCGTCAATATTACAAGTATACTGAATCCAAAATTACAAACTATATATTACAACACATTATAACATTATCATTTATTAAACCATTTGAGTTGTTTATTTCTTGGCGCCTCTAAAAAAGTCCTGAGCCTATACGCGTTTGAGAAAGCATCCAGATGGTGTGGTTAGAATTAGAAAAATAGAAAGCGAGACGGGAGAGAAAATTAGACTTCAGTAGAAGAAAGGTAAATTGAAAAGAGCGAGATGATTAGCGAGCGCTCAGCCAATACCATTGACTAATAATCAACTTACTTGGGGAGCTATTGTGAGAAATAGTAGCCTCTCCTCCCGCCCTCCTTTCTCTCCTCTCTCTCTTTTTCTCTGTATAGCACATATATATATATAGCTTTTCTTTCTCTCTCGTCCCTTTCGGAACTTGGTCAATTTCGTCGGCTTCTCGCGAATCTCATGGCGTACTTCGGCCGCCGATAAAGCAGACGCTGCGTCGAAAAAGAGTCTTCGTTGTTTCTTGTTAAACTTGATAAAGAAACTCTCGCGTACGGACTACTAGTAGAAGAGGAGGCAAGAGAAGGAGCTCATTTCACGGGGCGAGGTGTATAACGTAACTACACGAGCAGCCGAGTAACAACATCATAATTCTGAAACGAAATACAAAGTAGTTTGCGTGAAGATGAATAAAAAAAAAACGAAGAAAGTAAAATGAGAGGTGGGACAGAAAACAGTTTCGAGGGAACTCCCGAACGATGACGGCGTTAATTCGGATTATGCGCACGCAGAAATGCATGCAATGTGATTACGCAGCTCCATTGTTCGAATACACCGTGCGCATAGATAATTATGAGTGGAGGGCTTGTGATTCCATACTTTGCTATATTCAAGTTCACTCTCGGAGAAGAATTAAAAGAAAATATACGAAAGCCGATAATTCTTTCCGCATTATCGTTCGCTATAGCGATATTATACTATGTATAACGAATGTCATAGTTACACAATTTAATAATGAAAAAGTAATTGAAGAACGTTAAATGTCGCAATATCGTTTGAGCGTAATTGACATAATTTCAATAGTAGAGCGTCCGACTGTGTCTCATTATAGAAGAACGAAATAGAAGTTTTCTGCTATACCTAACAGGAAAAGTTAAATTTTTTTAGGGAAAGACCGGGAACTCCGCTCCTCTGTTTGCGTTCAAAATAAACCTAGCGCTATGAAGGGAAACTCCGCGACAAGTGAGCGAGTCTAGCGACCCACGTCTGAATTAAATTGAGCAGAACTGTACCGTTACAATGAAACGGCTGTGTGCATAATCGCGTTTCGCTGTTAAAGCTCATAGGTTGGACTATGAGTCTCGACAGCAAATTGGAACTCCAAATGAGAGGTCGAAGATATCGTTCTGGCTTCGAATTTATTCTATTCATTCGCGGTTTTCGCTCGAGCAAGAAAGTAGCTTTAAGCGATTGCAATTTATGTTTCAAGTTTAAATAATTTTCGAGATAAATGAAGATATTGGGCGAATCAAAATAATATGAAAATGGGTTGAATAACGAAACCAAATTACAGCATTATTTTGTATCCCAAAAATGATTTCACCCTGACGTTATTGGTTCACTCTCATAGGTGTATTTTGAGAGAGTTTATAACGCGATTAAACAGAACAACCTGGTTCTCGAACAGCGCAGGACGCAATTAACGAGCCACGCTGGCGATAAATTGAACAATTCCTCGTGTAAGGGAGAGAATTAGCCATGACGGTGGTATAGACCAATGGAAATCGCCCGACAAATGGACCCGTGACAGTTAGACTTAATGAAATTGAAGTCGTGGTGTGACGAAAATTATGAAGAATAATCGGTATAATTACCTTCGCGTTTCTGAAATATCTACTGCTATATTTGGAAATTCCGTAATTTGAGCCATTTGCTTAATAAACGAGTATTTTCGAACTTTATCATCATTTACGAGCAATAGAATACATCAATTCGAGTAGAACTCAATTTCATCTGAATATTTAAACAATAAGACGACCTGTACGACCATGATGATCTTTGCAAAGAAGATAGATCAACTATCTTCAACCTTAGGCAAGGAGTATTTTCAATAAAGAAGATAAAAACGAGTAATTAGCGAAGGAACGAATGGGGTCTTAGCCCTCTTAATAGCACCGTGCAGTCGAACAGTGCTACGGCCACCGGTATCGTTAACACACAATACGCGTATCCTCAGTCCGGGAATGGTCCTCGACTAATGGCTCGTAACTTTTGGCTGTGAGAACGCGTCGGTTGTTTTCCCCCACTGCTTCGTTTTCGCTCGCAAAATACGAGATTCTGATCCAGAGAACACAGTCCGTCCGTTGTTATCGTGTGTCCTTTCTTGTACCAGACAGCAACAGCAATCACGTTGGCTAAATCTAATGTATGGGCAGAGTTACATCATAAATTTTTTCATTCGAGGGTTTTCCAACAGCAGGAAGAAAATTGAAACTAGAATCGAATGAATTGTGGGTTTATCATAATTTATATAGAGTTCAATGAAATATTATTTCTATATTCGAATAAATGAAGTAAATGAATTGTTAATGTTTATAACATTTTACATTACGAATTTCCCAACTCTCGAATCGGAATTCCTGAACAGCTACATGTTTATTGTTACAATTTGATATCGACCAGACCGTTTTAACGGACATTAGGTAGGGAGATCATCAAGAGAGAAGTCATGTACCAGAACAACAGCAACAGCAATGAAATTCGTAGCATATTCCCGTGCGCGAGGCAGAGAACACGCGTCGGACACGAATGAAAGCATTGCGTGCCATCCCAGGCGCGTAGCCCGAGGAAGCAAAATATATGGGTCCGGTGTTACAGGCTTTCAGGGTGCGCGTGTGTTACGCACACGTGTGCGGGTCAATCGAGCGTTATATCGAAGACAAGCGGCTGGCGCGACGAGCGAGATAGAGAATGGTCGACTTTTCACGCCGGACTCGAAACGGGATAATCCACTTCGGGTCGACTCGAAAGTTACATATACGAGTCTCGATGAAACTTTATATCGGAGGAACAGCGTGAAACGGCGCGAGGATCGCGAACGACTCTCGACATTTACAATAGAATTTCGTTCTCTCTCTCTCTCTCTCTCTCTCTCTTTTCAACTTCACGGCGCTTTGCCTTATTCCGGCAAACTGTCTCAAAGATCGCAAACGAAAGACAATAATTCGAAACAAAACGATTCTTTTCGTTCTTTCGTCCTTACATAGATAAGGATAAATTAAGCATTAGTTTTTAGTCAACTCTATCCAGGTGTCCTCTAATTGCTCCATAAAAACAAATAAGGGAGTAGTTTTCTTGAAATATTCTCTCGAACATCTACAACAAAATTCAAGATTGTTACGATTAATTGAGGCCAGGAGCCCCTATAGCCGTATAGAAAATTCCTCGTTCCGCTGAAAATCAAAATAAAAAGCGAACTATCCTTGTTAAGGGAAAGAAAGTTTTGAAAACGATTCTTCTTTCTCTGTTCCAGGGGTGCACACGTTCACCGCGCTGCAATCGAACGTCAAAAAGAATGGCAACGCTCTTCAGAACAGTTTGGAGGAACCGGCGAGAACGGGACCGTACTTCGACAAGTCAGCCTCGAAGAACGTGACGGCACTGCTCGGCAAGACGACGTATCTGAACTGTCGCGTCAAAAACTTAGGCAATAAAACGGTAAGTGCACACTCTGGGGAGAAACTCGAGCGTGGGAAATCTGTTTACGCGTCACTTTTCCGCCTTGCTCATTGCATCGTGAGTAGTCTACGATGAGACGATGCGTTGAATCGGCTATACAAATTTCATTCTTAACCCGTGAGCTTTCACGACTAGTCAGTGCAACCTTTAAAATGGATTATACTGGAATGAAAATAGTTTAAATTTTTACTACTCACTAGTGTCCTCCGTAAAATATTTTTAAAAATATTATAGCTCCGGAGTATAACTATGAAGCTTAATAAAAATTTATTGTCATCGCATCTTTCGAGAATCGACTGCGTGTAAACTCAAAAAGTGAAAGTTTTTCATTCCTTTAATAGCGTTTTAATTCTCTTAACTGAATGGATTAAAATCTTCCTTTCTGAAAAGTTCCCAACTAGAATTGTGCTCCATCGGAATTTCAGAGTCGTGCTTCTGGCTCCTAATACCGTGTATGAATTAATTGGGTTCAATTTCATCTTGTGTGTCCATTGGATAGTCGGTAACCAATTTGTGTAAGATTAATGTAACATCTAACGGCTACTGTTGCCATGCGTTTTCCATGAGAGCTGACATGCATTCGGAGCATGCAGAGCTACTTCCAGCGTTATAGTACATTAATCGAGTTAAATCGCGACAATAGTACAAACAGCGATAAGAAACTTTTCATTTCTGTTCGCAAACATATTTTTAGGTACGAAACCATTCCACTGTTGATGACGTGGTTCGAGGAACTTTGTTTTCCGGTAACTCGGGTTGGTAGGTTCCATTCGGCAGCGGTAGTCGCGAAACATCGAGCGTCAATATTTCACTGGCGCGATAGAGTATTGTAAGCCTGATGCAAACAGTCAGCGAATCTGGCTTCCACGAATGGACTGTTCCATCTCGATCCCTTGCTAGAAATTTGCACGTATTCGAATTTAGTTTCGAGCTAGTATGTATAGTCGCTTTGAGTGCAATGCGAATGTAACAATACTGTTGAGTTTTGTATCAATATTTACTGTGAAAAATCATTTATTCGAAACAACATACTTTTCAAATTGCATACATATCGTATGCACGTGTATTTTAAAATGGAATCAGATGTAACTCGTAAAGTAGTATCATGAGAGGGACAAGGAGAAAAAATCGGATCGTAGGTACTTCGATTTTTCACGGAGAATAAAATTTGCCTATCGAGTATAGTTGTGATGAAGGCTCTATTCAAAGATAGACCAGCTTAATAAAATACATCCTCGATTAGAAGAAAATTATCGCAAGTTTCGATAACTGATCTCGCATCAAGTTCGGTTCGAAAGGAAGATTATTCTCGCCATAAAAATTGATATCGATTTTTCATGGAGAATGAAATTCAAATTTCCACTCTCTTTCTTCTCGAGAGAAATCTGTGTTTAACGAGCCGTTCCGCACACCCGGATGAGATTTAACAGACGCGGAGGGTATTGATACTAAATTTCTCACGGCTGAATATTATGAGGAGAAGGAGTACCGATTCGCGCTGATAAAATAGACTTCGACACTGCTAGACGCCTATTCGCGAATGACAACGGGAGTACGTCCGCGGAACCGATCCTTTATCCGTAACTCACGTAAAACATATTTTATCGATCTAGCCCTCTCCTCTCGACTCGGTCGGGTCACCAGATTAGATCGAGCGGATTATTCACGGTCAGTCGAGAAATTTATGAGCGCGAACGAAAGAGTTGGTTACGGTCGGCCCATACCTTTTCCGCGTACATACCGATGTCATATTTTTAATTTCGCGCGAATAAAAAATGTCCACCCCGGGCCGCTCTCGGTTCGCTCAGCCGCGACCCAAATGTATTTTATAACGGCAACGGTCGTTCCACGTGTCACGCTACCCGTGAAAATAGAAAGGATATTCCGGCATTTTTCATTCCTTTTTCCCTTTCCTCTTTTCTCGGCTCGCCTTTTTTTCTCCTCGTTCGATGGTCGGTATTTTCATTCGCCCGGTGATAATCACTTCTCGCTATAAAGCTGCGAACACTCCAGAATATTGATATCGAAAAACGAAATTCGTGTAAACTAATCTGAATAAATCTGATCTATTATACGATCGCATCGAAATATCAAAACGAAATATAGACGAGATGAATTCGATTCGGACTTTAAAATGGTAAAAAGCAGGCGAAGAAAAGAAATATCAGCTGTGAGAACCAACTGAGGTAATAACATCTTTTACGACAGCTTCGGATGAGTCCGATGTACGTAATACGCTTTATGTCCAAGTAGCTGTAGAATGAAAAAGTTCGCAATACGGAACATTCGTTGGAGAACTATACCTACATATGTTTGTTGTCAGATTGGGTTTTCTCTTCTGTATTCTAAATTAATCCCATGGTTGTCATGTTCTTCTCTGTTCGCTCGTATCATAACGTATACAGGGTGGGGAAAGTGTCGACTGTCAAAATTTACCAG
>NCVS01001036.1:0-77848 GCA_003055095.1 Goniozus legneri | reverse complement strand
TTATATGTGGACTTCTATAGACAACTGATTTATGTTATATTTAACATATCCTTTTTTACCGTGTATACACATTTGCCCATCCCATTCCTCGATTTCCTCTTTCGCCGTCGACAAAAGTTTTAATGAACTCTCGCCGATGCAGAGATGAGATTGCCGATCGATCGGGCGTACATTAACGCGAAAGTAAATTCGCTCTCGTACCGCCGACAATATTCGTACGACTCTCCGAGGAACTCGAGTCATCGAGAAAAATTCTCGGAAGAAAAAAAATTTTTCCTGTTACCTCATCGTCGATTTTACGCAACGCGTTATGGAATCGTCGCTAAATAATTCACCGTTTCTCGGTAATAATCGGGACATTTGCATACTCGAGCGGTTGTAATCCGCGGCGATCTCGCGTCGCATTGGCGTTTCGTTAATCGGACGTAAAGGATATACGAGACGCGAGGAGAAGAAAAATGGAGACGCGTTACGATCCGTGCCGCTAATTACGCGAGCTCGCGGTACGCGCGGCGGGCTTGTAAAGCAATTACGAGCCGGCAATTTGGAAAATATATAATGAATCCGTGAAACTGCGGTGGCTCTCGGCGGGCGAAGGAAGCGAGCCCGAGTTGACCGCACGGTAATAATCACGTGACGTTAATTCCATTTTGGCGCGAGATGCATTACGCGAGCGAACGCGAATACGAGCCACGAGCTTGCACCTCGAGTGGTATCGGCTCGGATTTTTCTCTAGGCGTTAACGAAGGGTTCTAAAAAGAGCTGGACTCCTGCCAACATATTCGCCCCTGACCCATTCTTCCGTAAGGTGAAACGTAACAGTGCGGAGAGATCGAACCAGCTGCGCACTCTTCATTCGATAGATACAAATGCACACAATAGCGTTCAAAATTATAATCAAAAATCAATTAAGGAGGTTCGGCTATTCAACACGAGAAAATAATTTTTAAACTTTGTAATTTAAAGAAAAAGTATGATTATGTTATATATGTATAATTGAATATAATTGTATTTTTTACCATTTCAAATTTTTTAATGCATTAAAATTACACACGTTATTTTTACTTTGCAGTCACGATCGAACCTCCTTGAAAGCTCAAACACTCAAATGTTCATGATTGCAAAATTTCTTGGTCGAACAATACCGATTCGAGTATTCCTCGACTCATTTTCAGTTGATTCAAAAACTATACATATTCGTCCGAGTACTTCCGAGCGCTACTGTAGCACGGTACAAGACTCGATTTACAATTGTAGAGGTCTGTAAACACATTAACTCGAGGCGATAGCGAGAGAGAGAGAGAGAGAGAGAGAGAGAGAGAGAGAGAGAGAACGCTTGCGCGCCTCCTTAACCCAATGAATTCACATTCGCCCACTGACAGCGCAATCGCACCCGGTTATTTGCAATTCACAGCGCGTTTCCCACCTGCAATACGCGTCTAGGTATACATATAGCTGCACACCAGCCCGTTGCGCTAGCCTAGATCAACAATGCGCATAAGCTCGCCGGTGTATATAGACGCGCACCGTGTCGCGCTAGCTCGCCTGCACGCTCGAGGACCGTAAATACGTTATTAGTCCACGCGCGGGCCAATCGGCATCGATTGATAATGCGCAGTGTGCCCGATTTTCCTATGATCGATATATCGCCACGTATATATTATACCTACGCGATATTGGCTGGTGCAATTGAGCGCTATTGTAACATAAATCTCTCGAAGGACGTCTGTTTAGTATTTCAACCGAATGCGTGGGAAGTGATAAACATAATGTGCGAGAATTCTCATACTCAAAATTCAGCATAATTAAAATCAAGGAAGTATCTGTATGTGGAATTCTAGATATTCTAATGTATTCGAAATTTCAAGTAGGAGATCAAAAATTGAGTTGACCTATTCTTTACCTATTCTCGATACCTAATAAAACCCTGGGGGGAAGAGGCTGGGGCCGCTCTTAGGTCTCGATATATAGAACAGCGGATAAGGTATAATTCGAATTTCTGGCGCTCTCTCTATCTATCTTTTTCTCTCTCTCTCTCTCTCTCTCTCTCTCTCTCTCTCTCTCTCTCTCTTCATCTCGTTTGCTCACCTGAGAACACCTTAGCTGGTGGTCCCAAGTCGACCCTTAACGGGACGATATACGATCGTACGTAGCTGGCTGCTGTCTGGCAGCCGTGGGTGGGTTGAATTTCGCAGTTGGTACCTTCTTACGTCCGTAAAAGAGATTTGTACGCGAGGAAGGTTGGGGGGATGCACGGGGGCCCTCGGGCGGCCATTATCCACGTCGGATCGTGCATCAAGAAAGGTGCCGCTCGCGGAGTCGATAAATGTCCGATCCCTCTATGGATATATACCTATAGTATATATACCTATGGTGTGTGTACATAGACCCGACCCCAATATGGGTCAAATCGCAACGAGGATAAGCCCGCACCCTCTCTCGTCCCATCGACATTTGTTTCTTTCTCGGGCCAGGAAAATTAGACGGGAAAAGATCCACCGAAAAGCATCTCTGCTGGAAATTCACTTTGTTTCGCGTTTTTCTCGACATTCGATAAATTGGGATGAAGGAAGATTTTCGGAAATTATTTCTGAGGCCACGAAGAAGATGCGGTGAAAATTTTAGCTGCGATTTCTTCACAAAAGTCTAATTTTTTTTCGTTCCAGTTTTACCAAGACAACCGTACGTAACATCGAGGATGTGGAATCGCGGAACGCTCGTTTCTCTCCCTCTGTTTTCCTTTCTGTCTTACCTTTTGGTTTTTTATCCCTCGGGCGTATTGTACACGGTCACGCGCGTCTCGACAACGACGCTCGCTCGCATTTTCGAGCGGAGTAAAAAAAAAATACGCAGGTTCAATAATTTCGCCGCGCAACCACCTCGGCGTCCCTTCTCGGAACGAGGACGGCTATTTTTACCGAAAAACGGAGCCGTTCTCTATTTTTCGTCGGCCGGAATCGAACAAGCAACGTTAATCCGCGAAAAAAAAACGAGATACGCGGTAAAAACCAAAAGTCTCTCGAAGCTTCTCGTTACTCTTTCACGAGGAAGGTCCGATGCGTTTTCGCTTTTTTCCCCCGTACGCTTTTTGGTGTACCGATTTTGGCTCTCTTTCGGGGAAAAAAAGAGAGAGAGGTTTGTTCGCCGTCTCTCAAACGTCGTCCTCTGTATATCCTCGTTTATTTTTCGTGCCGCATCGGCGATGAACCGGGCTGCATCGCGCACACACGCCCCGGGATTCGTATTTCAGGTGCTTTAATGCCAACTGCAGCTGTCACCGTATCTCGAGGTCAACCTGTGCACCGGCTATAGCTAGCGCGAGAGGAGAGTCAGACGTTTAAACTGAAATTTAATTCTCCCACGGGGTAGAGAGAAAGAGAGAGAGAGAGAGAGAGAGAGAGAGAACGAGCTGGTCGGCTCGCGATATCAACCCCCCGCGGGCTTCTTTCCATCCCCCACTCCCCAACCCCCTCTCGCGTTTCGTCCCGTCACGCGGCGCGAACTGTCTCGCGCTCCGCATGACGCCATAAACTCCCCGACTAATTTCGCGATACACGTTCGCAAAATGCAACGAAATAATTATAGCAGAGGAAGAAAAAGGGAGAGAGATTTTTCAGTTGAAATTCTGCAAGTCAAATTCGCTCTCGCGATTAGCGACTCTGTACTCGTTTTTCGATACCCGATATTCAAACCTGATACTGGTCTAATTTAAATGTGTATAATGTTAGCCCTCCACTTTTGAAAAATGAAACTTCTGTTCAAATTTAACGAAATCAAAAATTCAAGATTTCGAAAAATTTTCTCGCAAGTCTCCGCAGGTTCTAGATGCTATATCTGTAACCCCGCCGCTATATCGAACTTTTTCCGGATCGTCACTAGGAAGAAAAAGGAAAAGTGGATAACGACGGCGGGGTCATACACATATTATCCGGGTCCTGCAGGGACTTGCGAGAAAATTTTTCGAAGTCGTATATTTTTTAATCAGTTACATTTTATCGAGCTCTAGACAAAGAGAGCAATCCAGAGACCACAGACCAAGTGATTTAAATAAAAATATATTTAAAAAATTTTTTTACTTTTTCAATTCTTTAATTTATTTGAGTATTGTACAAATAGTTGTTAAATTTCTCATTATAATGTTTACATTCAAACTTCAGTCATTTGACTATCAAAGTATTTTGTATTACCAATCCGATGGTAGAGAATGCGTTTACAAACATGCAAAGCTCATTCGGTTTATTCCATCGTTGGTAATCGGTTCATCAGAAATCGAAGCGAACCGATAAAAATTCGCTTTTCCAACGAGATAAACGATAATTGGGGTACACAAGGGAAAGATTCGTCGATTACGGACGTAAATTCGTACATTGTGAAAGAAAAACGAATTGGGTACAAACATTCAATGAGCTCTGGAACTGGACGAAAATCGCAAAATTTCATCAGATCGAGGCTTCGAAAACGTTCGAGAAAATCAAACCGTGGCAAAGTTCTTAATTAGAGAACCATTTTCCACCCCGTACTTCAATCCCATCTCTTTACGTACACACGTATTCTCGTTTTCTCCAAAAGAGACCAGAAGTTCAAAATTTCTCTTTCGAGATTCTCGTCCTCGCGCGAATTTGAATTTCAGTCGAATTATCTTTGAATTTTTCTTCGGACAAATTACCCGGAAAGAAGATTCCCGAGAATTTCCAATAGGACGTCACTGGACATCTCGAACGCGTTCTATTATCTGGCTTCATTGCTATGCATATAATGCAATCCGTGTGGCGCGTGGAAGGGGGTCGATGTTCGATCGAGCGAAAATTTTGAGCGTGACGGGAGCCGTTATATAAGCGCTTAAGTTTTCGAGGTACCAGTCCACTCTCCATCTTCGCCGTTTAATTAAGTCCAAACGAATTGGGTAGTTTTCAGGGCCGTATCATCGATACCAGGAGTCGCGACGGTAAAATCGATTAAAATTTCCCATTCTACGCAAGCTAAAAAAAAGCACTTCGACTTTTAAAGCAAAACCTCGAGAGGAACCAGTGTTTCTCCAATTTTTCGAAAAGTGGATATTAGGACGCAATTAAAATCTGGTTCGAAAATAAATTGACCAACGATCGAGTGACGAAAATCATTTTTCACCGGATTCATCCGACGCTAAATACAGAGGAAGAGGCCAAAACGAAATGGGAAGCAAAAAAATCGAACAAAAGAAAATCCAATCGAGGAAATGGGTCGTGAAACAACCGATCGCTCGCAGCTGCCCGAGCGTACGTGTTGCCGCGACAAGAATAACGTTTATCATAAAAGAGAGACAATTCTTTCGCGGTCACGGCAGGAAAAATTGCTCGCTCGCGTAGATTTCATCGGAAGTCGTAATTCACCGGGCGTCGGGATTGACACGTCTGCGTTTTGTCCCGAATTTTTGAAAATCGCGCGTGAATTTTCGGAACTCTCTCATCTCTCTCTCTCTCTCTCTCTCTTTCACTCTGTCTGCTCTCTCGCTCGGTTCAATTGACGTATGATAGCGCGACAATAGCTACTCCACTGATAAATATCGGCACGTTGTTTGCCCCGGCTGACAAAGGGAAGCGTTCGGGGGTGGCGAAAGAGGGTCGGGGGCGAATACAAGCTCACCGCTTGATGACCAATTGCGGCCGTCGAAAATACCGAATTTATTCTCGGCTCGATCCTAACCCCCTTTTTTTACCTCCACTTTCTTCCGGATCGATATATTTTTTTTTTCGCTATATTACCGCACGAGAATGAATATTTCACACGCGCATACGCACGACGAATTTTCGAGCATGAATATTTCGTGGTAGCGAGCGCGCGTTTCCGTGTATTCGCGGTTGTAAATTATGAAGGCGAAAAAAAGGATGAAAAATTCGGCCGGCTATAGATCAAAGTGGGCCGGCCGTATCGCGCTAGAAATAAATACATCTGGCGCGAATTTTCATAGCGTCGGGAATGGGACAGAGAAAGAGAGAGTGCGTAACCAGGATATAGAGATAGCACGAAAAATTCAGCGCTCGCGTAATGTTACTTTACGAGTTGTAATACGATGCGCGATACTCGGGGGAAAAAAAAGGAACGAATTGCAAAAGATACTAGGATATTCATGCGTGTGTTTTGAGCTGCGTAGCGCAACGTTAATAATCCCGTCTCGCTGAACGAGAGAGATAGAGACAGAGTGTGCAATTCTGGGAATATAAAAAAGCTCGTGAATTTATATAATCTAAAAAAAAAAAAAAATGACAGGGAGAGGGTAAGCAAGAGGAGCGCAGATTTCTGTCTTTTTGTTCCGCGCAATGCAGTAGAATGCGGATTTTTCGGGCACGGAATATAAGGACGGGGGGCGCCATTCATTCGAATCGGACGAACAAGCTTTATCTCGATACGAGACCCACCCTCCTCGCTCGCGATTCACTCCTACCCCTCGTCGCGTCCTCTCCAGCACGCGCGCTATCGATCCCGTCGCGCTGTATTACTCTCTCTCTCTCTCTCTCTCTCTCTCTCTCTTGCTCTCTCATACTCGCTCATTCGTAAAACCATCCAACTGAAACGCACGTCACGACGAAACCGTAAAACGAATGACTAATCCTGTTTAATATTTTTCTTTGCCCGGCCCCGAGCAGAAAAATAAGTGTCTACTTCGCCTGATTTTAAAACCTCCGGGATTGAATGCGTATGTTCGTGCAGTTCTCGCAATTTCGCAGTCGTCTCTGCGAAAAATTTTGAAAGCGACGTCGCCTCGGGTGTGAGGTTTTCGGATTTTGGAATTCCAATGATGGGAATCGCTTCAATTGTCCTTTATTCGACGTAGAACAAATGTTTTATGGATCGTGTGAATCTTTTCGAGCCTCTTCGTAAAAATGATAAAGAGCTGGGACTCTCCTAAAACCCTTTTTTGCTTCATTTTTATACCAGGAGGAGCCCAATTCCGGGTGATTCTCGTTTTATAATTCAAACAGAAAAAAAGAACGTTTCGCAGTCGCGATCGGGAGAAAAATTTTCGCGCTCTCGAAGGTGGCGAAGACGGGAGGGGGAGGTCACGAGTTGGCAACTGCGAAAGAGTGAAAAAGGAAGGAAACAGAGTTCGATAGAAAAGAAGTTTTTCGACCAAGTTTGTGCATGTCCGCAGGAAAAAGTCGGAGGGACGTATATTCCGTAGCGGGGAGACGTGAAAATTTTTATTCCCGAGTTTTCCGCTCTCCTATATGTATACTATACATATACATTGTTCGTTTCAGTTTTTCTTTCCCCGAGTTTATAAATACCGCGCGGTACGAAACAATCGAACCGGTATCTCGCTTAAACGCGCCGGCATACGCGGAGGAGTGCCACGATAAACTGTCAAACGATAAAAGGCAACGAGAGAAGCTCGTCGACGTCGTCTTCCCCATCCGGGAAGAGACTCGCGGTGAGATGGCGGAAAAGGAGACCGAGGCTGCGTAGGCGAGGGAGTTATATATATATATATGTACATAAAAGGCTGTGAAAGAAGAAAATAAATATCGCGCCTTTGTCTCCCGGCACATTCAACCGAGATTATTGTTATTGAAAAAGGGAGGAAATTCCCTCACAATATATCGCTCTATATATACTCACAGTCTCTTATACGGCATCTAATTTTATCGCTACAGGGCACTTGACTTCTGTCGGGTCATCGACTCGATTATTAATTATATTCACGAGGAAATTACATTCCTCCCGGAGTACTCGCTCCTTCTGCTTCCACGCGTATGAAAATTCCGAGTGCGAAATCGCGCGTGTTATATTTTTCGCGACTAATTATTTCATCTTCCGAAACGGCATTGAATAATTCGTTCCCGAGAAAGCGGGCGTGTCAGTCGACGGAGTAATTTTATTAATTAAAAGGAAGAGGACTACTTAGGCGTCGAGGGTCTCGTTACTGCGACGCCGCTTTGTCGTACCACAAAAACTCGCTCGCGAAACCACGAGACAACAATTCTTCATTTAGAGAACGTATACGCGGAATTCTACACGCTCGAAAAAATAATAGCAAAGTGCAATATTTTTACGAACCAATAAGAAACGAGAGGGAAAACTAAAATTATCCGAGGGTGAATTTTCGTGTTCAATTTGCACGAGGCTACATCGCGGGATACACAGGAGTAAGGACTGGATGGATGAGAGGGGTGGCACCTTTGACTGCAATTTGGAATTGTTGCGTCCATTAACCACTCGTCCGAGCTCGAAACACACCGAACTTTGCCTTCCACTCCGTCTGCCCTCCCCACCAGAGCCCAACCGTGTCGCATGGGAACACGTTGTAGTTGGCGGCAACTATGCGCGAGCTGTGAGTGGGACCTGGGGGGTAGCTGAGGAGTGCACAAGGGGGGAGGGCAGGGGGTGCAGGAAATGCACTTGTGCAAGGAGACTTATACGGGCGAGCGCGAAAGCGCGACCGGATTAAATTCGCATATGCAATTTCTCGCGAAAAGTGCATTCGGAGCGGAGTTCCTCGGGATAAGTACGACGGAGGGAGAGAAAAAAAAGTGGTAGGGACAAAAAATACGAGTGTAGAGAGTTAGAGGATGAGAAAAAAATATGCTAACGAGGTAATATACATCAGCCGGCACGAGGACGGTAATTTCAGTCCGTTGTTGAATTTCCCGAAAATTCGAAGGAAGTCGAAAATTGTCTGAAAAAATTTAGCGAAAAAAATACAGCCTGCGAAGTATTTTCACGCGAGGAAAATCGCCACTCCGATATTCGAGTGAAATTGTGTCAAATGCGCCACTCACCGTCGCCCGGTGACAACTGCTTGTCATCGATTCGCTAAAGTTCGCGAAAAAAACACGAAAATTCGCGGCACGGGCACCTCGGAAATGAGAGTGAAAACTCGGCGACGAAGTTTCGCGCAGAGAGAAAAGGAATTCGCTGGTCGAGTTGGAAAATGAGCTCTTCGGAGTGTATCCACTAACCCCCACCCCTCACCTCTCGCATCTATTCATGATACTACACGTTGGTGCTTTCACGGTGATATTGGCTACGAATAAGAGGCATCGCGCAAAACGAACGTGAAAAAAAAGAAATTGTCGAGAGGAGAAATAAAAGGCGAAGCGAGTTGAAAATGGCAGTTGTAGCGAGGGAAACGAAGAACAAGGGAATCGGAGGGAGGGAGAGGGGAAAAGAGAGAGGGAGAGGAGGGGGCGATGGGCGAGTTTCAGTGTCGGGCGCCGAGTCAGCACTTGTCTCAAGGGTGAAAGTTCAAAGCTTTCGGGATAAGCGCGCGCGGGACGAACGAGACGCGAACGGAAGTGAAAAGGGTTTCGAATTAAACGGTAGGCAGAGAGAACGCGAGACGAGTAAAAAATCAAGCCCCCTCCCGCGCTCTCGGAGATTCAGCGAGAATTTAAAACAATCCTCGGTACAAAATATGGAATATTTAACATAAAATATGCGCGAATATCCCCCTCGGACGTCAAATATTAGATCGCGGGAATATTTTAATTTGTATTCGAGCGAGGCGTTGCGGAAAACTCGATGGGCGTTGCGCTCCCTACGTTTCCGCGCGTGTGCGTTACGTCGTGGTAATGTTTTACAGTTGCCCGGAGAAAGATAAAAAATTTCACCCGAGCCTCGTGAATAATTTGCCGATACGGCCATTCGACGCTCCCGGGGCAGATAAAACACAAATTTTCTATTATTTAACGGCGAGTCAAGATAAATGGAGCCTCTTTCTTCGAATCTATGATACGCGCTTCAAAAAAATTAGAGTCTCGCCTCAAAGTTTTCACGACAGGAAGCGCGAAAAGCACAAAATGACTCAAAAAGCTAAACAAGAAGCTTTTCAATTTTTAACGCGAATTCTGTCGACTAGCATTCTTCTAATTTTTCGAGGAATGTATTGTGAGTAAATCTCCGACGATATTTAACGAGAGATTCTCCCTGCGCGCATTACTCCGTCGAGAGTATAACTCGGTTGCCAGTTTGCTCGGGGCTGCGGAATAAAAAAAAGGGGGGCGAAGAAGAGAAAAATCAGCGGAAACGTCGGCACAAAGGAACGATGCCTAACGGTGAGGAAGAACCGAGAGTCGCTCGCGCGAGTCACCAAAGGGCAGAAAGAGTTTTTCTAGACGGCAAGACGGACGGGGGAGATCAAAGGGTAAGGCAAACACGTATAGCCGAAGTCGCGATCAAGCGCGTGGGTAAGAAAATTTATTCGGATCTCAAACATCGCGATATTTCGCGGAATCCAAATCGAAAATTTTAAGCCGGCGTTCGAGGTTCAAAGTGAAACGTTAACTCGCGAATTTAACGTATTTCAAATTTTTCATAAAAGGATTTTTATTTTATTAATTACTCAAGGGATTCCGGATTAAATATTCTCTAGATCATCACAGTATCATTATACTTTGTGATATCTACAAGATGAATTTTCGTACAGCTCGAGGTCGCGAGAAAGCCGTTTCGTCGCCGAAGCGAACGCAAGTCCGACGAAAAAGTCGTCGGAGGCGCCCGCCAGTCTGGCCAATATTTTACTACCACCAGCTCAATGTATACTACCACCTCCCCTCCTTTCCCCAACCCTTCATAGCGCTTTTCTTTTCTGGCCAGTTACAGACTCATCGCGATCTCTCTTTTCCTTCATACGATCGAAGCGGTAACAAAAAAAAACCGGAAAAGCTGAAATTACTATTCTCCCGATGAGAACTCTACTTTTTCTCGATTATTTTTTTTTCCAGCCGTAAAAAGAGAAAGAAAATTCAGCATCGTCGGAATAAACAAACGTCTTGGAGAGAAAAGGCCGGTTATCTCGTCCTCGCATGAGAAAACTTGGTACACAAAAACATTCCGAGTACATTGAATGTAACCGCGATCGAGAACGGGAGGTCAATGTACGAGTAAATTCGACATTCGAACTAAAAAATAAAAAACGTAAATGAATTCCCGTTGCGTCGTACCCACCAGAATTTTTTTCCCTTTCGGTTTTCGAGTCCCGAGGGCAAAAATCGAATTTCGTCCGCGGAAATGAAATTTCTCGCAATGGCGTGTTTACGAACGATCGAGCGATTCGCGCAATTACCTCGAAATCGAGTTAACCGGACGTGGATCATCCTCCCCCACCCTCGTCCGTGTTTTCGCTCAACTTTGTCAAAGTTTCGTTTCTTTTTCCTACCCCCGCCCCTCTCGATGCCTCGAACCGGGAGGATCTCGAATCTCCGCTCGTTCGTCCTCGAACAAACTTCGGCCTCGAAGTTCTTGTTATTACACCCTTCTATGCGGCAAGTTTTTTTTCGGGCACACTATCAAGTGTGTGAGAACGGATACAAACAGTACCAGAGTCCAAGAATTTGTACAAGTTTCGGCCGGTATTTTATATTTTTTAAAGACAAAATACATCGAAGGAACGCCTAAACATCGCTCGATTTTTAACTTCGAATATTGAATGAATTTCATGCAGAGTGAAACCTAACAAAAATTTGTGTGTATTTTTTTGACTTGCCAGTTTTCGTTCTGATAGATTTGCAAATTTTTTTTCTGTGCACAGCCCCGCCACCAAGCGGAGTATCGGCGCTCGGGAAATCCTCCAGCGCTGGTCTGCGAAGGTCTATACACATCCCTATATCGTTCGAGCGGGAATACGAGAGCCCGTAAAATTCGGGATAGCCCGACGAAAATCCATTGGATGCCGTTTCGCCATTCGCAGTCTCGCCATAACTTCCGCATAACCAAACACCGCTGCCGTACCATCTTACCCCGCGCCAACCGTTCTCTCTATCTCGATAACTGGACGGGCGAGCTTTATTATTCGCGCGTAAAATTCCGATGCGCTAGCGAACTACTCGCCGATCTCAATAAATGCATCCTAGCCGGGGTAAAAAATTTATCTAGCTCGGTAAATTCTTCCTGTGGCGCTGTATCGTCTTGATTAGGGTGCTCCCGGAAAACAATGAGCGAGGATGATATTTGAAATTTTCAAGTTGAACAAATTTAGTTTTTACTGCTTCGAAGTTTGCTGTAATGAAGAAGTTCGAGAACCGCGATAGATATATCAACTTCTCTGTGCTCGTAATATATATATATATATATATGTATATATATATGTATATCGTAAGAGGTAGACGTATATTTCACATTTAACGGTATTTTTCAGACATCCTTGAAAAATCCCAAAAACCTCATCTCCGGGAAAACGTGAGAAGTCAGCCCAAGACGTTTCGCAGCAGAGGAAGCTAGAACGAAGAATATAGTCCATTGAAAAGTTTCGCAAAGCGTTTTCACATTTTGCGGATGGAAGATCGGATTTGTATTTCCCGCCAACTACCGTGCTCCGGTACCGTTTTCTTGGAATTTTTCGGTAAGTACACGAGAGTGGGGGGGGGGGGGGGGGGAGGAGGAGGAGGAGAATTATTCGACCAGGAATTTAATTCGCAAATTTTGTTTTCGAGTCGCGAAAAACTACCGCGAAATTCCGAACGTCGTCGCGGTGTCACGTCTGGAGGAAAGAACGAGGTGAAAACATTCGAGGTAATCCGAAAATTTCGGTGAATTCTCGCGCGAGAATTCGAGTCGCGATGAAAAGCTCCGGTATGGAATTCGATGCTAAAGAATCCTGGGTTTCTCGGGTGGACCTCATTACACGTACAGCAGTTTTTCTCGTGTCAAATTTTCCGTGAATTCAATCACACAGATAATTGCGCCAATCGAAAATTCGATTGTCCAATTAGCGTCGGCTGATTCAATTTAATAACGAGGATGACTACACCCCAAAGAATTTTCAGTTGGATATATGTACGAAATTACCGACGTGATGATTGCTGAAAATAACGTCAATCCTCCAATTAGTATTTATTTTCGCCGTTATTATTTGTGTGTTATTCAATTACAATTGGCAACTTTAATACGTTAAACTTGAAACTTGAATGAGAATATGAAATACTGAATTTTTTGCGGTAGTAATTTATTAGTTTCTCTTCATTTTAAATACTATTTTCTCTCGTTGGGATGATTCGGGGAATCGTGCGTGTCGCGAGAGTTGGTGCGTCGAGAAAGCACTCCTGTAATCACGAAACGAGCGCAATCTCGCATGATTGACCGCAACGACGAGTTCGCGAACGTGTCGGGTTCTCTTAACAGGTGCGTGTCGGGCTGCGTGGCCCGGGCAAGACTGAGTCACGCCACGTGTACACACAATATTTTATCGCGAATAATACACCGGCTAATGGTCAGGACTCGGACATTCCATTTACACGCGGGGATGACGTGTGTAAACTTACGTGTTCGCGAGTTGAAAACGAAACGAGAGAAAAATGCTCCTCGATATTTATCGCGAAATCGTGAATTGCGTTCATTAACTTCGTTTTCGTGGAAGAAAATTAAAAAAAAGGAACGTAGTGTGCAATTTCGCGAAATTGGGGATCTGGAAAATTTCGTGTTGTTTTAATCGTCGAGTGCGAGAGGGATAGAGCGAGGGAAAATGCGAGAGAGAGAGAGAGGGGGGGGACGAGGCTAGATGGGATTCATTTATGAAAGAGAAAGAGATGGGCTCGGAAAATGGGTCGTGTGCCGGCTCGGTCGTCCTCGACGAGAGAGCGATACGCCGAAGAGAGAAGTTCCGAGAGACTGCAATAAGCCCCGGCGTTAGCTAACACCCGCCCCTGCAATCCGGCCGAGGGCCCCGAGATTAATTTTACAATTCGGTCAAAGTAATTTTATCGCGCGAGAGCGTTATAACGTTCATAACCTTCCGTCCGAACGCCTTTGAAATTTGCCTATATAATCGCCTGCAATTAACGCCGAATGAATTTTTAACGTATTTACGCCCGATCGAGTTCTACTGCTAAAAAGAGACGCGCGAGCGAGAGAGAGAGAGATTGCATCGAAAATATAGAACGAGAGTGCTTAGAGGTCATTAGCTCGAGGGAATCGTTTGATGTGTGCCCGACTATAGTGGAATATAGCAGAGCTGCAGAAATAAGAAAAATAAGAGGGAAAAGCACGAGAGGCCGAATCTTCGCGAGATTGGAAAGCCATCGAGGAGCGGAAACGAGGTCGAGGTAGGTTGAGCGAATAGATAAGGGGCGGTTGTGCGAGAGAGAGGGGGGAGAGGGGAGAACGATATAGGATCGATCGGGAACAAAGGGGCTTGCGAAAACTTTCGCCCGCGGCCGTGGTTCAGACGCCATTGGCAATTTAAGGGTTGTCGAGCAGCTGAAGGACCGAGCCGATAATAAGACCGAGCCAGCTCGGACCGTTCGAAAACGCATCGCGTGTAATCGCCTCGCCCGTAAACAAACTCGTTACGGAAAATCGAACTGTTCCGAGCTCGTGCAACAAAGAGGAGTTTTCTCAAAGAGAACAATCATTAACTGAATTCTCTCGAGGAGGCTCTCCATTCGAATTTAATTTATTCATATTTTCATCGCGGTAAAAGTCTGTCGTACGTACAAAATGTAGCGAGAAATTTTTGTCGATTCGAATTTTTTCACTTGTGAATAATTATACAGCAGTTTTTGACAAACCTTTCGTACGTTTACGAAACAGAGATTTTTTATTCTCAAAGAATCTGATCAAAATCGAGGGTGGAAAATAGCAGCGGAATGAGTGGAGAGGAAAGAGAAAGAGAGAGAGAGAGAGAGGGAGGGAGAGTGGTGTGCAGCGATAGACGAGGTCAATTCTCGCGTTTCCCGCTACCCCCGGCCATTCAATTTCGTCGTCTACGTCGACGTCTCTGGCTCAAATATTCATGCAGAGGCCGTGCGGTCTTCTCCCACTCCGTCGGAGCCAACCGCACTCATACACTACTCGCGTTCCACCCCCTCAGACCGCGACATTATACACACATACCAACACATACATCGCTGTGAGCACCTCCCGCCGTTCTTCGCCCGTTCCTCTCATCGACGTGGCCATTATTTAAAACACTTCGTCAGCCCGAGCGACATTTTAATGCGAAAAGGCTGTTTTGTATGGCATTTTTTTTCTTCTCTTTTTCAACCATATATACGACTATGGTTTCGTTGTTCGGGCCATCATGGCGTGTTCGACATTTGAATGATTATGTCAGCGACGCAAACGCGTGCGTACTTGTGTATATATACGCTCGTTGAATGCGCCGAGGAAAAATAGCCTCCCAAGACAAACACGCTCGGCTACCGGAAAAAATTTATCGCGAAGGATAAAGCGTGGTCGGGCTGAGAGAAAATAGATATTCTAGCGTCGAGGATCCTTCGCGTTGCGTCGTTAAACTGATTTAGAGATTAACCGATCTCACGGGCGTCGGCGATTTATTTAGCTCTTGAGGTCGTACGGTTTCCGAACGACTTCATCCAGCTCTCTTTTTCACCGTGGCAAAAAATTTTAGATCCATTAAAAAATCGATATATCGATACTCTAATTTTAATGGACCACGTCCATCCAGGTAGGTTCAAAAGTCCCACCGAGGTTTTATAGTTCGCTAAATCGAAAACAGTTCGCTGTAAAGAAGCACCGGAGTGGTTTTCGCTTAATTAATTAACGCGGACGTCATCCATCACGGTTAACGGTTTGTCGGTAGTAATAATCGAGATTCGACGTCGAGATTGGGAAAGGTGGCCGCGTTCGAGGATGGAAAGAGGAGGAGAGCCCTCACCTGGCGTGAGTGCGCGCGCGAATATCGCGAGAACCCGATCGGCCGCGATAAACCCACCCACGCCCCTGCGATGTTATATATGCATATATATGTATATATGTATACGTATTACGAGGGTTGCGTCACCAAGCTCGCGTTCACAGATTTTCCGCTTTGCAAACTTTCACGACGATGATCGATGACCGGTATAGCGAAACTTATCTCGAGACAGTGCGGCCTCGCGTGTCTCGCGAAAATCGATATTTATCCCGAATTAGTCCAGTTCGAAGATGAGATAGCGCCGTGGAAAAGTTTAGGGCGTTCGAGGGGGGATAACGGCGAGGGAGTCGTTTCGGAACTAATAAAACCGGTGACGTTGTCAGTCGAATCGATAAATAACTGACTTTCCTATATGCGAGAAAAGTAGCTATAAAATATACGCGCGGAATACCTCCCGACGCTTGTTTCACGTCTCATAAGCGAAAAAGCTCGACAGCGCAAAGTGAGATTTACAACGCGGAAGAAAAAAAATTTTTATAACGATTTCGACTGACGGAATCGTAAATCTCGCGAATTCGCGATCGGCTTCTTTTTTGTAAACTTCTTAGATATAAATAGAAACGGAGAACGATTTTTCTCGTCGATTCGAAGATTCGAGCGATAAGGAATGTATAATTTTCTATAATTCATCGGCCTGAGTTCTCCATTTTTACGACAGTTTTTATTTACGTCGAGTACACGTGGTTCGGGTCAGTGTGTTTTACGACGATCGATAGAGGATACGAGTATTTAGACGTGGACGATCGATTCCATGCGTTGCCGCTTGTACAAACTCCGCGAAATGCGCCACACACGACATATAATTCGTGTACACCCCTGACGCGTCATTACGCTACTCGTAGAAACTTTTGAAAAATGATTCCAGTATTCATAGATAGTCAACACTCTATAGAATAAACAATAATTAATTATCAAGAGCCGTTCCTCAAACTCATCTAAGCAACACAGAATTTTCTATTTTCTCTCTCAAGAAATTTCAGCATTTTCGTTAATTAACAAGATATGTTCATAAGCCACGAGCGTTGCGTCGAATTAAAAAGCGGGGACAGCAATTTTTCTTAAAATTTCTCAAAACGCGTAGTTTTTCAAGGTGGCGAGGTAATTCCATGGGATACGCTATACGATAAAACAAGTTTCGCCGTAATAATTCTCGGCTAATTTAATTACGAAAAACAAGAGAGACGACTGAAAGTCAGTGATGAAAGAACAATTTTGTTTGCAGCGGAGAGAGGGAGAGAAAGAGAAGAGAGGAAGAGAAAATCTTCCATGCAACGACCACGAGAAAACGGCCGCAAGAACCGCCGTAATTCGAAATTAACGTTCGCTCCGCGCGCGTGGAAATTGCGTTTTATTAATTTCGCCTCGTGAAGGATAAAAAGAGATTAATCCGTTTTCGTCCCAGCCCGGGCGGAAAATTTTTGTCACCGGTAACGCGCAACTCGAAGGTAAAGCAGATATCGATCGATCGACAAAAAAATCAATACAGCCGAACGCATTTAGGGACGAACGCGTTTGTCGGTGCGTTAGATTCATATCGGCGGGAAGCCCGGCTGAATTAAAACGTGAGTGAATTAACAACCCTCCACCCTTCGCCATTCGTATATTCGATGAAAAGAAACGGGCTTATTATGATAATCGCGTGTCGCGGAACGGTGCAAAAAAGAACAAACATTCATCGATTCGGCGGACGAATCGATAACGCAAACGTAACGCGAATTCATACGAGAAAGAACGGAAATAAATACGAGGAAAAATCGCCAGCGATACATTACACATCCGCTGTAATTCATTTACCAAAGGGACACCCAATCTATTTAAAAGAGAGCTCGCACTCGAGAGTTCTACGAGTGCCATTGCGCGATAAAAAGGTCCCAGCTACGTGACAGTCGAGTCGCGAGATATTTCACGGAGCGAGGAAAACGAGGAATATTGTCAACAATCGCGAGTATCGATGTAACAAGGTTGGCAAAGCTTCTCGAGTCACGCGTGAAAGTAAAAGTGGATATACACGTATTACGTGTACCAGACTATACTCACGCGAGAACTCGGCGCGAACGATGACGAATAAACTAAAACTACCCAGAGGGAACCGTTTTTTTGCTCGCTGCTTCCAATTAGGACTAATTGAGCGTTGAAATAGATAAAATATAGGCAAAGATGATTGATATAACAAAAAAACTTGTTAAACTTTTAACTTTTTAAAAAAAAATAGGATAAAACTCGGCAAAGTACTCGGAACTTTTGAGCTTTTGAGTTTAAAATTTACAAGTAGTAATAACAGTTTTTGACAATATTTGAAGAGCCTTCATAGGATTTTTCCAAATGGAAAATAATCCCGAGAGTAGGAATGTTAGGTCCAAACAAAATCACAGACATTTCAAACGTTGAGAGCCCTTTTCAATTACCATAATCACTCATGATTAATTTTCTCTTTTTTGGCGCAGACCAGCAAGGAACATCAACTTCGTGCTTCGTCGCGATCCATCAAGCTAAGCGAGTAATCGAAAAAGAAAATAAAACTAGGGACCAATCTCGGGACCATTCGTTCTCGAATAATAATTTCTGGTAACAACAGTAAGCGAAGAATACGAACCAAGTATAGCGGAGGATATTCTAGAAGGATGAAAAACAGAAAACAAAAAAAAACAACAGAGTATAAGTTAATGTTATTATAAAAAAAACATTCATGTTCTTTTTCTGGGTAGGTATAAAAAATGGAATGATATCACTTTCAAAACGAATCGCTCAATTAAGTTTATTTTGCAACGAGGCAAGAATGTCTTCATTATACAACTCTTACAGACTAACTAGGTTTCAATTACGAGTGTCGATCGAAGGGTTCGTTAAGTAGATCGATCGATTCTCGTTTCCTTCGCGAATGACGATAAATAAACGATAACGGTACAACTTTCGAGCAATTTTTTTTCTCTCTACTCGTACAAAACTGTTAATTTCAATATACGCTCACCTCTTCGGCGAACTCGAAATCACCGTCGAACTTCCGCTTGCCTCTGGCCCCGAGGACCGCGAGGAGTAGCACGACAGACGCCAGTGTCACCCACGAAAATCTCATCTCGACGATTCTCCTCACTTTGTGATCACAGATAAATAAAACAGCGACCGATGTAGGGTTACACAGTCGGACAGTTCACGGCTCGAGTGAGAGGTACCGATGACGTTTCACGGCGAACGAGCGCGCGCGCGCGCGCCAAACGACGAAAATCCGATGCGTGAGTGGAAGCGAGACGGACGTATATCTCGTTGTCGAGAGAAAGCAGCTGAGAAAGAGAGACGCGTGCTCTCGTGCACCGTGTCTCTCGCGTGCGAGAGGTGTTTTAATACTCGAACGAAAATGGCCGAAACGCGGTCACGGCGAGTCTGTCTCTCTCTCTCTCTCTCTCTCTCTCTCTCTCTCTCTCTCTCTCTCCCTCGGTCTCTCTTCCTCGTTCGGGTATCTCGTAGGCGCGCCGACCGGAGGATCGATCGCGACAATCGAACCGCGAGCCAGCCGTGCTCCGGCTTATTCTCCGCACTCTGCTCTCGTCGGCCTGACTCCTCCCAGTCGTGTACTGTTTTCCTCGACGTTAACGACGAATCGCACCGCGTTTCAGCTTAACACACTGAGCGAGTTGCACGAACGTCCTGCCCGATGGTCGAACAAGTTGTGACTGCGCGAGCCAAGCGGAACCTGACGCCGCGGCGTATAGGTTTAAGGGCCGTACCAAGCGGGGCACGCGCTGTCACTCCGGTTACCTAATCGCCGAATTTATCGGAATTCCTTCCAGTCTTTTAATTTGTCTCGACGTTTATTTCGAGTCTCTCGAACCAGCGGTGATGAATTCCCGCTGGTTAATTCAGTCCTCGTTTTTTGATCGATGGGGTATTACATTTTCATAAATTGTCCCAATTAAAAATATACGGTATACGCGAGGAGATTGTGTAACAAATGAAATATCTGACCGACTGGTGGAGTAGGAAAAATACATAAGGAAATGACCCGAGAACGGATATAACAAATAAATAAAGCTGTTGTTTAACTTCTCGCAGCTACTAAATTGTTATCAACGTACTTAGTCTCTTCTACATCCTAATCAAGTTGGCTGTAAACCCGATACTAAACATGTCATTAAGATATTCATCCTCGAATTCATTCTCACTACTACAGCACTATATTAATACAATATTTGCAACAAATATCGCCACAGCTTATAATTACGATAAAACTACATTCAGAAGATCCTAACTAAATTAAATTAAAAATTCAAAAGTCTAATAAATAAAATTGAATTGAACGAAATTGAGATGAACGAGAGGAGCGGTGGCACGGGAGCGCGAGTATTCGGCGTTGAGCAACACCGTGGACCGCTATTGGCCAGATTCCGGCGTGTCGTCGTTGTCGGTGCGAGAGAGGCGCCATGGCAGTGGGGAAGGATGGGAGCGGGGTAGGGTGGGGTGTATATAAGGATCCTCACCCTGCCTCCCCGCGCGCACACCAACGCCGGCGCTCTTGCCGCGGAAAAGCGCGCGCTAACGCGCCGCACCAGTCAATACGGATCCCACCTGCACCCGGTCTCGCCCGACACACGCCCGTTTGCTTGACAGAAAAACACCGGTCAGAGCAAGAGAGAGAGAGAGAGAGAGAGAGAGAGAGAGAGAGAGATAAAACGGGGGTGGAGATTCATTCGCGGCACGAACGCTCCCGAGTACCCTCTCCCTTTATCTCTACGTTCTCTTTCAAAACCGCCAAAAGCACGTTTTGGCTTCGTTTTTGGCCCTCCTGTTACCACACTGGAAATTCTTTGTGTAAAATAAAATGAGAGCTAGTCGACACCGCACTTTGGATGCTCCTACCCGATGCTGTGCATTTCTTAACGACCGAGAGGATGCCTGAAATTTTCCTTGCGGTGAATCGAATATCGATTGTTCTACGATTTGGATTATAGGAAAGTGATAGAATTCTCATTCTCGAACCCAATCTGATCTTGTACGGGGTCATTTAAAATCTGGATCGTTCGGATAGTGAGAAACCTAGATGGAAAAGAAATCTACCTTAAATTTTGAAAAGTATAATAAAATATAAATATAAAGAAATCATCAGAGTACAAACGTAATATCATGTTTTAAAGTAAAAAATGATACCCGTCTAAAGGTTGATTCAATAAATCTTGCTATCGATTAATTTCACTCTGGGTTGAATACATTTGGATTGACAATTCTTTTTTCGAAAGTATCGTGAGAACGAGGGTTCGTACCGAATATGACAATTCTGTCGACAGAAATTCAAATTCTCTCGATTCTTTCCGGTACAACTCTGTCGACGCCCGTATAAAGCACATTTTACCCGTTAAATCGATCAAGTGACGGGCAAAGACAAAGAACGAGCCCGAGTGGCGGATACGCCGAGGGGCTTTTCCTAAAATTATATACATAGAGCATTACACACGTACATATACACATCTGGTAACTGAAAGCGACGAACTGTGATAGCGAACATGTAGTATGGCGCTTCTCGTAAGCGCCTTTGGCGTATCTTTACGAAACTTTTGTACGCTTTGGAAGTTCTCAATTAGCCGACATCAGCGTTTGGAGATATTCAAAGAATCCCTATTGTGCTATGCCTCCATTTTCGTTCATAACAATTTGTTAAATTTTCCTTTCATTTTGTTGCGCCCGTGAAAGTTTCCGTGAAATAATTGCTATAATTCACCTCCTCAGGACCGCTTAAGTATTTACAGCGTTCAATGACAGTATTCATTACCCTCCTTCGCCGCAAGAAGCAATTTGCGCTCTCTTGGTTGGCATGGTAAAGGAATTTACTGTGCCAAAGGGTCAGTCAGTCTGAAGTCGAGGGTGGATGTACCCTAAATGGACGGTATATACGTATGTGTATACCGAAGATCCTACATCCAAGTGTACATCGAAGCGAATGTCTCCCGTGAGAGCACTTCCTGCGGAATGCCACATCGATGGCACGCATTTTCGAGATCCACCGCTGGATAAATGAAACGACGGAAGGAAATCTTATTGAAGGAGGAACCATATTTTCGAGGCTGTCGAGAGAAAAAAAATTTAACTCTTTATTTTATAGCAATGCGTAATACTATTTTTTAAAAAAACGCGCTTTTCGTAAGAAAAGAAAACGATTCTTCACAATTTTCCACTACTTTATAAATTAATTACAACCTTAGTGCAGTAAAATATCACCTAACTATGAAATTGTAGTTGATTACATACGTGAGAGATAATGAAAAATGCTTTAAAAGTCCACAAATCTTATAATTGGCACATGAAAACTAACTACGACGACCCGCGACCAAATTAACAATTAGATTCATGCTCGGCTAAAATTTTGCATTTATGAAATATAAATTAATTATCTACACTTTGCTGGATGAGTTTGGCGATTTGTGTTGTGATAGAAAAATTCTGCTACGTGGTATTTTCGTGCTCGCATCATTGAATTTTTTTTACAATCGAGACCCTTATCCTCATTTAAGATGAACGTAATGCCATTTATCAACTGAAATCAAACGATTATTCATCATAGTTTTAAAGGATTTAATTATTTTGATAAAACATTCAATAATAACAAAATATTTGGTCAACAAAACTTGAAACGAATACTACAATTTGTTAATTAATTTTTTACGCTGAATAAAATGGTTAATATCAACTGAAAAAGGAATGAGAAATGAAATTAAAGGAAATATATAAACGAAAGATATAATAACTCACCAATTGGTTCCACAGGCGCGGCTTCGCCTAGAGGCGGTGCTTTTTCTAATACCTCTTCAGCAACGTTATTCGTAATTTTGAAAGGACTTTCATCAACAGTTAAATTGGTGCTACAAATATTTACATTAACTCAATTGTCACTATTAAAGTTATTTTATTATTAACTATGTACAAAGAAACAAACCATGCAATTACTCCAGCTGTTGTTTCTCGTTTAATAAGATTCTGCCAATGTTGGTGAACTTCTTCGATAATGTGAAGCGCGAAATCTCTATTTTTGGCCTCACCATTAAATGCAAACTGATTCTCGGGTTTACCATCTGGAATCTTGTAAATTTTAAACCACTCGATCGTGGCCTTTAACAATCCTGGATAATGTTTATCGATATCGGAAACGTCTGAAATGAAATAAAACCGATCAATTTCTCATTCAGTCATCATTTTTTTTACACATTTTTATCAAAATTAATCACATATGGATTATCATTTGCACTTTTGAACACAAAGCGTGAATCATCTATTTCCTGGTTAAAACTCTGACTTGCCTGATTACATAAGATTTCTTACTTATCACTACTAGTAATTCAATTCATAGCTATCTTACCATTAATTTGAGAAGCTAAGGGATCATTAATATCGATAACAATAATCTTCCAATCAGTTTCTCCTTCATCAATAAGAGCCACAGTTCCCAAAACCTTGACCTTTACTACTTCTCCACGTTTGGCAACCTGAAAAATATATTCTTTCAGTTTTAGAAGGAAATTAATATTAAAAAAATGTTCTTACCTTATAACCAATTTCAAGTACATCAATTGGATCATTGTCACCTTTGTATCCAGTAGCTTCATCAAGAACTTCAGGGTTTTCCCAAGTCTATGAATAAAATAAATCAATTTCAGTAATTTGTATTCTAGATATAGGAAACATATTCATGTTAATTATATGACATTGAAATAGCTATTCATATCACTGTTTTCATTCATATTGTGATAAGTGTTGAACAAAAATGATTACCCAAGGCCTTCAATTATATAAATGAGTTATACAATATCTCACAATAATTTTATAACAATAATACCTGTGGGAGAGCCCCATAATTCCAGATGTATCCATGATGAGGGAAACAATTTGCTACATATCTCAATTTTCCTTTCTTAACATCTTGTTTGATAGGATTTAATGTTTCTTTGAGACAAATTTCCATTTTTGCATTTGTCCACCTTGGTATTTCAACAATCATGTTAACAATTTTATTGGCCTCATCTGCATAAAGTGGGATGTCGTGCATCGGGGAAATCGGCGCTTCTTCATTTCCTAAAAAAAATTTTTCAATTAAACAAATACCATTAAAATCGAAAAATTATTTTACTTACATTCTTACGTTTTTTCAAGACTCACATTCATACTTTCACCACAGAAATGTTAAATGTCACGTTGTGTCAGAAGGTCACGACTATATCGCACTAGCAATTTATATCAATCGCGAAATCTTTTATCTACCAATCGAAAGGCATCGTCTATGACTATGCGCTTGATCGATAAAAACCGAATATGACGCAATTGTTAAAAATACGGCGTAAAACGATTTTCTCGAATCGTGTCGTCACTCGGCTACACCGATTTGAAAATTGTTAAAGGCACACGATATTTGACCTTTCCGGATCAAAGACCAATTGGCGAATTGGCATTTCGAAATAAAAAATGACCAACCGGAATCGGATAAAATCAAAAATAATTCGCAGTTTTCTCAAAAATGAACAAGATTACAAATTGATTACGTATCATGAAAATTTTCGGTTAAACATTTTGCGAATTTAGTGCGAAATATGTTTTCGTACATGCCGATTGTTGGAGGTTATGTGACGATTGGGTACTCACGAAAGTAGATCCTGTAGTCGCCGGTGTTGGGTGTACCTCTCTCGATAGCGGTGTACGTGGACATCGTTGCGATTCGTTTGATGATATTCGTTGACGAATGCCGACAATTTGATACGCGATAACCAAGTACTGCGGCTTCACGTAGCGGATTAACGAGCCTGTTTAAACCGTGGCAACGTAACACGTGCAACGTGAGCGTTGCCATCCCGACATCTGACGGCCCCACACACACAACATTTTGTACGTATTCGCGATAAGCTGCCCTCTTATCGGCTGCGCGAAAAAACCCGCGAAAAAACCCGCGAAAAATTCACTTATTATCGCAACATTCAAGACGGTTCGTTTAATTCAATTCTTGCGAGCGACTGATACTTATTTACTGGACATTGATGTATGGCGGCCATTACTCAATTTGGCAAGCTGAAGTTGATTACATTATAATTCACTCATATGAAGTCAACAAAAGAGTTACTATTCTTATTCTTTTTATATAGGTATTCATTGATGAAGTTACAAAAAATAAAATTATAATAAAACAGTTAATAATGAAGATAAAATTATAAAATTATAAAAACATTTTAAATGTAAGACAGAAATGAATAAAAGTTAACGAACAATTACGCGGCGGCCATTTTTAACATTCGATATAGAATAACGACTACGTAATTCGGTGTAAGAATTATATGTAAAGTCAACAAAAAGATATAATTTTAATTTTTTTATTATTCATTCGTGGTCGTTTGATGTAGTTATAAAAAATAAAATTATTATAAAAAAATAATTTTTTCTACTTTATCTATTCTAGATTCTAGATGATGGCAGTTAACTTCATACTAGCAAACTAACGGTCACTTTGGGATTTCCCGTAAATAGTTAAACAAATGTATGATATAAATTACTTTTGATGTTTTATTTTTAATAAAATACAGTTAATATTTTAGACTACTTCCACTTGGCATGCGTCAATAAAAGTTGAAAAATACAGAAAAACGTTATTGTCGATTTTCTATCTCACTAGTCCGTTATGTTAAACAAGGTTTTGCAATATGAAATCCATGAAATACGAAACTTTGGTGTAAACGCCTGGAAATCCTGGTTCGGCGCATCGGAAACCGTACGAGACGACTCCAACGAGGTAGTAAGTCGGTCCGCGTGGTACCATGAGTGGTCCACCGCTGTCACCCTAAAGAAGTTTTTATTTGGTTGTTATTTTCTGTCTATTTATATATGAATAATATTTCCAGAGAAAATTTATTTACCTGACAAGCGTCCTTCCCGCCTTCTTGAAAACCGGCGCAAATAACTCGATCGTCGATTATCGAATTCTTGAAGTTCTTAAATGAGTTTTTGCATTCCTGAGGATCTACGACAGGTATTTGAGCCTCGAGCAATTTATTACTGGAAGGTCCGTCTGTTACAAAAAATGAACAATCGTTGGTGATACTGATCAAATAATTCTAACCTATATTCCATAACCTATTATACCTTTTTTCATAAAATTGTTACCAACCGTACAATTACGATATAACTTTTAATTTTTAGATATTTGAGGAAATATGAAATTGAACTTACTAAAAGACACCGATCCCCATCCAGCAATAAAGGGAAACAGCCTGACGAGATTCGTGTTGCGGATTTCGTCGGTGACCGGTAAACAAATAGGATGTATGTTGCCTATGTAGAAATTCAATGATTAAGTTGCATAGTTTAGCTACAATTATGTAAAATACGTTTGTTTTAAAAGTGATCTGGTCAAAAACTACAACTAGGAAATTGTATTTTTTACACCTAACTGCAAAATGATTTTTTATGCGAGCTTACGTTAAGTGATGTTAATACCGTTAATAAATAGGCAGATAGACTTAGGTCACTTTAAAAATAAATGGCTCGTTAAAATTAGAATCGACTTACGTGAAAACGGTACATCCTGAGCGAGTCTCAAGACGGAAATATCGTTCGTGATAGTGGTAGGGTTGTACTGCGGATGAATGGATTTCTTCTCGATTAGAATGTCAAAGGGCTGTGCACCGTCACGATTACTACCCAAATCGAGGTCCCCGACCCTCACAATGAAGAGATCGTCCCGACGAAATACGCAATGGGCGGCCGTCAAAACATGTCGAGTAGATATGAGCGAGCCACCGCAAAGCCATTTCGGTTGCGACGGATTTCTACGATTCTGGTAACCAAGAGCTGTGATCCATGGCCAGGCACCTTTAACAGAATAATTAATTAATATCAGTAAATGAATATTATTTTTTACTCAAATTTTCTCAAAAAAAAAGTTTGTTTAGACTGTAAATTTATCAACATCGAATTATTCGTTAAAACATGTTCTACTTAGAAAACCTTTTTTCAGCTTCGAGTCTTACCGAGCTCAGCCAGAGTACCACCGACAACTCGACTGTGCCAAGTATCGCTGAAGCCACAGTTTGGCGGTAAGAGAGGCCCGAAAGTGGTGTTCCGGACACCCTTGCTCTGCCGTGGATCATCGAATTCGTTCGGGTTCCTCGGAGGTGGTGGCCCGCTGGGATTTGGACAACATACAATTGGATTCGAGCCATCATAGCCGCACAGCGATCGCTGCAGGTAGCTGCTGGCCGATGTGCCTTGAGTCACCAGGAGGTTGAAGAGCACCTGGCAATCTCGGATTCCAATGCATAGGCCCGGTTCGCTTTTTGGCGTGGTACATGGTCCAGTGATACCTAAAAAAATTCATACTGCGTTATGTTATCTGTCTTCGGAATTGCACTGACTGCATATTCGCAGAATTTGATTCAATATTCTCGTTTCGCAGAATATACAATTGTAAATAGTACAATACTGTTCGAATTCTGGTAACACAATTCTACCAAGTATTGGACTATCGCGAAATAAGATGAATCTCGTCACCGCAATTTAAACAAAATAATTGTCATAGCCACAAATCGCAACAAAAACGTTAAATGGCCGATTATCTCTCGCGATAGCGTAAAAATTGCTCTTCCGAGTTCTATTTTTGTGCTCCTCTCTCGCGTAACCGGCGAAAGACGCCGGAAAACGTGCAGTCGCGATCGCGAGATCGATAACGAGCCGTGATCACGCGACCTTCCGGAAATCGTCGCCTGGCGAACCTTGTAGAAGGTCGCGGGACCATTAAAAAAAATAGATAAACACTAGAAAATCACCGTTCAGCGTGGAAATACCGGTGAGCGCGAACAATCGAAAAAAATCTGCCGATCGCGTGCGAACGATTTTACGCGAGCGTACAAATAAAACGACTTTACGTGGAACGATTCGATCTTGAACGATTATGTACGCGATTTTACGCGCCGATTACGCAGTTACTGCGATTTCATCCAATTGAAAGATCATTAGAACGGAGATATTCGACTCGTGCCGCGTTATACTTTTTTTTATGAAATAATGACACAATCTAGAGCAGGAGAGAAAATAGCTCGAAGCTAGACAATGTGTAATGACATCAGTCGGCTACCGTGCAACTTATGGCCAGTCGATTTGAATAAATGAAATTGTCAGTTTACATCTGTTCTCGCGTTAATTGCGTCGATACGTCAGCCCGGCCGCATCATGAATAAAACAAAAAAAGGAAGGAACTCGAACGTCGATATATTAGCGCGTGCCGGACACAAAATGTCTCTGTTACCGCACAAATAATGCGAGACACCGTCACGCGTAATGTAACAGGCGCGTTTCGACGCGTGTATCGTTTTTTTCTCGTTTCATCGACGTGCAAGGTCACCACGAAAAATCGATTAACGCAAAATGCGCGGAAGTTGTACAAAAGGATACTTTTTTTCTCGTCGAAGCTCCCCTCGAATTTTATTCTCGATCCGCGCGTCACGGTCAACGGCTGGAAAAAATTGAAACGAAAAATTTCTTCCCTCTCGAGGATACACTCGCCTCGAATCGAGCGGATTAGAATTAACTATTAATCTAATAGCGCTGACGCGCAGTATTGCGTAATTTCTTGTTTTTCATTTTTCTATTCAGATATCGTTTCTCGTTCTTTGCTATTTACGCAAGTATCGAATCGAATCGTGTGAAAATTAACGCGTCGATGCCAACTGACTTTACTCGGCTGTTAATTTTTCTCATTAATGACTGCTCATTAGTTGTAGCTGGTGACATCAGGGAAAACCAAATTTGGCGGAATTCTGTTCCATCGCGTGATTGCCATTTTTTTTATTACCCTCGATCAGCGCGATTCGCGGAAGGATATCGAAACGTCGGAACGTATTCCGCGAACGTACAATGCGATTTCGCAATACACACTCCCATCTGTGGAATTTAATTCTAAATTAAAAAGTAGTATGTTACAGTAATATATTTTTCTTACAGGCTAGAAGACGACGACGCCAACTACTAGAACTGATAAAAGCGATTGAGCAATTGTGGAATCGTGATAGACACGCATCAACGACCATTCAAAGTTACCAAAATAATTCGTTAGATTTAATAAGTAAGTGTATAAGAGCATACAGAAAGAAAATTAGAAAAAAATATTTTAAAAATTCAATTCTAATTAAATAATTAATTGTTTAACTTTTTCAATTTCTCATTAATTTTTCTTTCTTAAAAAGCGATTTTACTGCGTACATTAATAAAATTAAATATTTATTCTTACAGTACCCACTTAATGACTGTCGTACAACAAAAAATGCGAAGGCCGAATCTAAAAGTCGTTGCTCCCGGCCCTTCAATTATCCACTTTGAATGGTAAAAAAAAGTTCAATTCCGAAAATACGGTTACGGATTTTACACCTGTTACGCACCGTCCGGTCGGCCTTCGGACAGTTGGTCACTCCGACGAGTTCTCGGCTGGTCCTTGACCGTGTTAAGAACGGACGAGCTCGCTTATTCGGGATCTCCCGACGATCTCGAGACCGTCACTCGAATCGATCATCCTCCGTTAAATACTCACGAAATCACACAGCGAGAACTCGCCCGTGCGTCATTAGAGGATTCGATGACGTCACGGAGTAAAAGATTTTTTGTGAACTTTCAACGCGAAAGATTTTTGACAGTAATTAGCGAAGAGGACAAACCTTGAGCTTGCGCTGGAACCGCCACCTGTGTCAGGCCGATCACGGCGAGAAGAAAGAGAGACCGCATCATGTTTCTCCTTTTGTCCTAAGAAGATCAAGATGTCTCATTATTGTAATTATTACCAAAATTTTACACAGCGATAAAGAATTTTATAATAGCGATCGTAGTAATATTTTTTTAAATTTATTATAGTGAATTGTACGAATTATTATTATTAATTATTATAGTGAGTTTAACACCCAACAGAAAGAAAAAAGAATTCAATTTTGTTAAGATAGGCTTTTGTTGTAACGAGACTATTCGCTATGATGAAACTCGTGCATAGATTTTGCAAAAAAATTGAACCTCCTCGCGACGTGTCAATCGCCCGACTGAAATTTTTTACAGCCAGTCACATTTAGTTGTCATTTCTTATAAATTGTCGCGTGTTTCACACGCAATTGATTAATACGTTAGTGCCTGCAATCGGCGAAATTATCATATGTCAATAGACCTACAGGTCTTTAAAACAGATTCCTCGATTTCTGCGATAGAAATTTTGGCGACAGAAAATATACTCGATCGGTGGTGTACACAGCGAGATAATGGGAATATTTTTCTGCCTAGATTTATGAAAAAATAATACTCGAGGAACCCCCTAACGCGAAGGCCGCCCGGAGAAAAATCATCAAACCGGATAGCGTATATTACGAATTCATTGAGATTTGACACATCGGTATGAGACCGCAAACAAATCACAAATCTGAGAAAGAGTTTTAGCGCGAAAAATCTGACTCTCGTGAAGAAAATGCAGTACTTAATGCTCAAACCAATTTGACATGATAAAAAATCAAAATACTAAAAAAAATTATTTGTCAGAGTTTCGAACACTACGGTACATAAATAAAACTAGAGAAGCGGAAATGTCATACATGAATTTCAATTTGTCATCGAACGAGACTAATGGGCTTGGTCTGCATTCGATATTTTCGCGGGCACGTGTTGAGAAAAACATTTTTTTTATCGCTATCGATGACATAATTCACCGGTATATGGATCGATCTAGTTGCACTTCGATTAAGTCTCCACATAGGAAGCTCGTGTGCGCGAATGCCGTTAATTAACGATCTTTATTCTTCGTCGGTAGCGGGATCGACGCAGTACGATTTATCGTATTGCGAAGTTGCTGTTAGTTCGGCACGTGTTGCTCGATCAATGAATAGATTCTGTATTTCTAAATTTCGACTTCTTTCCTCCTACTAACACCGAAATAGAAATCGTTAAACAGAGTTATCTAAACACGTACGACAAAGTTGCGCTCTTTCGCGAACGAAGCTTGTACAGCTGTTTGCAACTTTTTCTCTTATAAATTGCCGTAGAAAAAAAACTGAATACTTTTTCACCTAATAAGCCTATAATACGGGATTCCGTAATTCTTACAAGGTCGCGGTCCATCTCGATCGATGTATGTAATAATCGCAGAGTGCGCTCGCTACGTAAACAGCGAGGCGTCAGGAGAGAATAAAATTTCGAATAAAACAAATTTCGATAAATGTTACCTCGGTAAACCTCGCATAGAAAGAAAAGCCGAGTGACCGATGTTAGCGCGATGAGGTCGCTACCTTGACGGAACCTGTCATTTACGTGAGATACATAATAAAACTCTGGCTACACGCAGTTCGTTTTCCTCGATCGATCGCCTTAAATCAAAATCGAGTTCGGCATCGACTCACCTCGTGAAAATTCATTATCCACTAACCGCACTTGTCATCAAATTTTAAAATCACTGCATCGGTTACATAAGACGTGAGCGTCTCAAAAACGTGGAATTTCGAGTCGAAATTTGAATAAAAATTTCTCCGAGAGGAATTTAAATTCGCGCGATTTAATAATGCCGGTGTCCGCGAGGAGACTGCGAAGGATCACGGGCACGGGCATTCTCTTTTATACACGCGCGCTCCTCGCGCGGGGTCGCCGCAATATGATGGACGCGCGTGCGACCGATTCGTCGAAGGCGTTGAAGAATCCGACTCCTGTGTAGGATCGCATTTGCACGCGATCGAGTATACCACCGAGCGCTGTCATTAAAATTATGACGTAGAGCTATCGTTAGTCGAATTCGATTTCACGACCCTTCCCCGGTATGTCATTACTTGTTTCACTTTGCCTCATTATCAAATTAAGTAATTCGTTTTTTCTATCGTACGCTTCTAAAAACAAAATTGTTCAGAAAAAAATTTTGTAACTTATAAAAAATTCAGAAAAAAATTAAACTTGGAATTTTTTTGTTAGGGCTTGAATTTAGATTTGTAATTTGTTCTTAATTTATAATTTGTAACGTTTAGGCTCATCAAAAAAATACTCTCTACTCTCTTCTCGGCAAACCAGGAACAGCGGAACGTGTGATACACAAATTTCCCAACACGTCATTGTAGTCCGGATTCTGGGACCTGAAACTCGTTCAAGTTGCGCAGGAATGCCCCCGCTCAATTACAATAAATTTTATCCCTTAGGGAACCAGCGTGATGCTATACTGGATCGTGAAAACGCATTTTTGTATTTTAGATTATTAATTTTATTTTTTTGTTCGATGTCATGTTTTATATGCAAGTAGTAATTAGTCAAATTTAATTCATAAAAGTTCAATAATTGTTTTTGTTATAATTCGCGATACTGGAGATAAATTCATATTTTCTTGGTGACCTTAAACATTTCTTACATCCATCTCTATCACTTCCGGATATTTAATATTTAAAATAGCGGTCGCTGTATATGATGGAATGGAGAGTTTAAATTATAGAACCATCGTATTTACTGAACTCCCTTGAACTTCAAAGTTGCTCAACATTTAATTATGATTTCAATTCGTTAGGTTCTGTCGTTTGATTTAGAAATAATGAATACTTTGTGTGTTTCGAGTAACGTTTATTTTGTTACTTTAACAATAAACCAATACACTTAACGATGCATTTCATACTAGCGGAATATATACAATCATAAGATCTTAAATTTTAAGAAAAGTATATAAAATTATTGTTTTTTTTATGATGTACATGTTCATTTTTTTCATACAAAGTAGTTTTCGTAAATATTTTCATTATCCATTTAGCACTAGCCATTGCATTCGGTTCGATTGATCGACGCGAATGTCCAAATTGATTATCGCAACGCACCATCATGTACGCCAGAAAAAAAATAAATTTAACATTAATACACAATGAGAGTCACAATAAAGAAAATAAAGGAGAAAGCAAACAATTTTTGAAAATGAAAATATAACGATTTTTCAATGGTACTGAATCATTATCACGAACCTGTCGAACGATTAAGTTGGCAGTGTGAATATAATGTTATTATAATACTTATAGTATTTTTATAATGCACAACTACTGCAATTTCGACAGGCACTACAACTTTGCATAGTCCCTAGTCTTTAAACGTTAGGTTCACGAATATCTACTTTTTATTATTGATTTTTCATTAAATGTAATACTAAACTTCCTCAATAGTAACTTATTTCATAAAATAATCATAAATGAATTCCATATAAATCAATTAAATAATTCTAAAAATTTGTCTTCCTATGCTCTATAAAATATTCGAATTTTTTCGTGTCTTAGATAATATTATTAATTTATATACATTTCATATATGATTGCGCGAGGCTCGCGTAAGTGCAGTATATAACAATCAAAACAGCTCGATTGGCCGGTATTTTACGTATACTATCAAAAACATGTCACTAAAGAATAACGGAATATTTTTTTCATACTAAAATAAATATAACTCTAAAAATGATATACAATGATCAAATATAAATAATTGGTAGAGCAGCATAATTCAATTGGAAGAATTTTTTTTTTTTCATATAAACGATTTAAGTATTAGTCTTTGGCTGATATCGACTGATAAGAGTGATCGGCACTAAGTGTGATTGAATTTTAGAGTTGCTGCTTCTTCAGAATTATTTTATCATTTTGATATATTATTCATCAACATACGACAGTTCCATACAAAGGAACTCTTTATCAGATTATATAATGTCAATAAAATCATAATTATTATTGCCTTATATAAAAACATGTTAAAAGACAATAGTGATTATTTTTGTAGTCTATTTACGAAGATACGTTATATATCTTCGGAAAAAATGACTGCATTTCATTAAATGCTTCGGACTCATGCTTATTGAATGGTACTTTCCGCATTCAACGTTCAGGAACTTACGAAGCGTATCCAAATACGCTATAATCCCATGATACAGTCATTACGACAAATTCTCGTAAAACATCCTTATACTTTATAATAATTAAAACTTAGCACCTTTTGAAATAAAAGAAAAGCACTGAAAAGTGTTTAAACAAATTATGTCGTAAATACAATTGGAATTACACATTCCATAGACATTAGTTAAACGATATATGATAAATTGAGATGAATTTAACGACACATTCCAGAGTCATTGAAAATCTATATTGGTGAGTTTCGGAATGAAATAACATTTAATTATTTATATATCCATTATAATTTACACTATACAAGCGTAATTTCATTCAGGAAACTTACACAATATGAAACATGAAAAATGATTGTAGTAAATTGATTTAAAATTATCACGTACCCATAGCTTTTTAAAAGTAATCATTAGTACTGAAATAAACGTTTGAAAAAGTGTATCTTCTGTACTAAACAGTTGTTTGTCATTGATTTTGATTATTCATGCTACTTTCTTCTTTTTAATGTATAGCCATTGCAATTAAAAAGTTGTTAATAACGGTATAGATATTTTCATGAAACACATTTGTTTTTTTTTTCTCACGAAATTTCCATAACGAGGCATGTTTGGCCTTAAACTATACAGTAGTAGTGAGTTCTTTATGAAGAAAAGTTTCAATATCTACTCTGCATATGGGACAGCGTTTATTCGTACACAACCATTGGTCAACGCAATCAATGTGAAATAAATGCATACATGGAAGCCTTCTGTAATTATATAAATTAGAAATTATTGAGATACGACGATTAAAAATTTTCAAGTTATATTCATAATCGGTCTGTTTCACTTACCTCACATTCTCGCATTCCTCAAATTCTGATAAACATATGGTGCACTTTTCTATTGCATCTTCCCTGTTTTCAACTTTTTTAACCTGTAACATATTATTATGATTATGATACCTTCTAACAATTATGAATAACAAATTTTATAAAAATTCATTTCTACTTACTCGTTTATACTTGTGAGGGAATGTATGACTTTCAATAGACTCTTGAGTAGCTCCGCAAGTTATATGAGCCATGCGCCGTAAATCCACAATACGCATAAAACTTTCAATACGAGTCGACATGTTGCGAGCTTCATGAATAAAATCTGATTCACCTACTGTAGGATGTTGAATTGGATACTCATCGCTTGATCGTACTTGCTGCGAAACGGGAATATTTTTGTAAAAAAAGTGTTTTAAATAATTTATTCACAGCAAAATAGAACATATATTACCGCGTGTGGAGAAAAACTGATATGTAGCATACGTCTTCGTATATTACTTTGTCTATTACGTATTCGTAAAATGTGGGTTGTTAAAGGATAATGGAACATGTGATGATGCACATGTTGATGGATAGGCATTTCCTGTGCTTGATGCTCCAATAAATGTTCTACGCCCAAGCTGTTAATCTATACAAATAGAAATTTCCCAGGTATTACAAATTAAATCAACAAAAAAAAAATTGAGTTTCGTATCAAAGACTACAGAAAATTTAATTTTGCCACTGTGTGACATCTTCAACGTGAAAAACTTACCGCCACAGCTGGAGGACATGGGGGAATAACGGTAGGCGGGCCTCTAGCTTCTGGATGACTATAAACAGTAGGTTGTTGTGGTGTTGGGAGAATTTGGGGTGAAATATAATTCTCTACGTAAGTCATGTTATCGGTTCCGTTGCAGTGGGCGTTTGGTGGACTTCCGTTGCCACCGTTGCATGTATGTTGACGTACTTGATGCATGTGTGCAAGTGGCGGTGTACGACTAACAAAATAATTATAAAAGATTAAGAAAATGTTCAATTACAGACAAATAATAAAAAGAACTTTTCGTCAATGAGCACAACAAAAATTACCTTCTATACGATCTTCTTCTGTGTAATTCTTGCGCACGTTGTTGTTTGATCCATAATCTTTCTTGTATCGGATGCATTCGTGGCATTCTTGGCATAGGGGATGGTGGCGCTGTTAAGCTTGGAATTGGCAGGTGGTCGTTAGGATCTCGTAAAAGATGAGGTCTGCTTCTCATATTGTTGTAATACATAGGTTGTCGATAATTCGGATACTCGTGTCCGTAATACATATTATTCCTGGATAAATAAACAATTTTATCAGTGAGACTTTTGTCATTAAAATTAGTATTAAATAAAAAATATTTACACATGGAAAAGAAACATACATATTATTTGGTAACCACATATTGTTTGTAGAATTATTGTTGGTCGATGCTGCTGTTGTAGGTGTAGTATGCTCTTCGTCAGATTCTGCAGTTAAATCAACTACAGGAACTGTATGATTGCTTTGTTCAATTGCAGGTTGAGCATTCTGCTGAATCATAAAACATTTAAAAAATTAGTTTCAACCAATCATTGATTAATTATGCAACATAAATAATTTTCAACCTTAGTATTATTTATCACTGTTTTAAGGACTTCAATAGATCCATCTTCATCATCGCTCTCACTACTAGAAAACCAGTCTAATTGCAAATCAGGTGCTGATGGTGCGTTGTCGCTACCTGAAATATAAAATATTTTTTGAGGAAGATTTTAGTAAAGTACAACGAAAACATTTTATCAATATAGGTATGTTTGTGATAAAGGAGTTAAAAGTAACTTACGAGAACTATGAGGTACATTTGAACTATGTGCTGCTTGTTGAGAATTTAATATTGCTGATGAATACTCAGAGTTGTAATTACGAGTACCTTCACCATTGTTATTTGGTATAACTCCACTAGCAACAATATTAATATTCGATGTTGTTGTTGAAGCACTGGAAAAAATTTTACTTTGAGGCAAAGGTTTTGAGTAGAACTCATTAAGAAAAAAAATAGCTTACTGCTGAATAACTGAATGTTCTGTAACTCTTGATGGTCCAGCTACATCAATATTATTTGATTGTTGATTATTTGGTGTCCTTTGCTCTTCTTCTTTCTTGACTTTGACTTTTGCATTAAATACACTTCCAAGATGTCTTCGTTTTCGACGTACATTCTCATGGGCTCTTTCTCTGTTTTCTCTCAAATGTTTTCGACAATTACCACCGGGGTGATTTTGGCACAAATTACAATTGCAACTTGTTTGTCCATTTGGCCAATATTGTTGGTTATAACCTGGTCTTTCGACATATCTTGTGTAATGACCAAAGAAAAAATTATTTTCAGCATTAGACAAATTTGTATAATTAGGCTGATTTGTATAACTATCATTAGGTCCTACATTAGTTTCTTCAACATCACTCCCTGCAAAAAGTTGATCATATTCAACTTCATTCCCTAGAAAAAGCAAATTTTCTGATTACAAAAGATGGAAAATACATTAGGCATACCCATCATTACACTTATTACAAGGCCTACCCGCTAAGTGATAAGGTGCTATATGGCTGGATTATGTAGGACTCATTCACGTATTTCAAAACTCATATAATTTACCTGAGGAAAACCGTGATTGTGGTGCTGCATCTACAGTTGATGCAAATGCTGTATCAAAGATATCAGCCAAGGAAGTAGAATGAGCTTCTACAGAGCCATGTGTAGATTCTTCGGGAAAAATTTCACTCGGTTCTTCAGTTTTACTCCTCTCTTGTCTCCAAACATTATCAGAAGTACTAGTATTCTCCATTCTGATAATATAGAAATCTTTGAATTTGTAAAATTATCTAATATTCCAAATATCAACAATAATAACTAATGAATTTATTGTAAGTGAAAAAAAGAAATATTAATATTTATAGTCACAAAAATTATCACAGCATTCCGATAATTTCGATGAACAACAATTTTAAAATAAATAAAAAAACAATATTTATCAAAGGTGATTACTTCGATTCTAACAATTTTACTTTGTCTACTACGAGTGAATCATCAAGAAAATGAATTATTCCATTTACCTTGCTTCTTTGACGAACGCACTTTTCTCAGTTGACTACACGATAAATGCCTTCACTACGTCATTTTTCTTCCGATGGAAATTTTTTCCTCTTCTACACTACTCTCATTGTCAAAATGTGTCTCGAACAGAAATATGTGAACGCCCTAAGCAAAGTCGAAATTCTACTTCGAGACTACAAATTCCTCTGCCCAAGGAAAATGTCATACACACGATCGTCGTTGTACCAGCGACATAACGATAATAACTAAAAAAAAACAAGCCAAAACGATCCGTATATATAAACGAGGACTGACTAAATATCAGCTCAACACAAATTGATACCGAAGCCTCGGATACACAACTAGAAATATGAAGGAAAACGTAACTTCCATTGACTTGTATATTTTTTACGCAGCTCTACCGGACAAGAAGAGAACTAATTCTTCGACGTACGTACGTATACACGCCAGTATACGGTCTATTCTAAAACTCGCTAAAACTGAACCGACTATTCAGTGCGGTAAGTTAAAAATTAATTAAAAATCATAAACATTTGTACATCAACTAAATCGAATTATCGAAATGGTTGAAATAAAACGATATGAACGATTTGAAATGCTTAACAATCGATTGTCATTATCGATAAGTGTCTTCGCACCCGGGGTACAAGGTCGTTTATAGGACACTCAATTTGCGAACAGCTTTGGGCAAATAAGACTGATTGTGAGTCGTAATCACGAGCGCCGCTAGTTACCAGTTACCAGTCGCACGTATATTTGGACTTGTCTGAGCGACAGTCCGTGAGTCCGTAGCGGTTTAGTGGCGCTATTAATGGTTACACGTTGGGGATAAGGAGAACCCTGCGCGACTCGTAGATTATTTAAGTTTTATTACTTTTAATTCGATAACAAAATTGCGTGAAACGCTCACGATGGCTGTGGCGGCGAGAGTATTTTCTAAATTCACAGGTGAGTCTGTGATATCCGTGAATAGGATGAGAGAACGTTTTAACACATTGAGAGGGGAAGTGAAGATTTTTGCAAACCGTAGAGATCGACCTTCGCACCGTGCAGATAATACGCGAAAAAGTATTTTGAATTCACATAAGGGCGTAATCGTATGCGCTTTGCCGTCTATTTTTCTCTCTCCATCTTTTCCCCTCGTGCGATTCACATGATCATTCGCGAAATTGACTTTTTTTCGCGTACTAAAAATAATTCTGACAACTCGTCAGCATTTTATGTTTCTATTATGTAAGGCGGGATTTTCAATGTTAAAGAACACACCTTGTGAGATTTAAAACCTGTTAATTTATTGACATTTTTGTGACTTTCTGTTTTTCGTATTTGATATCGCAAATGACAGCTCGCGTAACCGTATTATTCAGACGTGCTTTGTACCTAGTCGCTATATTGATCAATCATTCGATTAATCATCAAAAACTGGTTAGACTCAGTTGCGAAAATGAATAAAAAAACATTTTTTTTCACGATTATTAAATTGTTGTTTTATTTGTAATACAATGTCAATTTAATCAACCAACCCCTCACTCAACATATAGCTTTACATTGTAGATAATAATATGTTGGATTATGTTCAAGTGATGCACCTTGACCCATAAATTTTGAAATTTGATGTTGTTCTTAAAATAAATATCATATTCAAACGTTGATAACAATATTTACAGTTTGCGATAATATACTTACTCTTAAGAATATGATTGGTATGATACTAATCTGTTTCTTCAGAAAATAAGTATAATAATGTTACTAAGATCTTTTTCTAATAAAAAATAATTTCATTTTTAACTGCATTTTAACTTCTTATTTTTTCCTACCCCTAAACAGCCAATTATTTTTAATTTTAGTTAGGAATTCTGGCAACTTGCTTCGCAACCAAGTCAGATTCAACTACTCTGATACCAGAAAAAATCTTAGAATTGATTCAAATACCAAAGTAATATGCCAAGGATTTACTGGAAAACAGGGGACATTTCACTGTCAACAAGCAATCGATTATGGCACCAAAATTGTCGGAGGTGTCAATCCAAAGAAAGCTGGTACGCAACATCTTGGAAAACCAGTATTCAAAACAGTGAAAGAGGTATATTAAATTTAATATAGAACTATAAAAATTATTTTTTATTCATTGAAAATTGAATTAGGCAAAAGAAGCAACTGGAGCAACTGCTAGTGTGATTTATGTCCCTCCTCCTGGTGCCGCTGCTGCCATTATGGAAGCGATGGATGCTGAAATGCCACTAATAGTTGCAATTGTAGAAGGTATTCCGCAACATGACATGGTCAAAGTTAAGAGGCGTCTATTAGAACAAAATAAATCTCGTTTAATTGGTCCCAATTGTCCTGGAATCATTGCACCGGAACAGGTATATATTATGAAGTACTACAATTTGAAACAATATATATTTTGTATAACAATCAATTCATAATTTTAGTGTAAAATTGGAATTATGCCAGGGCATATACATCAAAGAGGAAAAATAGGAATAGTTTCAAGATCAGGAACACTAACATACGAAGCAGTGAACCAGACAACACTTGTGAGTTCTAAAGAATTAATTATGAATTCACTAATGCTAATACTTTGCATATTCTAACAGGCTGGTCTTGGACAAACATTGTGTGTTGGTATTGGTGGAGATCCATTCAATGGAACAGATTTCATTGACTGCTTAGATGTATTCCTAAAAGATCCAAACTGTGAAGGAATTATTATGATTGGAGAAATTGGAGGAAGTGCAGAAGAACTGGCTGCAGAATATTTGATTGAACATAACAGCGTTAGTAGTGAACTACAAAAATAATGTCGAAAGAAAAAAATTTTTAATCGGATATTTATAATATATAGGGACAGAATGCGAAACCAGTTGTATCATTTATCGCTGGTATTACTGCTCCACCGGGTCGTAGAATGGGTCATGCTGGTGCCATAATTTCTGGAGGAAAGGGTGGAGCGCAGGATAAAATTAATGCTTTAGAAAAAGTAATATGTACATATTTTATTGTTTTTTATTTTACTTACAAATGTTGATTTTTTACAGGCTGGTGTTATTGTAACTAGGAGTCCTGCACAGATGGGTAGTGAGCTCTTGAAAGAAATGACACGTCGTGGCTTGGTATCAAATTGAGAACCATACTGCTGTAAAATCATATAGTTTCCTTCATGTCCATGTATTTCCATAAAATTAATTGAAAGTAAATCTACGTCGTGCACAACACAGAAAAGCAGCACGCATAATTCAATTTCAAAACTACTGTCTCGCAAAGAACATATTAATCGTTCTTCTACTCTCAATGTGAAGTTGCCTATTTAATGAAGTTTTAATGTTGAGACAAGAAATATAAAATCGAACTATTGATATTTTTTAGAAATGCGAATTTATTTTTAACGCTATGTATACAGAGCCTGTTAAACATTGTAATAGTCAACGTTATTATGTTTCACAATGACAGATATATAATTAATGTAAGCTTATATGGAAAACAAAACTGCCATTGGTTTATCAGTTCATTCTAAACACAAAAATAATGGATTTTCTATATTCTATTCCTAAAAAAAATATAATTTTAAGAATGGTTATTTGAATATGCTAAATACTATTATTGTAGATTATATTCAAAAAGTTATATATCACAATAATAGTCTAAATGACATCATTAATGCTAACGTAAAAACCATGTTGAAAATTAAAATATAACTGTTACACAATCAGTCTTATGATCATTTTTTTTTTATAAAATATGCGATCACGTGAAACCCACAACAGTGTCGATATAATCTGCAATTTTTTTAGATTTGACTTTAACAGGATATGGCACTAGTCTAGTGAAGTCTCCATTATTCACAACATGTATTAAATCCCTAAGAGCACAATAACATAAATGACCATCTTTGGCAAGTCGTTGCGCTAATTCTAATTGATGATCGTCCATTAAGGATCTATTTGCTACAACAATCAGCGGTTTCTCAGCTTCCATCGCATCCATAATGCTACCCGCACCGGCGTGGCTGATTATCAAATCAGCTGATTGCACATATTTATCCAAAAAAGGTTCGAAATTAAAGTATGTGATATGATCAAAACCATGACGAGGTAGGCTACTTATATTCACAGCGGAATAACCAACTTGTAATGTTAAACTTTCAAAGCCATTTCTCGCTAACATCTAAAACGTTTAATACAAATTTGAATTAGAGAAATGAATACGATGACATGTCATGTCATGTGACGATTACCGTTAACATTTCTTCGCGAAAAATAGTTCTAATCAACTCGTCGAAGCTAGTTGTGCCGACTGTGACGAAAATATGTTTATACCTCATGATTGGTGAAATATGAATAAAAACTGTTTAATTCTTGTAAATCTTTTAAATAATTTCGAAAATTTTGACGGTAAATACTTAATAACGATTAATGCGCGAGCACGAATAGGGACACGGAGAACTAATCCGCATGGTAGCGTTAGTAGCGACTGTAGGGAGTAAGTACACAATATTGATATAATTCATATTTGAATATGAAAGTCAGAATAATGTATATGTAATGAAACTTAACTGATTTTTCCTATTCTACATGAAAAAATATATACACTATTTACACTATTTTTCAGAATTATAATTTTTACCTTTTTCACCATATTTTGAAAATATTTCCAAAAACGAATAAAATATTGTTCTCGCTCGACATTTGTTACAAAAAGAAAAATGTGCATTTTCAACATATGCATAAGAAAAGAATCATAAAATAAAAAATAACCAAACAATGTCTATTTCTGTATTCTCGAAAATAATTTTCAATTTGAAATAACAAGTTTGAAGGAAGACAACTTATGTGGAAAATTAACGTAAATTATTACTTCTATTGTATGCAATATTTTTATTTAGTGTTATTTGTTATATCTAGTAAAGTTATGTTTATGAAGTTTGAAAATGGCGTAAACGTTTGTTCCGGTATCATAGTGGGAAATGGGAAGGTGGTGGGAGTGAGCCGGAACACGACAGCTCAACTAGCGAGTAGCGACATTGCGACGTACGTAGTCGTCTGTCGTTTACATTTATTCGCGTAATAATAATGGCTGATGTTGAAGGGAAGAAGCTCACGGAGCTGCGTGTCATAGATTTGAAGACGGAACTTGAACGCCGAGGCTTAGACAAGGCCGGCAATAAAGCTGCTTTACTCGAGAGATTATCGAAGGTCCGAAAAATTCATTCTAGAAAAAATTTCTGACTGTGTACCCCTACCTTGTTTCGTCGTTTACGCCATTTTAATATAACTGAAATTGTATATTAGCGATTACTCTTAAATTCATTATTCGATCTCATGCTCGTTTTCTACTTTTTAAAAGAATCTCGGATGTAGATAATTATATTGGTTCATTTAAAATTAATATTTTTATATTAAATATTCGGTTTTAGAGTAATTAAATATTTATTTTAAATTTTAGGCAATCACAGAAGAAGGTGAAAATCCTGATGAGTACTTGATAGTTCCATGTGGAGGTCCAGCTAGAAGTACTCCAAGAAAGAATAGTCGTATGTTTTTCGAAAATTTATTAAAAGTTTTTTTGTACTTGAATAAATTTTTGATTTGAAATGTAACAGTTGTAGGATGTTCGAGTTTAGATGAGAATTCAGAATCAAACAAATTGCAAAAAGAAAATTCTAGCGATATGCTAGAAATTAACGAAACAATGGCTAAGAGTGAAGAATCTAATTCCTCATTAGCAGAAGTGGATGCTTCGGTGACTAAAACTGAAGTGAGTTGAAATTGTTAATTGATCATTTTAATCGCTTTTATTTTTTGATTTTAAATTATGTAATTTAAATCACAGGAAGTGGAAAATGAGACTCAAGATAGTAATGATAAATCAGAAATGGAAACTGAAACAATTGTAGTAAAATCCGAATCGCCAGAACAGAAATTGGAAGAAGAACCTGCAAAAGAATCTTCTGTACCAGCTGAAATTAGTCCAGAACCAGAAAATCAATCTGAAAATGAACCTCAAAATGAAGAACCCAAACGAGAAGAAAATCAAACCATTGCTTCAGCTGAAACTAATGGAATTGATAACGAAGATTCTATTAACCTCACTATTGGCGAGGACGAAGAGAATCTTCTTGTCGAGGAGGTATGTATCTTAATAATTACCTATTCTCTCATTTTATACATCTCATTCAAAATTTAAATACCTATTTTGATTATTTCACAGACTGAATCCCACGACAGATCGAAAGGTAAGTTTTTATTTAGAATAGGTTTATGTATATATTAGTTTTAAGACCAATAACAAATTAGATTAGATACTATTTTTATATATGGTCTTGAGTAAGTTTTTCAAAACTCTTCTTGAGTCATCAAGATAAATGACAAAATAAACACAACACGCGCACGTGAAACGTCGCATCGGATGTAGGGCTCACTTCGAAAAACAAGTGAAGCACTATCTCGTACATCGGAGCTCAATTCGACGCCTTCTACAACGGAACTACTGTGGATACATCAACGGAAGCTCGGTACTGGTCCGCGTGGGATTTCTGGAGCAGCTAGACCATTGCTGCCTCTGATGGGAAAATCTGCAATTTTTGTAGAAAATACATCAACCTCGAGGGACGAAAATGCAACCACCTCTCCACCAAATCTCGCGTTTCTTTACCATTTTCATCGGTACCAGGAACTAAACATCGTCAAAAAATCAAACAAAATTATAAATGTATTCCATTAAGCGTTATAGTTTTAAGTTAGTTAACACTAGAAAATTTTTTAAACCATTACATTAATTATGCCTGCCGCATTAGAGAACGTCTACGGATCTATTTAACAACGTACATCGTACAACGCAAAGAAGACTCAAGCTTTAATTTTCCAGTACAAGTATATCAAAATCAAACGAAAAACCATCACTTAGTCTTCGTCTCGTGAACACGAGGTGCACTGTCACGAGCCATTTTCCATTCCAGAATCGACAGCACAGGCGGTTGTTGTTCGATCTACACTGCGTCCACTGGCAACTTTGATTTCTAATCTACCCTTTCTAGATTGGTGCACATCGGATTCTCTAAAAAAAAAATAACACGGCGAATCGATTCGCACGTATTTTATCGGCCTCTATGTCGTTGGATGTCATAAAATGGCCAAAAATATGTGTATCGTTAAAAAAAGTACCGAAACAGAAGCGTGTTAGGGAGAAGAAAAAAATCTGACTTGGCAAAGAGTGAATATCCTACCTTGATTGTTCCTGCAGATCGTGGGGTCAAGAAGAGTGTGGAAGATATCAAGAAAGGTGACTCCAAAGGGAGTGGTAGAGATGAGAGCAGCTGCATCAGCAAGGATGGGACAGCATCTGGGGGTAACGCTGGGACCAAGAGCAAGCAGGACATTGGCGATGGAGGAGGCAAGAGGTTGGTCTCTCAATAGCTAAAAAAAAAAAACAAAAAACGGTTCGCAGCTATGACGAAGCGCGCACGGACCGTTACCAACCCTGTGACATTCTACTGGTTGCGTTGCCTGATTATTCAGTAATCTCATCAGGACTATCTCAAACTCTGTGTTTTGTTACGTTCGGACAGCGAAACCCACCGAAGAACCTAATCGAATAACGGCCGAAAATCGTGATAAAAATAACACACAAGATCACTTTATTATCAATTATTTTCTTCAAATCGTATACTCAATATACATATATACAAAGTTATTGTATGATGTATAAGCAAAAAAGTAACGAAATTTTTCGTGCTAGGCTGTAATTTTTAACTCTGGAAAATATGTTAAGTGATCGAGAACTTGGCTAACTTGCTCTTTTTTTTTGTACGAAAAAAAAGAATACGCCGATACGAGTATCGCGTTCGCGGCAATAAGGGGAGGCTTTTGTAAAATGGATGAACTGGTCCTTTAAGAGTAGCATTGTCGGCATTGCGTGTCTCTCGACCCTGCTACTGGAGATGTGACAATTCCCTCAAGAACTATCAACTTCGAGTTTTCAGTTGTGCGACGTACATATATATCGATCGAAAGTGCTTTATTTTCTTGAATTCTGCATATAAGTGAACGGTAAGGCTGAATGATGAATAAAGGTGACACCCACATCGATAGTGTAAGACCGAAAATTATTGTGGTACGATTTTCATTTTTGAATTAATCGATTAAAAAAATAGTCTAACGTGATGACAAAAGGAGAGTTGCTAGCCAAATTTATATGCTTAACATATTTACAGAGATACTTATTAAGCCACAGGCCTACAATAGTCATTAATATTTTTATGTTCTCGAACAGGAGTATGTAAATTCTGACACTAAAATAACTAAATTTGTCGTTATTTTCAGTTCTGACTCGAACGCAAAGAATCAGAAAAAAGACGATAAAGGTACGTTTGAGAGAATTTCATGAAATTTGTGAAATTGTACATTTCTATATCATTTTTCCGTTTCGATTTTAGGAGACAAAAAAATTCAAATCAATTCTGCTGCCAATGCAAGTAGTAGAAATCTTTGGGTGTCTGGTTTATCCTCAACAACTCGGGCTACCGATTTGAAACAGATTTTTTCAAAGTATGGAAAAGTTATTGGTGCAAAAATTGTTACTAATGCTCGCACTCCAGGAGCGCGTTGTTATGGGTACGTGACTATGGCAACTAGCAAAGACGCTACCAAATGTACACAGCATCTTCACAAGACTGAATTACATGGGCGTGTGATTTCAGTTGAAAAGGTAAGAATCAATAAAACAAAAATTTTGTAATTTTATTGTATTTCTTGATAAATTTTGTATTTAATAGGCGAAAGGTGATTCTCAAGAGGGCCATCCAAGGAAACGAGACGCTGCTAATGACAAGTTGGAGAAAAAAGATGACAAAGAACGATTTAAAGACAACCATGATAACAATGATAAGAAGAGCAAAGATGCCAAGAAAGGCGAGGAACCCAAAGAAGATTTCCTTAAAATGTTCCACCTTCTACCGTTTATGACGCAAATGTACATGAAGAAGAAAACGCCGGATGACAAATCTGAGAACACTGACAATAAGAAATCTGAGAACACCGAAAAGAAAGAAGACAACGCGAAAGAATCTGATTCGCGTTCGACAAAATCTAACAGTAAGAAGTCGGAAAGTGAACGTGGGAGACGCGACGAAAGACGTATGCGTTCTTGGGACCGTCATCGATCACACAGCCGATCTAGAAGTCATGAACGACGTCGTCAAAACGCTTTACTTACATTTGAAAAAATAAGGGTGAGTATGTTTATTCACTACAAAAGTAATTATTATCTTACAAGTTGAAATTTTATTTTAGGCTGAACGAGAACGGCAAAAAATGCGTGAGAGAGCAAGATTGTTGAGAGAAGAACAACGTAGGAGACGTACTGAACTTGAACGTCAACGTGAGGTCGAACGTCGGAATCGAGAAGAAGCTGCAAGACTCGAGCGAGAACGCGAGAAATTGAAACGCGAACGTGAGAGAATAGAGCAAGACCGTCTTGAGTTGTTGCGACTCGAACGCGAACGTCAGAAATTAGAAAGAGAGAAACTCGAGCGTGAGAGATTGGAGTTAAAGAGACAACAGATGAGATTAGAAGAAAGCAGAAGACCACCGCCACCACCATCCATTAAGAGATCATCTAGCGATCGCAGAGATACGAGGGATATCTACGTGGAACCGGAAAGGAAGAGAATTGCATCTGATCATAACCGTAGACACAGTCCAGATAGAGTCGCTGACAGACGAAACGATATAATGGACCGAGTTTCAGACAGACGAATGGACCCATCACCTCCTTCGCGATATGAATCTAGCAGGTTTGTAAATAAAGTTCGCGTTTAAAACATTTCATATGATCTTAAATAATCTATGCATTGAAAAATTCAAAGAATCTATAAATTCTTTCATATTCAATTTATGAAATAAAATGATTGCAGATCCACTCAGGATGTTGGAATTAAGAAAGATTTCAAGAGAGGTAGTGATTTCGGTTCACGAAGTAATCGCCCAGAAACATTTTCGGATGTCTCTAGAGGCCGCGAAGTGATTGTTCGACGAGAGCCATTATCCTCTAGTAGCAGCTCTATTGACCCTCGTCAAGTTAAGGAAAGGTAATTGTGTTTAAATGTCTAGATTATTCGACTTTTGTTAACTGTTGCATTTTCTTATGATAGATACGATAGGCCGAGTTCAACTAGTTATACGCGAGATCGGGAAGTACGTAGATCAGAGCCAGAATCTCATCGAAGCTCTCGAGGAGATGGCCATACAAGATACGGTGACAGCTTTAAACCACCTGGATCTAGTTCTCAACGTAAGTATAACCAAGGATATACCATGTACGCCACACCATTTTGTTTCAAGAGATGATAATGTGCACTTTAGCTCATTCGAAGAACCTGCTTCCATTACTTATAAGTTTACCTAAAGTTATTTATTCGCAATGCCCAATGTGCATTTTCAAGTTTCACTGTTAAATAGTTATATCATCAATGGTGCATGAACTTCGCATTTGGAAACGTGAAATATCATTATCTTTTCAGTTTTAGAATGTACATTGTTATTATATTCATTTTTTATTTTTTCATAATATACTTGAAATGTATCCGTTTTTACAATATTTAATCGCGAATGATACTCTTGATCACTTTACAATCATAATCAATTCTGTATTAGGAATGAAATTTAAATCGATCATTTTTTTTACTTTTTATTTTACTTACATTTTCTTATTTGTGTAGTTATATTCATTTTATTTCTAAAACAAGCAGCATGTACTTTTCGTATCACATGTAAGCTTCATTAATAAAAACCTACTTTTCACAATTCTCGTTGAGTTTTATTGTAGTTTGTTAACCCCCATAATCTAGACGACGTACCATAGAAAAATTGAATACCGTGCACTTTTTACTTCTCGAAACATAGTTAAAAGAGAAAAAAAATACTGATAATAATATTTTTAATTCATAGGTGATAATCGCTACTTGGAAAGTAATAGAAATCAAAGCAGTTGGCACTCGGGCCCCCCATCGACGAAATCTTTCAATTCTGTTCCTTCTGGTGGTACCCGCGATCCTCGAAGCGATAACACAAATTGGAGTTCTAGATCTTCGGATAATGTCAATAGGTACAATTTCCAACAAAAATGAATTTTTCACCATTTTTAATTTTTGGACAATTTTGCAGGTGGAGCAATTCCAGCAGTTTGAGTAATACAATGAGGCACCCGGTACCTCCGTCTTACCAAAGTAATCAAATTCAGTCCATAGGGCTCAATTCCCCTAATACCGCGCCTATGTATATGCGCTTTGATCCGTACAAATCGTCCATTCCAAGTATAAGAAAGTATTGATCGGACTGAAACACGAAAACAGTTCGAACATAATTACAACGGAAGTACGTTGATTTTTTCTCATAATGACGTCTTGCGTTTTATATCAAATCTTTTATTTCAGTCTTTGATGTTATTCAAATGCTTGAGTCATTTGTAATATTGAAATTTCTTAAAATTAAGTTTTTATTTAAGACTCAAATAAAATTGTGTGAGATTACTTTTCAACGTTCGATTTAGAGTTTAATCGATTCATATTGAAATTATGTTATTTATATCTTATAAGCAATTGAAAATAAAAAAAAATTTTGAACATTTATGAAAATGTACATTACCATGAATCACTTTCACTCAGTGTAAAATTTCAATTTGAAATTTTAAATGAACGTTGGACTAATATTATACGGTAGTTATTGTAATCATTACTGCATTGAAGATTATTAACGATACGCATGTATATGGAATACATAAAATGTACTATAAATACAAACATTGTGTAATTTATACGCAACAAACAATACAACAGCTTTTGTACATTTGTTGATAGAAGTTTAAACAGTAATTAAATTAAAGAATTTATTAATCAATAGTTTACATTTATATGAGTTAAAAATTTATTTAGTTTCTAAAATTGATTTCTCATTTTTGAAAAAGTTAATATTTTACGACGAATATGCTATTCTGTGTAAATTTGTATTTTATTCTTCCAAGCTTGTACAGAAGAAAACGCTATGAATTATAAATTGCATCATCAAATGAATATAACACAGAAATTGTGGTTACACTATGCGTTACTTATACAAAAATCATGTGTTAACGTCTACTACGCGTTCAATAAAATTTACATAAATAAAATTTGTAGTAAATTCACCATTTCATTATCGTTATCCCCATTATCGTAGTTGGTATAATTTTTTATTTTATTTTTTTGTCAACTCAATTACGCCTATAAACTTTATTTTCTAAATTTCTCTAACGTAAAGCCATCAGAATTCGCTCTCCAGCTTCATTAATCGAAGACCAAGATCGAGATCGAGATAGCGAGCCGGTGTACAAATTGTCTCCCACCTCCTCGTCGTGGTACATTGGCGACGATGCAATCCTCGAGTTATTCGCGCTGTGACGTCATCAGACCGGCAAAAGAGTAGTAGGGAACACTTTCCCTTGATCGATCTAGGGATGGCGCCTCCGCGAAAGAAAGGATGAGAGAGAGCGAGTGCGAGGCAGTGTCGGACGACGCATGGGCAAAGTGTGTCGAGGTCTTTTCACGGACAGTCGCGGTTGTGTTTCGTTCGTGAAGACGCTGCACGGGGTCTATTTTCTTCGGTTCTTTCCAAAATTCTCGCAATTATTTTCTCGAGTTTTCACGGTGTCGAGATGACCGCGACAGTGTGAGCGCGTGTGTCGACCTGGTCATTCCACCCTCGGTTAGGGTGGCGAGTTTGGTGACAGTTCAAAAATTGGCATGTTAACCAGTTTGGCGTAATTTTTATTGTTTATTTTGCAAGGATGTCGCCGGCTAGAATTTTCTGTAAGTTGTATATTGCTAAACTACGAATGAACGAAATTTGAATAAAATTGAAAATCGAAATAAATAAGCTCAGATAAAATTGTTTTTTCAAAGCTTTTCCATTCAATGTCAGGGTGTCATAACAAGTTCTGTAGTATAATCAGTAAAAATTACACGACACGTGAATTAGTTTTGTTGCTATCCTTCCGTGTAGCGGAAAATGAGCCGCGCTCCGTTTTTTTTTTTCAGCTAATTGTCACGTTTCACACGTGCAATAGAACTGGGTTATCCTTTCGAGTATCAATTTCATTCTTCATTAACATTGTCAAAGAAAGAGTTTTTCCGTCTAATTACTCTCGTTACATCAGAAAGCAATTGGGAGCCCGTATAACGTTATCGGTCTTATGTCAACTCGATCATCGGGGTCACCTGCGAGTGAGCCAGCCGCGGTGATTATCATAATCACCCCTATCGCTTGGTATTAATTAATCAATTAATCAGGTCGTTCGACAAATTCTCGTCCCCCTCTCCTCTCTAACGATCGATAGTAAAATCCCCGATATAATTTACGATTGAAATTTCTCGTTTTTACGGCATCGTAAAAACCGCGAAAAAATTTCATTTTACCTCCACGCGAGTCGATATTGCCGACACAGTGTAACATTTTTCGTTTTACGCGTATAATCGTAACAATCAACGGGATAGAATTAGAAACTTCAATTTGCTATATCTCCCCGCTAGCTTTCTTTGCACACGCGATTCGCTGATTTTCCACCGCAAATTAGCATCGGCAAACAAGAAACCTCGAAAGCAAATCCAGGCGATATCGGGTCCGAGTGGAAATCGATGTTGAATAAAACGCGCTCACAATAGGATTCACTTTACTCTCGATCGACAGTGAAATTTCAGTTATTCGCACGATTAATTTTAGTGGTCGCTCGAGGCGTTAAACGGATCGTTAACTTTTTATCACAAAAACAGGCTGATAAAATTGTTACCAAATCAAATATTGTTCTAAATAGCTATCAAATATCAATTTTGGTGTCTTCAGTTCAGACCCATTTGGAGATTCACGATAACTTTTGTTTGTTGATTACGTTCAGTTTATTTTATTCAGATTTTTGTTCAGTTTTAAGTCAAACTCTTATTTGGAGATTTATAATAATTGTGTTGCTGTTAATTGTATTTTATGTTGATCCTGTAATTGTTTTCATTGTACGATAATTTCCGTCGATTTGTCCCGGAGTAGAAAAAAATTCTTAACGAAGGACGAAGGAAAATATGAATGACAATAGATTTTTCCTACGACGCGATCTGTCTCATTCGCGATCGAAGATGAATGATCGTTTCTGTAGGCGAGTCGGGACCCGGCGTATATCGGTGAATCAGTGAGCGGAAGAAAGGCACACTTTCTCGCGCGGGCGACTTTCACCGTCGATGAAGTCCGTGTGTGACTCGTGCCTAAAAGACACTCCCGTCTTTCTCTCTCATTTCAATTTTTTTCTTCTTTCCTCGCGACAATCTCCGCCCCCGCACGGCTCAAAGTCCGATCCACCCGTGACGTGGCTCGACAATAATTAACCGATCGATCGCGACGAGGTTCTATCGATCGGTCGCTGAAATTTTTCATCCTCGTTTGCTACGCGAAAAATCGCAAGTAGTAAAAGTCGAAAGTTTACGAAGAGCGCTTTCGCATCAATTTTATTAACGCGACCGATCGGGAGGCAACAATAACCGAATCGATTCGCGGTAGAGCATTTCGTCCGACTTTCGAGGCCGATTTTTCTCACTTGCGACAGCGAAAAATCGTAGCCGGTTTATCGATTCGTCTCGCGGGCCTCGCGATAATCGAGTCAAACTGTACGGTTTTCAAAAATTTTTATTTTTATTCATATAATTACAACTAAAATCAATTTTCGTACTCGTGAATGCAAAATTATGATTGATTTGGCTACTTAAATTCAGTCAAAACATCGATCGAATCTTTCGGCTCGAGGTCCTCGAAAAATATTCAGGGACCAATTTGGTACCGATTTCACGTTGGAGAATTTACCGAGCTCCAGTTCCGGTTTCTAAACCCAAATTTTCGGCACAATGGAATAGAACGCGCGAACCGGTTCCTCGAAGTCTCTCTTCACTTTTCTTTTTTTTTTTTTTATCACCCGGATTTTGACTGCAGCGGCCAACTTATTCGCGCCTCGTCTTGCGAAAATCGATGACGTCAAGCCCGCAATCGTAAAAAAAAAATCATCCGCGAGTGAAAATATCGAGAGATGGGTCCTACTTACGATCGAATAGCGAGCGCAATGGAAAATTTTTCGTCGAGAGTGAGTCTCGTTCTCCACGCTCGCTCTCAAAATTTCAATTCAATTTTAAAATCGGTAAGACTTGGAGACAAACATGAACCGATTTTCACGTGTGAATGATAATTTATGAAAACGATGATATGAGACGAAATTTCGAGCCGGTTTGTTTTTGTGGATACGAGAGAGGAGAGAAAAATATGCGTGACCCGGTTTTACGCGGAGATTGCATTGCGTAAGAAGCGCAATTAGTCATACGGATGTTTCCTTCTCACCTTTCGCGGTGTCGAAGACGTTAAACGTTTTCGGCCGAATTCCGGGAAGATTAAAAAGTTTTGATTCTGGAAAGGGGGCCGATTGACACAACCAGAGGTTACATAATCCTGCGGTACGTGCCGTGCGTCACAATCGACCCCGTGTATTCCGATCAGGCGGCGAATAATTATTTTCCCCGTGTTTCGTAATTGCGAATGACGAATGACGTCTTTCGTTTTCGTTTCAGGTCTATGCGTAGTTTGGGGCTTGTACACTCTGGCGTCGGCTTACGTCGAAGACGTCGTGCACGTAAGGAGTCAACGTAAGTTGCATAGCGCTAATATTCGCTTAAAAAAAAAAAAAAAAATAAAATAATGAAATTTAAAATTAAAAGTTAATGTAATCAGTTGATTTGTAATTAATCGATTGGCTAATCCATTTTTTAAATTTTTTTATTCGATTACTTTAGTTTACAAGGGGTGCTCAATAACGCGTGACCATCGAAACACAAAAGGGGCACCCATTAAACGCGAGCCGGTTCTCTCGCCTCTAATGCGCCAGACGTAAAACTTTTAACCTCTCTGCTACTTTTTCATCTTCTTTTTTTCTTATCTTTTATTTCGAGAAAGAATTTCGTGTAAAATTAGGTCAAATGAGAAAATGGTCGGGAATTTTTTTATTTTCTCTTTCACTGGTCTAATAAAATCCTCTTGGAATAAGAATAACGATTTCTCGGTGGAACCTCGTTACGATCACAGATTGGGATTTATCGTTTACGTTATCACTGTAAGAAATTTCTATAGTGAATTCGAAGATCATCGATCAAGCTTTATTATTTTTCATTCGAGACAGTAAAATGTAATCGCTAAAGCGATCCAAGAATATTTTAGACAGTGAGAGCGAATCGACGGGGTTGAAATTTTGTCTCGTTGTTCGTTTCTGATAAGATAATCCCGTAAAATAGCGTTCACGTACGGAAGGCCGCAATATGCCGCGCCCGTTCGCGACTGGAGCGGAAGTTGGGACGCGGGACCGAGAAGATCCGGTCCGCTTTACAGACGTGACACGCAACCGAGACCACCACCGATGCCCATCAGACTGGTAAAGGTCGAGCAAGAGAAAAGCGACCCGATCGCGACAATAAGCGAAACCCTCGGTGCCCTTAACACCGTCGGCAGTTACATCGTCGACATGACGAGGGGCGAGAATCCGAATAATCCGCCGAAAGAGTTGCCCTCCGCAATTTACACGATATCGAAAAACATTTTAGGTAAAATACGAAATTGTGAAATTCTTCAAAATTTTTTAAAGAATAACGATCCAAACAAGAATCGGAGTGACAAATTCAAATCTCGAAAATTTTTGACCAATTTTAGGCCGCAACGTGACAGACAGCATAGCGCCTCTAGTTCGAGGCGTAGCGCTACCTCTGAGGCCAGCAACCACCACCCAGGCACCGACGACGACCACAACAGTGGCCACCCAAACTCAAGTGCAGACTCAAACTTCCCTCGAGATCGCAAATCGAGACAAGGAGAGCACTCCGTCCACTTGCACCACCGCGGAGGGCAATCCGGGTCGGTGTCAGGATCTCAGCAACTGTCCTCAGTTGTTGCTGGATTTGACCAAGCTCAGACAATCGTTGTGTTTCAAGAGTTTATTCGTACCAGGAGTTTGTTGTCCCGCTGATAAATTTGGAACGAGGTACTTGAAATTCAAACTTAGAAAATCGAATCATAATCATTTATTTTTATATTTTAATTTTTATGACCAATTTTTTCAGCGAGGGATCCAACCCAAGTGTCGACGTAACAAGACCTCCGAGACCGATAATAAGACCCACGAAACCACCAACTCCAAGACCGATTCCGCTCTTCCCGGTAGCTACGACGACTCATCGCCCGGAGTCAATCACCCCTGCCAGTATCTTCACGAACAGCAGTAATGGTTTTGAAACCATCGAGACGATAGACAATAATTTCATCACCGACGATGATGGTGATTATCTTTCAGAGATTATTATTTCAAGTTCGATGGGATATTTAAAGCTCATTTTGTTGAATTTCAGAATGCGGCGTGAGAAACTCCGGAAAATACCGAGTGGTGGGAGGTGAAGAGGCGTTACCGGGTCGCTGGCCCTGGATGGCCGCTATTTTCCTGCACGGCTCGCGTCGTACCGAATTCTGGTGTGGAGGGTCTCTGATTGGACCCAAGCACATCCTCACAGCCGCGCACTGCACCCGGGACCAGCGTCAACGACCGTAATTAAATTTCTTCAAGCACTTTCTTATATCGAGATAGCCGTTTAGTCGAACGATAACGAGTTAAATTTGATGGTTTTACTAATTTAAATTGAAATTGAATTAGTAAATTAAAAGCTCATCTGCGTGAATAATCAACCTAAATTTGTAAAAAAATTTTTTTTTCAGATTCGCAGCTAGACAGTTCACAGTGAGGTTGGGAGACATCGACCTCGAACGAGATGACGAACCTTCATCCCCTGAGACTTACACAGTAAAAGAGATACACGCGCATCCGAAATTCTCTCGTGTTGGTTTTTATAACGATATTGCGATACTCGAGCTGAACAGGCCGGTCAGACGAACACCTTACGTCATACCGATTTGCTTGCCCTCGGCTAGGTATAAGGGCGAGTTATTCGCTGGTGCAAGACCAACTGTTGTTGGATGGGGTACCACTTACTACGGTTAGTAATTATAACTAATCCCTTTCATCTGTAAAAGAAATTATGCAATAAATTCTCGTTCCTCATTAAAAAAAAAAAAAAAAAAATAGACCAATATAAAACAAACTTATTCTGTTCTCTACAGAATTATGTACAGAATTTTAACGATCAATTATAATCAACAGGTGGCAAAGAGAGTACGGTACAACGACAAGCAGTGCTACCAGTTTGGCGAAACGAGGACTGCAACGCTGCTTACTTCCAGCCTATCACAAGCAACTTCTTGTGCGCCGGATACAGCCAGGGAGGCAAGGACGCTTGCCAAGGTGACTCTGGTGGTCCTCTGATGCTGAAGGTAGAAGGCAAATGGACTCAGATCGGTATTGTCTCGTTCGGCAATAAATGTGGCGAACCCGGCTATCCTGGGGTCTACACGCGAGTGACGGAATACGTCGATTACATAAAGAGCAATTCTAAGTGACGAGCCAAGCCAGATTTTTGAAATCCTATTGTAAATAATTCTATCTCTTGTACCATATACGTTATTTATGCACGTGAATTACGAAAATGAAGAAATATTTTAGTAAGTTCTGACGATACGCTGGCGAAGAGTTGTGCCAACGAAAAGAGCGCTTCCTTATGTTTTTTTATAAATTATTGCGACTATTATTATTATTGATTGTGTATGTAAAATGTTTTAAATATATGAAGAATATTCAAACAAAAACGAAAAGCGTTGGTCTTCACATTAGTCCATCATTTGTTTCAAATTCCTCATGCAGGGCGACTGAAAATTGATTCACAAGTGTAACATACATCTTGAAAAAATGTCAATGAAAATTCCTGTTTCAAAATTCACGTAATGGACGGTCAAAACGGAGCAAATTTGTTGTCGTTGTTGTATCAATCGAAAGAAACCCGCAAAGAATTCGGTCAGTATGCAAAAACTCCAATTTCAAACGGAAATCGAGATTTTTACTGAATATTTGTTACGACGGTCAATAGATGTGGGAATCTGGAAACTCAAACGAGGATTGCGAGGATCTCGGAACGAGTGATACGCGCATAGATAATTCTTGCCAGGGTGAAAAAAGTGTTATGTGGTCGCGAAAAGCGAAAACGAAGTTTACTCAGCACTACACGAATCCCTTTGCTGAATCCTTGCAAAACGAAAGAAACGACAAGCCCAGAACAAGCCGTACGCATAGCAAATCGAATTTAACGCGCAAGACGTTTTCCGATTTGCGCGTCAATTCAAGAACTGAAAGTGGGTCCAGTGAAAATATCGGACCGTCGCAATTCACGTCTGAAAAAAGCGATGTAAGTAATGAATTTAAATTTTTTATAACCGAATATTATAAAAAAAATCAATTCAATCAATTCAGCAATCAATTATTCGTAATTTTAAGACCCTGATAAGCATCGATATCATGAAGAAAGGAAGCAAAAACAACACTCGTTACATGAACGACTCCAAAAGTATGGCAACCTTGACCGAGAAGCATGGAATCACCTTGGAGCATGCAAGATCGCGTACAATTACTAGCAAAAACAGCAACTGTCACAAATTGCGTAGCAGTCTCTCCTTCGAAGTCTGGAAGCGACAGAAAGATATGAAGCAAAAGGAGAAGTTGAAGGAGCAGAAATTAAGAATGGACCAAGAAAGAGAACAGCGAATCAAAGATCACGAGCGTTGGAAAAATGTTGTCGAAGTACAAAAATATTATTAAAAATACAATTGAAATAATTAATTATAATTAAATAATAATTAAAATCTGATTATAGGAGCGACTGAGATCGAGAGTCGAGCACAAGAGGAAGGTGCAGAGTTTCGACGACAAACGTCAAATGAAACTAGAAGATTTGTGTGGGAAAGCTACGAAAGAAATCCCATATCTTAATTGGGTTGCCGAAACAGACAGAATGAAGGAAATTTTCTGTTTGTCACCAACACAGCCGCAACGAATTCCCAGAGCGCAAACTGCACACGCGAGGTACAGCTCCATGATGGGACCACAAATGGATTGGACTTACCCAGAAAAATTTAGAGGAAGAAATCGCGCCGGATCCTTCTATTACCCACCGTCACATTATACCAATAATTATTCGTGGAATCGTATGTGAAAGAGGACAGTCTGAAATGGATTGAAATATTTAAATGTTTATTAAATCATCGTCAGAATTTGTGAAATGTCGCGAAATTTATTAAATAAATTTAAACGGCTAAATGATAATTGTACGTACTTTCATTTTCGCGATATAATTCACTGAAAAAACATAAAATTTTGATAATATAGACATAAAAGAAAATGTCTGTAGTATAACATTATATAATTTACCCATTGAAATAAACATCGTAAATGCGAAATATTACAGCTAATATAATACTATATTAAAGTTATAATGACTAGAATAATTGGTCGTGTGTAATTGGAGATCATAAGTTAGGAGTTTTTTAGTATGTGTTTTTCTTGGGTTTTATCGCTAATTCTCTATCATGATCGGTCTTTCTCCTTCAAATTATTCAGGGCTTTCTGTACCAATACGCTGAGATTTTTTGGAAGATTCATCTGTATGGAATGTATCTGTTGCATAACTTGACTTTCGCCAACACTCGTGACAACTCCGTTCGTCACGATATTATTTTCCTCGATTTCATTAACATCGGATTCCGTTGAGGGACAATTCAGATCTTTCAAATTATCTTCACCTAAAGTGAAAATTACTATGTAAAGAATGTAAATAACAATAGCAAATTTTACATACAGTTAACATTTCCGTCGGTAGCCGCGTATCCCTCCAGAAGTTTCATAGTTGGTGATTGAACAGCGTTGTCCAATTCGCAAATCCTCAAAGCTAATATTCTATAAAAATTCCATATTATAACTTAAAGCAATGTGCTGAGATATAATAATGAACATACTTGTTTGTTTTTCGTTGATGCGCAAGTGCCAGTGTTTTGTCGTTTAACGCTTCTAATAAAGCTGTGCACAGGCAACGCAAATCGGCTATTGCGGCTGCAGATTTCTGAGGTGGGACATGACAACCTTCTTGCAATAATTGTTCAACTTGTTTGTGTGTCATGACCGAGCCAGCTGCAGAATTTGCACCTAACGTGAGATTACCCTTTACCTTTTTGCTATCTAGCATGCTCTGTAATATTTTGTATTAATTTTTAATAATATTATTTTTAATGAAAATTTAAAAAATTTTTTTAAACTTTACTTTATATTTTATTAAAGATTGATGGGCAAGCTTCTTTTCTTCTAGTAATTGCTGTAATCTTTCTTGAAGATACCTATTTTCATTAATTAAAGCATCAAGATCTACAGGTTTTGTTGCATTCAAGGCCTTTGACAATTCATGATTCAAACGATGAGCTTTACTTTTAAAAGCATTTCTCTCTGATTCTAATTCATGTTTTTCATCGATAACTGTTTGTAAATCAGTTTGCAATTGAGAACACTAAAATGAAGTTAAATTGTAGCTTTCCGATACTCTTATTAGAAATGCTCAATATTTACCTTTAAATTCAATTTTTCTAATTGTTCTATCATTTCTTCTCGTTGATGTACTGCTGGAGTATTTTGTGTTTCGGACCAACAACGACTATTGTTAGTACGTAATACTTTTATATCTCCTTGAGCATCCCTTAATTTTTGTCTCAGTGCCTCTACTTGCAACCTCAAACACTTATTCTGTTCTCTTACTTCAGTTAATAAATCTAATGTTCTAAAATCTCCATCCATTGTATAAGACCTGCATGAATTAAATTTCTGTTACAAATTTTGATCAATAACTTTATTTAACTCATTCATTTTATATGTTTAGTCTAATTTATTAAATTACCCTCTTTGTTCTCTTGCATCGCTTATTTGCTGTTTAAACTTAACAAATTTCTCCTGTACCTGCTCAGCCATCACTTTGAACTGATCACGCTGATGTCTACATTGCTCTAATTCTTTGCTTAAAAGTACGAGTGCCTCAGACTTGAGTTTCACCTTCTTTTGCAGCATTTCCTATAATTCAACGTGAAAGTTCTAGTGAATCAACAATAATTTAATATCTTATCATAATTCTCAGAAATTTTCTATTTAACCTACGATCGTTTCGCAGTCTGTTGACAATTCATTATCAGCCGGTAAACTCATGTCTGTCATTCTGTCATCGATCGTATGAATCATTATAGAATATTATAAGCTTAAAAATTTATTTCGAAAATAAAAAATAATCAACGAGTAGAGATTACAACAGGAAGAAGTTGCTTATAAAGTAAGGTTATGATTCGCAAACGACAAACGTCACGTTTTCGCAATCATTTTGACATTTCTCTGATTACGAACTTATCCAAATACAACAACGCAATTTATGTAGCGCAAAATACATTTTTACGTAGACCACCGATCACGTCACTGTTTATCGTCAACGTGTTTCGCGATACGCAATTGGCCGATGAGGTTAAATTTTTTCGATATTGCGTGATATATATTTGCGCATGTACCGATTTAATTTACCACGTATGATAGAGGCGCTCGCGCGCTAACCTTAAAAATATGAACCCTACACCTCGATGAAATACCCGCACACGTAACACATGGCTCAGGTTGCGGCAGGAGTAGTCGAGCGTCTAACTGAGTAGTATTACACCAGCCGGGAATTAATTGCGAGTGAAAAGTTTGAAAAAGGGTTATAAAAAGAAATGGATAACACAAGGACGAGAGAAAAATTGCCGGAGGTTATAAATTTTCCGGGTGAAGAAGAGAAGGTGCTGGAATTGTGGAAAGAATTGGATGTGTTTAAAACGTGTTTGAGACAATCCGCGAATAGGCCAAAATATTCGTTCTATGACGGTCCACCATTTGCAACGGGACTTCCCCATTACGGCCATGTGCTCGCCGGTACGATCAAGGATATTGTCACCAGGTACGCCCATCAATCCGGCTTCCATGTGGAACGCAGATTTGGATGGGATACCCATGGGTTGCCGGTTGAGTTTGAAATAGACAGAATGCTTGACATTAAGGGACCAGATGATGTTGCTAAAATGGGTATTGCTAAGTACAACGAAGCTTGCAGGAGTATAGTCATGAGGTATGCAAAAGAATGGGAGAAGATCGTCAGCAGAATTGGCAGGTGGATAGATTTTAAGAACGATTACAAGACCCTCTATCCTTGGTATATGGAATCCATATGGTGGGTATTCAAAGAGCTTTTTAACAAAGGCCTTGTTTATCAAGGCGTTAAAGTAATGCCTTTTTCGACTGGATGCAACACTCCTCTGTCGAATTTTGAATCGGGTCAAAATTACAAAGATGTGGTCGACCCATCTGTCGTAGTGTCTTTTCCACTTTGCGACGAACCTGGAGTACATTTGTTAGCATGGACCACAACGCCTTGGACACTGCCTAGTAATTTAGCTCTATGCTGTAATCCTACATTCGAATACGTAAAAGTCAAAGACAATACTTCTGATAAAATATATATTTTGTTAGAATCTAGATTAGATATTATCTACAAATCAAAAGATTTATACACTGTTGTTGGTAAGATAAAAGGATCCGACCTCAAAGGAAAATCCTACGAGCCCCTATTCCCTTACTTTGCTGATTTGAAGAAGAAAGGAGCGTTCGTAATATTGAACGACAGTTATGTGACAGCTGAGAGCGGTACCGGTGTCGTACACCAAGCTCCATATTTCGGTGAGGACGATTATCGCTGTTGCCTAGCCGCCGGTGTAATCACCAGAGATCAAGAGATCATTTGCCCAGTGGACAGCTGCGGACGATTCGTAGAACCGGTAACGGATTTCCGCGAAAAGTATGTCAAAGAAGCCGATAAGGAGATAATAAAATATCTTCAAGGTAAGAATCGTTTGGTTCAGAGTGGCAGTACCAAGCACAGCTATCCATACTGCTGGCGGTCGGATACACCGCTTATCTATAAGGCTGTACCGTCATGGTTTATCAGAGTCGAGTCGATAAAAGAATCGTTGCTGAAATCGAATGCAGAAACTTACTGGGTCCCGGATTACGTCAAAGATAAGCGATTCGGTAATTGGTTGCGTGAGGCTCGCGACTGGGCTGTAAGTCGAAATCGTTACTGGGGTAATCCGATACCACTCTGGGTATCCGAGGACGGCAAGGAGATCGTCTGCGTTGGTAGCATAGCAGAACTCGAAAAGTTAACCGGTGTAAAAGTAATCGATATTCACAGAGAAAGTATCGACCATTTAACGATACCATCTTCGAGGCCGAATTGTCCACCTTTAAGAAGAGTACCAGAAGTCTTCGACTGCTGGTTCGAATCGGGAGCCATGCCCTATGCACAGGTACACTTTCCCTTTGAACAGAAGAAGACCTTTGAAGACAGTTTTCCAGCGGATTTCATCGCCGAGGGAATCGATCAAACCCGAGGCTGGTTCTACACGCTCTTGGTCATCTCAACCGCGCTCTTTGGCAAAGCACCGTTCAAGAATCTAATTGCGAATGGTTTGGTGTTGGCCGCCGATGGACAGAAAATGTCGAAACGTAAGAAGAACTACCCCGATCCTGTTGAAGTAGTTAACAAGTACGGAGCCGACGCTTTGCGGCTGTACTTAATCAACTCTCCGGTTGTACGTGCTGAGAATTTGCGTTTCAAAGAAGAGGGTGTCAAAGACGTAATTAAAGATGTATTCTTGCCATGGTATAATGCTTTTAGATTCCTAATGCAGAATATTGAACGTTTCGAACGAGAGGAGAAAGTTACATTTGTTTACAAGGACGTTAAGAACGAAGTAAGCAAATCCGAGAATATAATGGATAGGTGGATACTGTCTTTCACCCAAACACTGCTTCAATTCATGAAGACCGAGATGGGTGCTTATCGGTTGTATACAGTAGTGCCAAGATTAGTCAAATACATCGACAATCTGACGAATTGGTACGTGAGAATGAACAGGAAACGTATAAAGGGTGACAGTGGTTTTGAAGACTGTCAACAAGCCCTCAACACCCTCTTCTCTGTAGTGTACACCATGGTTTTGATAAATGCACCTTTTACGCCATTTTTGACTGAATTCATGTTCCAGCGTCTTTCAAAGTTACTGCCGTCGGTCAAAGAAAACATGGACAGCGTGCACTATCAAATGATACCGAATGGCTGCTCAAAACTCATCGATGAGAGTATCGAAAGAGCCGTTTCGTATCTGCAAACTATAATTGAATTGGGTAGAGTAGTCCGTGATCGAAAGACTATTCCAGTAAAATACCCGTTGCCAGAAATAATCGTTATTCATCAAGACGAGAGTGTATTAAAAGAAATAGTCTCCTTAAAGTCTTATATCCTTGAAGAGCTTAATGTTAAGGAATTGACAGTAACGACAGATAAACAGAAATATGGTGTTGCATTGAGAGCTGAACCGGATCACAAAGTTCTCGGTGCTCGTCTGAAAGGGGAATTCAAGGCCGTCACCCAAGCCATCAAGGAGCTTACCGATAAACAATTGCAAGAATTTGTGGAGAAGAAAGAAATCACCGTATTGGGTCATCAACTTAGCGAGCAAGATCTTAGGCTCATGTTCAGTTTCACCGGACCGGCCGCTGATCAGTTATCGCTGAGATACGAAGCACACAGCGAGGGTAATATTCTGATTTTACTCGACATTACTCCGGACGAAACAATGCAGAATGAGGGTATAGCTCGTGAAATAATAAACCGTGTACAAAAGCTTCGAAAGAAGGCACAACTGGTACCGTCCGATGAAGCTGAAGTTTACTACGAGATTAAGGACTCATCCAGCAATTTAGCTCAAGTTATTATTAGCCATAGAGAATTCATCGAAAATACTACAAAAACTCCACAAAAAGATATCTCACAACTGAAGAATAAGAATAATCTTCTAATTGAAGAATTACAAAAGATAAAAGGTGTAGATATGAAACTCGTATTAGTTAAAACGTCTAGTTCAAGTTTTTCCGCTACAGATCCACCTAAAGAATCATCCTTCTGCAAATTTGCAAATATAGAACTTGTTGATATCAAGCCTCGATTTGGTGCTACTAGCAAAGTAGGTTCTGTTTTATTAGAAAATATTGTTTCTTCAGAGTCAATAACAGCTGATCAACTAAGGAATGAGGTTGACGTCATTTTCGGTCTTTACAATTATCCTTACGATTTGTATATAAAAGAAGAAAAAATTGAAAGAAGTATAGACATTTCTGCATTGAATGGAAAAACAATACAGGTAGTAAAAGCTGGTGAAATTCCGCCAGCAGTAAAATTAGAATCTTCATATCCCGTTTGCCGTTTTTTCAATGTTCAATACGATACGAAACGCACTACAATTTTATTAGAAAATCCTCAGAATAACTTTGTTTTAAATATCGAAGACGTGAAACAGAGAATAAACAATTTATTTGGCAAATCGTATGTATCGTTACCTTCACTGATCAATGAATTGCACGGTACAACTCTAAAAATCAAGTAAAGAGAATAATTTTATTTTAGATTGTTAATTGTGTCTATGTATAGATGATAATTGACATAAGTTTGTTAATCTCATATATAATATCGATTCGGCTCTTTTTGGCTTTTTGTCAGTTATAATATTTATTATTGAACAAAAATATTATTTTTCTAAATTATGGCTACATTAATTCTATATTCATTTTATTTATTTTTATTATTTAATTCTTGTGAAAGCCTACAAGAAAGTATTTTATGTGGAGGCCTGTTTTTTTTCATAATACCCCTCATTGTAATTTAAATAAGAAACCCACTTTTTGGTACGATAATTTATGATCATTCATTACTACGTTATTATAATGTAACATCAAATGATCAAATGATACTATTAATGTCACAATTTGAAAATATAGCGAAGTTGAATAAAATTTTGTTATTTTTTAAATAACCTTTCCTCGATAATTACTATAAAAAATGAAATAGCAAGTATCAAATAAATAGACATTTATTCATATTGCATACAACATTTACAATTTAATTACTAATTCAAGTTTTCAACAAAATATAATACAGTGTATTACAGAGGTAATCCTGACTCATTTAACTGTTTTTATCATCACTTTTCTTAGTGTAATTTAAAAAACAAAATTATTGTACATGAAAAGTTTATAAATGGTTTAATTCGAAAATCTCATACCGTCCAAAGAACTGTCTCAAAGTATGTAATTTGTCGCTTTTTGTCAGATATTCTTTAGCGTTTTATAAATCAAATAAAAATGTTCTAAATTCCATTTTCAAAGTTCATGATAAGTGGACCCTATAATTAACAATCACAAGATGTGATTCGTAATATTCCCGTCAAATTTATTCTCTGGAATGGTTTAACTGAATTTCGTATAAAAAAATTCATAGCAATATACATACGTATCGCAACTTATTCACAATAGAGTTTGAGTACCGTTGTGACTATTCCAACAATGCTCATTGTGTTTGCAGTTAAATTGTTTAACAATTACATAACTCTTCTTAGAAATATTTATATACACGCCATGTTATTTAACAGGCACGATAAATAAAAAAAAAACAAAATCGAGGGACATTCGAACAAAATTATTATCTAGTCAATACGATCGTTAAAAAAAACGATGAATAAATAAGTTAAAGTATTTCATTCGAATAACACAGGACTTTGTTAATAAACATCAAAAAAATTTCAAATTAAATGTACGCTTTCACGCAATGCTCGGTTGGATTTCGTTGTGTTAACATCTTCAACCCGAAGTTCACATGAATGATTTATCACTTTGGCCTAATTCTGAGTAACGTATAATTATTAAAATTTCAAGAAACGATTATCTCCCCTGACGAATATTTACAATTGTGATCCCAGTTTCGACAATCTTATCGGAAATTCTTTGAGGAGAAATATTTGCTTACAAAAAAATAATTCGAATGTCATTCTATTAAAAAACAAAAACAAAAAACGAAACTGAAGATCATTATTATCACTTTTAAACATCACTTCTGAAATCATTATATAACAGAAATATAAAAAATAATTCCGTACCGTAAAACAATAATTAAAATCATAATACAACCAACAATATCTCAAATACACGAATTCATTGTGTTTTGAAACACAATTTTATACTTTTCTTATGAGAAAAAAGAAAATGGTATTTATTATGCAACAATCGATCTTTCTATATAATTGCACGGAGAACAAAACCAACTCACTCTCCTACAAGCTAAATGGATGAAAAAACCACTGCACTTACTCGATATTTCTAATGCTGTCTTGATCTGGAAAGAAATTACTAAACAAAGACACGGTAAAAATTGCCGTAAGAGCGTATAATGCAAGAGTAGTCGTAGCGGTGAAGAGCTGAGCGTAGTGATACCGCGAGTACCAAGCGAGACCGAGTATGAGCGTTAAAATGCTCACTAATAATCTACTGAGATCCCACTCGTTATGGACCGAGCTCAGACCCGTTCCCGCTGGCAGATCGTGAAATGATTGTGGATTAAAATATATCGACGATGAATTGTCCAGTGTTGACGATTGCGCAGTGGAGGATTGATTCTGTGGAGCTTGATGCACCAAACAATGCACTACACAGTCGTTGTATAACCCACACTTTTCCAGCGTTTGACTATCGGGTTGAAGAACTCTGCCGTTAAAGACTAATCTTACCAATTTACGTGCTTCGAGCTCCATTTGAAAATGTCTCCTAGAAAAATTATAAGTATGACCAATTTTTTCTTCCTTCAAATTAAAATTTTGTAATAAAATAAGAACCTTTTAAAGTCTCCAAGCATTTCTTTCAGACTACCAGTAACTACTTTCTGGTCATCATTAATGAATTTAAGTTTAATACTAATGTTGTTTTCAGAATCATTAGTCAGAGGTTCTTCAATAGATTCTGTTGGTGTTGGTGTTGCAGACCCTGATTGCGATTCTGATTTACTTGTGGAATCTGTATTTTCTATTTTTCTTTCGCTATCGTTTGTGAAGGAATCCATAGCTTGGATAAGCACTTCTTCGGATGTTTCCTCTGATGTCCTGTCAGGTTGAGCAGGACTTCCACTACTTTCTATAATTGTAAATGGTCTTTTACCAATTGTACTAATAAAAACAGTATATTCAGAGATCGTCATTTACCTGCAGTGGATGAATCTGGACAACTCATTTCAGTATCGTTATTATCATCTGCATTCGTTTCTGTAACTTCTTCATCCGATATTTCTAAATTTGGGGGCCGAACAGCTGAACTTCTGGTTCGAGCAGCTCTCAATTCAGATATGCGTGTGCGTGTTTCGTGTTGCAGTATTAATACTGTGCGTATTAAAGGTTGATCTCCAATATTTGTTGAACACCAAGCAATCCAACCAATTAGTAAGATACCAACAACGATAAAAAAATCTGTGACTTCATCTCCAACTCCCTCGATGAGCGACATTTTGTAAATTTGTTGTTAACCTGTTAAGATTGAAAATGACAAATACATTTCAGAAAAAATACTACGATATATTACATTTATAATTATTTTAGTTATCCTTGCTTGTGTATCATGCATGACAGCTGTAAATATGTTTTGTTCTTAAATAATAAAGTATTCAAAATATAGTAATTGGCATATGATGTTTGTCTTATCAAATTAAGACATCACCGATCGACAATTCCAACCGTGATAACAATCTTTCTCCGGCGTGTTCCAGTCCACGAGGACCGTTCTAATTTTAAAAACAGAAAAAGAATACAATTTGACATACCTACGGTGGTTCAAGGTGAAACGAAAATTTGCTAAGGTTATATCATGGAATTTCACAATTCGCTCGTATTGCAGGGAAACTTTTCTCGAATAATACCGTCTCTCGCTTTTTCTCAACAATTCATACTACGCGAGTTAGATGATTAATTATTAATGGAATGAGGATCGGTTCGATTAATCGCGTAATACGATCGATGTATAAGTCGGGCGTCGGAGGTGTCACTGTATGTGTCGTATAACTTTGCTATAAATACTACACTTACCCGCGCTTACTTGATTCCGTTTTATGACTTCTGTACAAAACGGAACGAAAGTTAATTAATCTACACCGATGAAACAAAAACACACAATAAAATATTTGTCCGCGGGCATTTGGATATGACGCAGATCAATATGACAATACCGACATGTCTGAATATAGTTGATTACTAAAGTACGATTCCATGTTTTATTCTTTCCTCTCTTTGAAAATCTTAAAACAGGTGTTGAACAGGTAAACGTGATTTGTTACAATGTACCGCAAACGAAATTTCAAAAATAAAAATGCAATTGGTTATCGTTTTGTTTACTATCGAGTTATTCGAATAAAATATGCACGAAAAAATTATTTACTCGTTAAAAATCATGATAAGTACGCGAATAAAAATTTAAAAAGTAGAATTTTTTTCATATTTCCTCTTCTTAAAAATATACAGTAATTAAGGGGAACAGTATAATCGGCTTTCGCAATTCCTGCATTAGGAAACGGAACCGTAGCTGATATATACGTGAATGCTATATGACGTATGGTAATGAAAAAAACAGAAGGACGGAGAGATACTTGACCGATCGCGAATTTACGAATCTCGTTACTAGCAGTTGTGGTCGTGACTAAAGAAGTCATACGCCACACGTCAAGATGGCTGAATTGATTGCGGTGCCGTTAAAGAAACCGTCTGATGTAGACGTAGTGAAACCGTTGACAAATGTGATTAAATCGACATATAGTGGTTCCAGTAATCAGGATGAGTTTGCAGAAGCCGTTGCGGAATTTGGTAAATTACGAAACAATGCACTTTGGAGAGCCTTTGAAAAATACGAGAGCTCGTTGGAGGTTATTTACAGGTATGAGTCATCTTTTAATCAATCATTTCCACCCTTGATCGTCTTTAAGAAAAATTCGCACAAGATTATCTTGACAATTTATTATCCTATTTGTTTTTCCCGATTCAAATATATTCCTTTCTATAATAGTTCCTAAAATGAGATTTAAATGTGTGACATTTGCTCACACTGACTTGCATTTGTCAGAATGATAATATGATGTAATTTCTTATTAGTTACTATGATCAACTTTGCGCTTTGGAAGGAAAGATTCCAGCTCATGAACTTCAAATTCCATTTAAATGGAAGGATGCTTTCGATCGTACAATTTTTGGTGGGAAGCTGAGTTTGAGTAAGTAATGATAACAATCACGATACAAATATATGAGCTCCAATAACATTTTGATATTATTTACAGCAATTAGCACATTAGCTTATGAGAAAGTATGCGTTTTATTCAATATTGCTGCATTACAAAGTTCAGTAGCTGCAACCCAATCGTTGGATAGCGATGAAGGCCTCAAACTAGCAGCTAAATTATTCCAGCAAGCAGCTGGTATTTTCCAATATCTCCAAAAGAATGTTATGTTAGCAATTCAGCAAGAGCCAACTCCAGATATCAGTCCAGAAACACTGGGAGCACTGTCATCTTTAATGTTAGCTCAAGCACAGGAAATATTTGTACATAAAGCTATACATGATAGCATGAAAGATGCCATAGTTGCTAAACTAGCTGCACAAGCAGAAGAATTATATGCAGATGCATTAAAATTATTCCAAAAAGAAATTTTCAGATCATTCTGGGACAAAGAATGGGTTCCTTTAGTAAGTATATTCAAAATAATTTTCATAAATTAAGAAGGGTTTCTCTTTATTTTTGATTTTAAATTTAGATTGCAGGTAAACAAGCTGGTTATCGTGCCATGGCTGAATTTTATCAATCATTAGTCTGCAGAAGTAACAAAATGATTGGCGAAGAAATTGCAAGATCAGAACATGCAGTAGAATTGTTTAAGGCTGCGCAGCAACGTTCCAACAAACCTAGTTTGTTCCAAGATTATGCCAATAAAGCTCAGAGAAATTACAATGAGGTGAAAAAGGATAATGATTTTATCTATCATGAAAGGATACCAGACATAAAAAATTTAGAACCTATTGGTAAAGCCTGTGTAGCCAAAATATTACCATTACCAGCTGTAATGAGCTCTAATTTCAAAGATTTGTTTGCCGAGTTATTACCCGTCAGCGTTCATCACGCAATGTCTTCCTACGAGATTCGTCGAAACGAACTCGTCAATGGCGAAATTTCAAAATTACGAGAGATGACGCAAGTTCTAAACAGCATATTAGCCAGTCTGAATTTGCCAGCTGCTATCGAAGATACAAGCGGAACCGAATTACCCCAATCTCTTTTGGATAAAGCACAAGCTGTCCGGCAAGCTGGTGGTATCGATGCTTTGAATAAGGCTATGACTGATCTCCCGGAATTGCTGCAAAGGAATAAAGAGCTTCTAGATGAATCCGAGAGAATGTTACAAGAAGAACGTGAATCGGACGATCAGTTGAGAGAACAGTTCAAAGAAAAATGGACGAGGATACCTAGCGCTCGTCTCACTGAACAATTTATGGTTAATGCCAAAAAATATCGAGAGATTATAAACAATGCCGTTGAGGCTGATAAAGTAAGTATATAATTATTTTTTTGAATAATTGATTTTTAAATATCAATAATTGGTTTCTATTAGCATGTGCGTCAAAAATATGAGATACACCGCGAAGGCATGGAAATATTGAGTATGGATGATGGTGAAATTATTAATGCAGTTCCTACAGGTTCGGCCGTCCAAGAAAGTGGTATTGTGATGCAACTTAGGAAATTGATGGAAGACGTAAGTTTTTTTTTTATAAGAATTCTATTCCCAAATACGATGCAAAAAAAACTAAAATTTACTTTTTTTTTAGGTAGAAGCGTTAAAAGCAACACGTGACGTTATAGAGAGCGAGTTGAAATCTGCTACTATAGACATGAAGAGTACATTTTTATCGGCATTAGCAAAAGATGGTGCTATCGATGAACCTAATTTGTCTGTAGAAAATATTGGACAGGTTTATGGCCCATTGCAAAAGCAGATTCGGGAAAGCCTTGCTCGTCAAGAAGAATTAGTTGCCTCTATTCAGGTACGAATTAAAATTATATTCATTTCTTTTTTTAAACGAATAAATTAACTTTGAATTTCATTTTTAGAGTGCTCACGCACAATTCACTAATGAACAAAGCGGAATTGGTAGTTCGCGAGAAACAATGCTGTGTAAATTAGCTAGTGCTTACGACGCTTTTAAAGAATTAAAAGATAATTTAAGCGAGGGTACTAAATTTTACAATGATTTAACGCAGGTTAGTACAATACATATTTTTCAACGTTGAATATTCTAATTCAAAAACTAATTAATTATTATTATCGTAGTTGCTAGTAGTATTTCAAAATAAGATATCCGATTTCTGCTTTGCCCGTAAAACGGAAAAAGAAGAACTAATGAAAGATTTGACAACTAACTTGAGTCACGCAGGCCCTGTAACAACGCCAAGTATTCCATCTCATCATGGAGGTAAAATAAAAAAATATTTGCAACACATTCTTTACTTCTAACACATTTCTTTATTTCTAATGAGAATTATTTTTAGGACCTCCCAATCAATCTGGTAATTCTAACAATGGGGCAGCACCTCAGTTGCCCTACCCGACAAATTATACTGGTGGAATGCCCGTACCATATGGCTCATCTCCTGCAGTACCATATCCAACTTATACACCTCCACCTATGCCTACGACATATAATCCCTACGGAACCTTACAATATCCCGTACAAGGTAAATGATTTTTTTTTGTTGTGAATTAATTTTTTACAATTTAACCAATAAATTTTTTTTAGGTGGATACAATTATCCGTATCAAGGTCAACCACCTCAAGCTCCTCCACAAGTCCCATACGGTGGTTACGCTACTTTGCCTCGGTATGGCAATCAAAATCCGCAAGGATTTAATCAATGGGGTTGAGTACGCGCTGCCATGTTACTGTGATCGAAAAAATAATATTTAAAAACTTGTAAATTAAAATTAATTATTTTGGACGTCTGTTTAATCTGTTGTATCAGTTGGCAACTGAGCAATTACTTATGATTTTTAAAAATGCATAATTGTAATATTACAGAACGTTATTCATGAAATATTTTTAATTGATAGAGAAACAAATGGCAGAATTTATATTCTAAAAGATCTGTCAATATTATTTTTTTATTCCATGTATGAAAAGAATAGTCTTACTATTCTGAAACGCATAATATTGTAGTGTAAAGGATCATTGTTTGCTATTTATAAATTTATTTTGTAAAATAAAATAGAACTACACGCGTACGTCAACCGCCTTATTAAGAATTTGTAAAAACGTAGTCTTTTTAATTGAATACTATGCAGCTTATTTTGTCACAATGTTAATGATAAGATGGAGACGCTTTATAAAATCTATGCGCTAATCTAATCAATGCTACGATTTTATACCCCAGCATATCACATTTACGCTATTTCTAATTTTGTTTTTAGCTATGTAATAAACAATATTAAGCATAATAAAATAAATCGAGATTTGAAATTTTTTTGACCAGTTAACTATCCGTGTTTCTCGATAACCTGATAATGTGATAAAAATAAGGAGAATAATTAAGTTATTTCGTTGAATATCTTTTATTTGGAGTTTTATTTCATATCACAATAATTGCGATATTATTTGTCTCGACCTAGACAGTTGTGTAGTACATTTGTTAAATAATAGTAAGTAAGCAATAATCGTAAAGAAATTTTAACTTCCAATACAAAATTTGTTATCAACATGAGACTAAATATGGTTGCATCACATTTTAGCATGCAAAATGGCAAAACATTTTTTCAATTTTTTTTCAAATTAATGTATGAAAGTTAATTTTATATGTTTATATGTTAATTACAATTGTTTGTTTCACTAAACAGAATAAATACAAATTGATTAGATATTATCCCTTACTGTATAATATGTACTTACACGAATTGAAAAATGTCATCACTTCTGCTGTAAAGCAGCGGATTGATTCGTCGTTAAATTATAGCAAAGTCAATACATCGTATAATTGCCGTTTATTAATCTTTGGAGTGACGACTACTCGAGCTACTTGAACGTGAACGACGTTTGAATTTAGCTTGAGCGGACAATTCTGGTGCATTTTCGTTTCTCCTTGGTTTGTTTCGATGATTACGCGATGACTTGTAATGATTATCGTGATATTGATTAGCATTGTTTGATCTTCGATAACTAATAGAAAAATGAAATTGATTATTTCCAATAATATTACAGTCGATAAATTTTTTGATATATTCACCTGTAGTCATTACGGCGATCGTATCTTCTGAAATTGTCTCTTCCACCGCGCCCTGATCTAAAATTATCACGACGACGAGGCGAGAAGCGTCGGAACCTTCTTTCGCGACTACCTCGGCGATCGCGATCTCTAGATCTTTGCCGATTTCTAGATCTTGATCTTTTGTTACGATCATGTGAATTGCGTCGAGAATGCCTATCCACATGAGACCGACTCGATTCACGCTTATCTCGTTTCATTCCACTTTTTGCTAGATCATCATCTTTCTCTTGTTCAACCATTTCATCAGCATTATCCGCCATAGGATTCGTGGTATCTTTCTCAAACCGTAAATTATCATTTAAACCAACCTGGTCATCAGCTTGATTATTTTCCTGGTCATTAGCATCTTCTGATACATGATTACCCGAGCTGTTCAACTTCTCAGCCGTGTTTTCTTCATCTTCAGGATTTTCAACGAAACGCTTTCTCTCACCATCACGTTTTTTCTCAGGATCATCATTATCAACACGTTTTTTTTCCATTTTCTAAAATTGATTACATGATTTGTACGAAATTCATTTGTTCATATTAGTGACATATTAATAAGATAATGTACCTGAAATTCTTGCAATTTGATTGTGCGATTTTGAGCTTGTTTCCAATGAGGTGGCGTGACGCTCCTTGAACGACTGCGCGATGGTGTTCGATATCGCTAAAATTCGATATTATTCGCTATAAGATTCGCTAGTATTCTCAAATAATATGCTCATTCCGAAATATAAAAAAAATATTTGTAATATACGTACGAAATTGCCTCTGCCTTTTAGCTGCCGATGAGTTTTCCTGTTTTGTCTTATACGATCTCTGTTATAATGCTGTCTATATTCTTTTTGATTAGCGTTGTTTGCTGGACCGCCACGATAGAGGAATTTATTTGCTGGTACTTCCGGAATTTCATCTGGATCAATCTTAGTAACAGATACTAAAGGATGGGGTTTGCCAGAATCTTCATCATTTGAGTCCTGTACTTCTCCTTCTTCTGACTTTGCTCTCTTTTTACTAAAATCAAAATATAATGAATGAATATTCCCTTATACACATTTTGATAATTACCTTTTTTTACTCTTCTTCTTCTTAGATTTAGCAACATATGAATCCGAATCAGATTCAGATTCAGACGAGCTACTCCGTTTGGATTCACGTTTCTTTGCTGAAAGTATACATATTTTTGTCAAATAAAATGAATTCCTCCATGTAATTCTAATATACTCACATTTACTTTTGACTTTCAATACAAGCTCGCCACAATTAACTACTTTAGCATCTTGTAGTGGACGGGACATACGATCTACAGGAAGTCCTTCAATATGTGAAACTATTTCCTGGCCGGATACAACTTCTCCAAAAACCACATGGACACTACAAAAGAAGAACATTATTAATTAACTGAACATCAGATAATTGTTTGTGAAATATTTTTCAAAATAAATACTAACTTGTCGAGATGAGGCGCTGGTTGCGTTGTACTACAACAACAAAATATGATTAAGGGGATGAGAGATGAACAGAAAGAGCCAGCTTTCAGTGGTCATTGTGTTGCAGTAGTGGTGTGCAGAACCCTCCCTCACGACTACACAGAAATATTCCTAAATTATTCATTCCTCCACATTTATCTTTATTTTAAGACTCTCTCCATATTCTTTGGCTTGGTAATTTTGATATCATTAAAATCCAATTTACCCATCCCTCAAAATTAGACAGTAAAATAATAATTTTGTCTTCCACTGAATCTGAGCAACTAGTCAATAATCACAAAGTCAAGATTAGAAACTGGCTAGTGTAAATATAATGTACATCTCGCATATTGTCTAACTCCGCTGTTCAAAGAAAAGAATTATGATTTAATAACTTCAAAGCATACGATATTAGTATCAAACCTATAATCTCGACAACCACAGTACATACCAGCGATAATTACAATTTAGTTAGGAACAAAGTAAGTTTTTGAAATTTATTCTGCATTTTAGTAAAAGTTAATTATCAATAAGAGCACATTTACTCACATAAAGAATTGTGAACCATTTGTATCCTTGCCACGATTTGCCATTGATAACAAAAATGGCCTATCATGTTTCAGTATGAAATTTTCATCTATAAATAATCATTTACAATTAAATTATACACTGAATTTTAGTATTATATCGTCAAAATTTATTGTCTTACCTGGAAAAGTACCACCGTAAATAGATTCACCACCTGTTCCATTACCTACAGAAAAGTCACCTCCCTGAACCATAAAATCTTTGACCACTCTGTGAAAAATAATTCCTTTGTAATGTAACAATTTTTCTGTCGTTTTTCCAATTCCTTTTTCGCCGGTACATAGTGATCTGAAATTTTCACAAGTGATCGGACAGACATCGGCGAATAATTCAAAAATAACTCGACCGAGTGGTAAACCTCCGACTTCAATGTCGAAGAACACTCTCGGGTTGACGTTAGCAACATCCATGTTTTCTGAAATTAAATTTGAAAAACAATCTCAATCACTCGTCGGTGAAGAATATTTGATACACTAATCCTATGAGCGAGGATTTTTAATTAAATTTTCATATAATACCAAACTTATCCGAGATTAAGTAGGACCGTTAACTGAAGATTCTCAAATTGAGGTTAACTCTGCACGTAAAACGCCTACCGCGTTTGTTGCGGAAGTAGATGGCACTCTAAGAGATTACGTTTCTACCGCTTCTCATTAACAGTCGTAAACTTACCATTGCTAAATAAAAATAGTTTACAGCCAACTCTTTATCGATCGAATTTATCCATAATAAAAAAAGAAGCAAAAAATTTTATTTAATTTAATAATACGGCCGATGTACATTTTATTTTTAACGATCATATTAAATTAAATCGTAAATATTAAATGAAAAACTAAATTTTAAACAAAGCGACGGGCCCCGCTATTTCTTGGTAGTCAGGTATATTTGAGGTTTTCAAGTGATGTCAAAATCGAGATTTGGTATCAGGATCATAGGATGACTATGGAGTTCGATCGAGATACTTGACCGAGGAGTGGGGGAATCTCTTGAGAGTGAGAGAGAGGTCCACTACCACCCTCTTCTATCTTTCTCTTTGGACAACCACCAATCAGAAAATAGGAGTGGTGCCGATTGGCGAACCTGTCAACGAATCATTCTCGAGTATCAAGCCGGTTCCGAGAATTTCAAATATCTCTTTCATGATTGGAGGACCGTGGCCAATCAACGAGGAGAACAAAGGAGGGGGGGAATAGACATAGTCGGGGACTGTGTCCATTAGGTTAGTCGCCCTACAGAAGCGCGACACGGCTGAGCTCTACGTCGGTTTGTTTAAAATAATTCAATATAACCTCAAATATTGACGATTTAATTGCATATAATTGTAAAATATAAAATGTACATCGGTGCAATATGAAATTAATTTAATATTTCAGCTTTATTCATTAATTTAATATAGCATTCTTTAGTTGGGCCCTTCTACTCGGAAAGTGTAAACTAACCTAACAGAAGCAGTAGACGTCTCGTGAAGACGGGAGTAAATTTGACAAATTTTTATAATATGTTCCCGATATAAATGTATCTGAGAGAGAAATATACTTGTTAGTTATGTATTCACAATACTAGAAATTAAGTAGTTGAATACTACTATGTAATATTTTTATATTCATTCGTTACAGAAAATCACTCCCCCAGCGTATTCAGCTTAATGTACTCTACATTGTGATATAATGTTGATTCAGGCTGTACATCTCATTGCTTCACTAAGAGATTAAGTACCTATTCTTGAGTTTCCGGGATGCAAAACAGTTCAAGATGCTCTTGACGTTAGAACTGTGTGATCACATTACTTTGATGAAGTCGAAACCATAGTGCGTACCTTATGCAATACACATAGTCTTTTTTTTATTTCTGTACATTTTAATTAATGAGATATATGAATCTCAGTCATAGGATGGCTGGACTAATCATTATCTAATTTCAATAGTGAAAGTGAAATAGTGATCGTTGTAACAAATGGTTAAATATTTATAAGAATTACATTAGGAGTATAACTATCAATCACATGTCTAAATGAGTAAATTTATAACAAATAAAATTTCATATCGCAAAGGAAAAAATTCAATGTCTTTTGCTTGTTACGATTTACAAAAGATTATAATTTGCAAGATCATGTTTCAAAACAAATTAAACTGATAGATGGAAAAATATAGTGTGATCAGATTTATTGGTAATAATGATTTATGTTAAAACAGTTCATTTATAAAAAATATTAAATTCATCTATTCATCTCAATTCAATTTTCACAAAACATGATTCATTACTGATTATAATTGGACACACTGGTGTAAATTTCTTGTCTAATATACCGCAATCATTACTGAAATTCGTATACTTATGTGCTACTAAATTCATTAATTAATATCAATAATAACTAAATGCAAGATAAAAAAACATCTGAAATAGAGAATTAATCGAATAAACTGTTTTTGTGAGGTTATTTTACACTTTCGAAGTAGGAGGGACCAACTGAAGAATGCTATATTAAATTAATAAATAAAACTGAAATATTAATTTAATTAAATAATATGTTGATGTACAGTTTACCATTCATAATGATATTATATTAAATTGTTAATGTTAGAGGTTAAGTTGAATAATTTTAACCAAACCAACGTAAAGCTCCGCCGTGTCGCGCATCCATAGCGCGACTAACCTAATTGACGCAACCCCCACCCACGTACATTACCCCCTCTACATCTCAACCGAGAATCATGGTGGGGGTAGCATTCATGGGCGGGGACTGTGTCAATTAGGTTAGTCGCGCTGTAGTTGCGCGACACAGCGGAGCTTTACGCGGTCCGAAAATTTTGATCCACCTCCTAAATATCCTATAATCCTAATACCAATTCTCGATTTTTACGTCACTTAAAAACCTCAAATATACCTGACTACCAAGAAATAGCGGGGCCCGTTCCTTTGTTTAAAATTTAGTTTTTCATTTAATATTCACGGTTTAATTTCATATTATTGTAAAAAATGAAATTTACATCGATGTAATATTAAATTAATTTAATATTTCAGCTTTATTAATTTAATGTAGCATTCGCCAGTTGGGCCCTCCTAGTTC